>OZ017792.1:12349736-12517236 GCA_963969325.1 Lycopodina hypogea
GACAACCACCGAAATTCCCAGACCGCCGCGCAGACCCGCGAATGCCCTGGCCATATTGGTCAGCAATTCTTCTGCTATACGCGATTTTTCCAATACAACACCCATCATGACAAACAGCGGCACAGCGATCAGCGTGGTATTGGTCATGGTGCCAAATAGACGGCCGGGCAGGGCATTTAAAAATGCCGGGTCGAAATGTCCGAACAGAATACCGCCACCAGCGAAGACCAGCGCAGTGCCCGCCAATGAGTAGGCGACCGGATAGCCGAGCATTAAAACGCCGCAGACACAGCCGAACATGTAAAGTGAGGTGTCGTTGAGAGGCTCCATCAAACTTTGCCCTCAGACGTGACATCCTCGCCCAGCAAAACCAGTGTGCTCCGCAAAATCTCTGCGATTCCCTGCAGTAGCAAATTCAAACCCATTACTGGAATAAGGGTTTTGAGAAGAAAAATTGCGGGGATGCCTCCAGGCTCGGCGGACGCCTCTTTAACCGTCCAGGCGTCAGCAACAAACTGCCAACTGACCGCGATTACGAAAATACACAGAGGCATAAGAAAAACGATACCGCCCACGCTGTTCACCCAGGCCTGGCTGCGCGGAGAAAAATTGCGATAGAGGATATCCACCCGTACATGACGATCTTTTTGCAGGGTAAATGCAGCCGCGCCCATAAACAGAGCCGCGTGCATATAGGTGACAGATTCCTGTGCCGCCACAGAGCCAATGCCAAAGCCGTAGCGCAACACTACCAGGAGACAAGTGACTACGGTCATTGTCAGGCACAGCCAGGCAAGTGTGTGGCCGCAGCGATTTGTGTAGCTATCGATAATGCGGATTAAGCTCCGCGCAAGGGACATGGTCACTTTGAGTCTTTTTGATTATTGCCTGGAAGGAGTATTATAGCTCGCCATTAGACAGTGCGGCACTATAACGTCGGTCATACAACGTCGGCCATATAACGTCGGTCTGAGCGGACCACTCAAGGATTTGCATTTATGTTAGTAGTTATTTCGCCAGCGAAAACGCTGGACTATGAAACGCCTCCAGCGACCCGAAAAAATACCCAGCCCGAGTTTTTGGAACGCGCCAGCGTGTTGGTAGATGACGCCCGCAAAATGAGCCCGGAGGATATTCAGAAGTTGATGGGTATCAGCGACAAGCTGGCGCAGCTCAATCACGAGCGTTTTATGAACTGGGGTACTCCGTTCTCACCAGACAATGCCAGGCAATCGGTGTTGGCGTTCAAAGGTGATGTATATACCGGCCTGGACGCCGGTACGATGAAAGCGGCGGACTTCGATTTTGCCCAGAGGCGTTTACGTATCCTGTCTGGCTTATATGGATTGCTGCGGCCACTTGACCTCATGCAGCCCTATCGTCTGGAAATGGGCCTGAAATTTGCAACAAGCAGTGGCGGTAAAAACCTGTACGAGTTCTGGGGTGAAGAGATTACCGCCAAGCTCAACCAGCAGTTGCAGAAAACCAAATCCGGGGTGTTGGTAAATCTGGCCTCCAATGAATATTTCAAGGCGGTAAAGCCCAGAGCGCTCAACGCGGAAATCGTTACCCCGGTTTTTAAGGACGAGAGGAACGGCAAGTACAAGGTCATTAGCTTTTTTGCAAAAAAAGCACGCGGGTTGATGGCGCGCTACATCATCGATAAACGACTCGAAAGCGTTAGCGAATTGAAGAAATTTCGAGCCGACGGCTACTGCTACAACAAGTCAGAATCTTCCGCTCGTGAACCCGTGTTTACCCGCGAACAATCATGAAGCGCACAACAGTTGTCATTCTCGGTGCCGGTATGTCGGGGCTATGCATGGCGATCAAGTTGCGCCAGGCAGGAATTACTGACCTTGTCATACTGGAAAAATCTCAGGGAGTCGGCGGCACCTGGCACGACAATACCTACCCCGGTGCCTGCTGCGATGTGGCCTCTGTACTGTATAGCTATTCGTTTGAACCGAACCCCGACTGGAGTAGGGCCTATTCACCGCAAGCCGAGATCAAAGGCTACTTTGAGCACTGTGCTCAGAAGTATGAGTTGCTGCCGTCGATTCAGTTTGGCGCAGAAGTGGCGGCAGCAAAATACCAGCCCAAACAGGGGGGCTGGCTAGTTTCGCTAGCCGCTGGTGAGCAAATTTTCACCCGAATTCTCGTGTCTGGGTTGGGGCAGCTTAACTTGCCGCATACGCCTGATTTTCCGGGGCAAAAAAACTTCATAGGCGCCAGCTTCACTCGGCTCGCTGGAATCACAATGTTGATTTGCGCGGCAAAAGAGTCGCTGTGATCGGCAATGCAGCCAGTGCTATCCAGTTTATCCCGCCAGTGGCGCGAGAGGCTGAACAGGTCTATGTGTACCAACGCAGCGCCAACTACATTGTTCAGCGTGGTGACCGCGAATACCGCGAAACAGAGCAGCGACTCTTTCGGGATCGCCCCTGGGTGCAGAAGTTGCACCGCCTGCGCTGGTTTTTACGTCAGGAACTGCTGATGTATGGAGCAATGCTGGTGGGAACTCTGCGGCGCAAGTTCATTGGCAAGGGTGCGCGGAAATACCTGGAAGATGAAATTGGCGATCCGGATTTGAGGGCAACACTCACACCGGATTACCCGTTGGGATGTAAACGGGTGCTAGTGTCTGACGATTACTACCAGGCGTTGGAGAGCGAGGCGATTGAACTGGTGACCTCGCCTATCGAGGGCATTGCTGAAGCCGGGGTAGTGAGCGCTGACGGTGCCTCGCGTCCGGTTGATGTGATTATTTATGCCACGGGCTTTCGGGCCACGGAGTTTCTCTCGCCCCTGGATATGCAGGGAGATCAGGGCCAGGGCCTCAACCAGGTCTGGGCGGACGGCGCAGAGGCGCATCGGGGCGTTGCGCTGGCTGGCTTCCCCAATTTTTTCATGTTGTACGGTCCCAATACCAACCTGGGACATAACTCCATTATCTTTATGCTGGAAGCGCAAGTGCGCTACGTTATACAGTGTGTTGAGAAAATCCTGGCGCACGACATTGCCCTGCAGCCAACTCTGGAAGCGCAGCAGCGCTATAACGAAAAACTCCAGAGAGACTTGGCTGCCACAGTCTGGGGTGAGTCGTGTGGTAGCTGGTATAAGAATGCCAGTGGCAAGATCATTAATAATTGGCCGCACACCGCAACACGTTTTGCGCTGGAGATGCGCGCGGTGGACTTCAGCGAATACAGCATGAGCGTGGCCGACTCAGCGTGACAGAAAAGCCCTTTTCACAGGCCTGCGAGAATAATAAAGACCCCATTTTGCGCGAGCTGCGCGAAGTTTTTGCGCAGGTGAATCACGTGTTGGAACTGGCCAGTGGCACGGGCCAGCACGCCTGCTATTTCGCGGAAGGATTGCCGCAGGTGATGTGGCAGCCCACCGATTTGGCTGAGAATATTGGCGGCGCAAAGCTCTGGACGGGTGACTATAGCGGTAACAACCTCGCTGTGCCGCTAGCCCTGGATGTTCGCAATTCGAATTGGCAGTGGTCATCCAGGATGCCATATTCACAGCCAACAGTCTGCATATTATGGCCTGGTCCGCTGTTGAGTTGCTGTTTGCACATCTTGCTAACTGCTCGCCGGTTGGCAATGTGCTGGTGATTTATGGTCCGTTCAACTACAACGGCGACTATACGAGTGAGAGCAACGCTCGTTTTGATCAGTGGCTGGCCCAACAACATCCGGATAGCGCAATTCGTGATTTTGAGGCGGTAGCGGCAGTGGCGGCTGACGCGGGCTATGTGTTGCACGCCGACCGCGGTATGCCCGCTAATAACCGTTTGTTAGTTTGGAAAAAAGCCGGGTAGCTGCGCGGAAACCCCGTGCGCGCGACTAGCTGGATTGCTTGAAAGGCAAGTAGTCTGCGGCGCTCTCAATGTAGCGCTCGACCTGCGGTTGCTCGCGCTCTGTAAAATCTTCAATGGCAGCGCGCAACTCCGGGTCGGTAATCCAGTGATTGGAGCAGGTTTTAATGGGGGTGAAGCCCCGCTGAATTTTGTGCTCACCTTGCGCACCAGGGTCAAAGCGCTGCAAGCCTTCGCGAATGCAATACTCGATGCCCTGGTAGTAGCAGGCCTCAAAGTGCAGGCAGTCCAACTCTTGCGCACAGCCCCAGTAGCGACCAAATAAGGTATCGCTGGAACGAAAATATAGCGACCCCGCGACAGGCCGCTGGTCTTTGTATGCCAGGGCCATAACGCAGTGCCGGGGAATAGCCTCCGCGAGTCCGAGAAAAAAATCGCGGCTTAGGTAGCCTCCGTGACCGCTGCGTTTGGCGTAGGTCATCTGATAGAACAAATAGAATCGCTGCCAGTGCTCCGCTTGTATTTGAGAGCCTTCCAGCAGTTTTAGTTGTATGCCCTGCTCTGTGATGCGTCGGCGCTCCCGCTTCAGATTTTTGCGCTTGCGGCTGTTAAAAGTGGCCAGAAAGTCGTCAAAGGTGGTGTAGTTGTTGTTGAACCAGTGAAATTGACTGGCTGAGCGCAAAACTGGTACCTGCTTGCTGTAGCAACTCGCCGTCTTCCAGGGTGGGGAAAACTACAAGGAATCTGCAACACAGACGCACGCAAACACACAAATAATAAAAATGTGAATAACTGACTAAGTGATAATTTTCTAATACATATCAAACTATAGATTTCCATTAAGGGATGCTGACACTGCACACACACTGCAGTAAGTGAGTTAGGGCTAGGATACATATCACATTGTAGTATTCCATTAAGAAAAGATAACAGGGCTAAGGTACATGTCAAACTGTAGTTTCCCATTAGAAATGCTGATAGGGCTAGGGTACATGTCACACTGTAATATTCCAATAAGAAATGCTGACACTGCACATATACAGTAATAAATGCACAGCTACATGACTCCACCACACCCACTGCAAATAAATTTCCCATTGCACTGTTGCTGGCACAAACCTCGTGTAGAGATGAAGCGTCTGAGGATGATGACGACACCTTTCCTACTTCATCTTCCTGCACCACTGAAGATTGCTGATGAGGAATAGTCTGGTCACTGGTACATGGATGCTGAGAGGAAGGAAAGAAAAATAATGCTGCGTGTGTGTGTGTGTGTGTGTGTGTGTGTGTGTGCGTGCGTGTGTGTGTGTGTGTGTGTGTGTGTGTGTGTGCTTCAGGTTGGGGGGGGGGGGGGTGTGTGGGGCATGCACCACCCACCAGGACTGGCTCGTATTGAGCATGTCTGACTGCATCTTGCATGGAGGGAAACAGCCACTTCTTGCTGCAGCGCCGAAAGAACCCTGACCTCCCCATCATGTCTCTATTCTCCTCTGCACACACAAATAACAAAAACAACAACAGACAATGATTCAGGCATATTTTAAAAAATTGTTAAATTGTTAAGACCGATTTTTGTCAGATTTGAGGGTGGTCTCTCAAGAGAGGTACTCTACTGTAATATATATATGTGAATAAATAGAAAATTACAAATGGGATAGAAGCTTATCTGCGTAGTTAGTTTATCATTGAGGAATTATGTTGATTATTTACTTAGTACTAAAGATATAGGAAACAATTTATGCATAGCTACGCAACCCACTTACTTGTCATGCAGACGAAGAGCACCTGGATACCCAGCTTATCAAAGTCCACCACAATCTAGAGAAAGAAAGAGAGTATGCAAGTGAAACACGATCACTCCGTGACCAGTGATGTTGTACCACAACATGACTCAGGGCGGCCCAGGATGGATGTGTATAGTCAGTCACCCACATACTGGGGGAGAATTCATAAATGATTGGATGTTACTCAACTTTCCGGGACATTAGTTTCATGTTGCCTAGCCCACATTCTCATTTGAGACTTGTCGGCATAGCAGGGCACCATGTGTACAAGGCTCTATGCTTCATACTGGGCGGAACTCAGTGAGCCTCACTTGGGCTATGATTAAGGACAGGGATATCACAGGACGGCACCAGATATCCCGGGATACTCCCAGATATCACATGATGGCACCAGATACCCCAGAATACTCCTAGATATACTGGTGTACAACAAAATACTGGTACGTGAAATAAAGGACTTCTTAGTCAGTGAACTTAGGCATGGCTAAGCTCCAGGATAAAACTAGCAATGTTTGATATTGATTTTTTTTGTGATGAAGAAAGAAAAATGTCAGGGGACAAAGTTTGATCTATGACCCAAGCCCTTACTAAACCCTATCACTTAATGGATTTAATAGATGTGTTATGAGATCAACTATTCAGCAAGTACCAGTTATCTAGCATCACACTGGACCATTTATCATTGCAGATATCGAGGGGGGGGCGGGCATGGAGAGTCTGTGGTCAACTAGGCAACACATATTAGCTTAGTGGATGCATAAATACCAGAGAAAGTCATGGATAGGCCTTATGATCTACTGACAGAGGTGATCGGTCTCCTGCCAGAGTTGCAGCACTGCATGTGACAACTATTACCCACTCACTGCCATTGCCCAACTCACCACAAACTGGTAAAGTATAATCAATAGCACTGTCTCTAACCAAGCTCTCTACAACCATTGCCACACTTTAACCTTATTCTAATTAAAACCCACTCACACCTTACTTCTTGGAGTGTCTTGACCCCCACAGCGTCCATGAAGCTGATGGGGGAGCAGTCTATTACCACAGTGTGGATAGGCTCCATACTGCAGTGAGGATAACGAGTTACAGCATAATAAGTGGAGCTAACGAGTTGCAACATAATCTAATTATGTGAAGCTGATGAGTTACAACATAAGATAGTAAGTGGAGCTAACGATTTACAACATAATCTATTAAGTGGAGATAACAAGGTATTAGTCAATATAATCTGATTAGAAACTTTGACCACTTAACCTTTGCATGGGGGAAAACCAAGATTTGAACACGTCATGAAGTTACACAATGTAATAAAATCATACATGCAGCATTAGGAAGCCATGTTTAATCACCTTGGGAGATGGTTGATCTTGCTCTCATTAGATGCAGCATCAGTTTTGCTGAAGAAAAGAATTATGTTTTTTAAAAAAACCAATTATATTTTACAAACAAACGATTGAAAAAGATATTTGATATTGATGCCTCTGGGTCATATCCAGGAAATTAACTAATAGTTTCAGATATTATTTTACATTAATATGTTCTGATATTATGCTATATATCAGAACATGTTAATGAGAAAGCTGGTATCTCATCTACTTACAGTCCCCATTCTCCCATAAAAGTGTAGTCAGGTGTGCATGCACATTTGGACATGTAAATACACATGCAATGGGTCTCCTGGAGGATGATGACAAGGGCCTTGGTCTTATGGGCCAGGTGCTCTTTAAAAAAACACACCCACTCCGCACACTCATGTACTCATGTACACATACAGACAGACAGACAGAAAGTTGCACACACACAAATTTGACAATGCCATCAATTTCTATAGCCATTTAAAACAACACAACTACATTGGGTGTGGTTGTGTCCATTAACAGATTATAACTACATCAATGACGACAATAACAACAACATAGCCTGAGGGTGTTCTAATTACACACACACACATACTTGATCTTGATTTGGATTGTGGTGCTTATCTTGCTGAAGGAAGCACTGACACCTTCTTCGTGACTGGAGGTGCCATAGCTCCCATGGTGGGTGATATGACTCTGAGGGGGGGGGGGGGGGGTGGGTGCGGAATATAAGCAATTAAGTGAACCATAAACAAATAACAGGAATAACGACAAACTACAGGCATGATAAAAATTTTTTTTTTTAAACAATAAATATTATATGCTACTTTAACATTGGGTAAAGTTTAAAAAAAAAACACATTTTATCACTTCATATGTTATGAAACATATTTCCACAATACTTCTCTAGACTCATGGCTACTTCTGTGAAGTTGTAAATACTAAGTTTGAATCAGTGAAAATAATACGAATTTAAGAGAGAAGCAATATATACCAGGGATACAAATACACCAACTAAAATGGCTGATGTAAACACAAGGATAATAGTGTATACTCGAGGTTAATGAACAGAATTAGGATTAATCAGTGTCTACACGTGCTCATTAGTGCAGGAGTAAAAAGATGATGCTGATTGGCTCGAGCTTGATTGGTCCACACCTAACACACACACACACACTGCCAAACATTCTCCTCATATTATCACTCCATTTGCTCTGGCAGTCAGCATTTAGCCACAAGCTGCAAGCAAAAGCAATGGTTAAGGATGATGAGGCACAATCGAGAGAAAGAGATTCGCTTATGATGTGACCAAAGTCTGTCACATTCTTTAATGTATGCGCCTCACACAGAAACTTCAACAATTTTTTCCTTTCAGTTCTAATGTCATGACTAAGTGCACGTCAGGACAACTCAGGTTGACTCTTTGGATTAGACTGAAAACATTCATTACTAAATTAAAAATTTTTTAAAAATAAATAAAAAATAAATAAATAAATTAAAAAAAAAAAAATAATAAAAAAAAAAAAAAAAAAATATATATATATATATATATATATATATATATATATATATATATATATATATATATAGTGAATTAAATTTACTTTTTAACCTTGAGCCGACATAATTATAGGTTTCAAGTTGTCACACTATTAAATTATAAGTTCAGTCGTCAATTGTGCTGGTCAACCACCACTTTTCAGCTCTCTCAGTGTCTCTGTTAGTTGATTCAATTTCTCCACTGCCTTTGTCTTTCCCAGTCAATTTAATTTACAATTTCTCATGTAATTTCATATGCTGCACACCTTCTCTTACTTTGTCTGAGACTCCGCTGCCACTTTCCTGATATCAATTGCAATTTTTATTTTGCAAACACTTTTACATAATTATAAAGTCGCCTAGAGAGACCGATTGTCTCTGGTCACAATCTCAAAAAGTAAGGTTTGGTAAAGGGTCTTGGCATAAGACTAATTTTCTCCACAATTGTACAATCTTTACTGCTGCTCCGTCTTTTAGCTACAGATAACCTTCCCATTGATAAGTTATGATGCTCATGGACAACAACCACCTTCTTCTCTCTTTTTTTTGATAGAGCACATTAATATATACAGTAGTCCCTCTCTTGAGAGACCACTCTTAAATCGGAAAATAAATCAGTTTTGCAAGAGAGGTGGTCTTTCAATAAAGATATCATTATATAGCAAGTACAACATCCTGTATGAAAAAAATGTGGTCTTTAAAGAGAACTGGTCTTTTAATAGAGGGGTCTCTCAAGAGGGGGGACTACTATATTTTTTGATAATAATAAAATCACATATAAGTTAACGTGTTCTCAGCAAACCTTATAGCACAGTCTCTGCAGACATCCCTCTGTATTCCTGTTGAGTTTCAAGCCTGTCTTGTTGAGGAGGCCACAGGCGATCTCTAGCCGCAGTCGGAACACTCTGCAGTTGATGAAGCAGACAGGAGCTTGGAAGCGGAAGATCAAAATCCCTGGAATAGTGTCCACCTACACATGCAATAGGGTGCACATATAATGCAGGGGTGCTATAAATACAGAAGGGGAAGTCCCTAGGATTCACCAATATATCACCTTTATCAGTCTTATTCTGCACCATCAGCAATACAAAGGATTACTGCATAAATTGAAGAATTACCTATAGCCTCCATTTTGTTTACAAGTATGCATCTGTCTACATTTAGTTCCATCCCCTCAGGCATATTACAGCAAGTTACACTTAATTACAAACAGTTGTTTGTTTCCTAATGCTGACATGATGCTGACATGATGCAAACAATGTCACATGCACTTACAGGCAGCTGCATATACATTGGTTCCCTCCATACACCAGCACCACAACTCACAATACAAGCTCCACCCACTTGCATATCCAATTCGGATGAATTAGAAAACAACCCTCCAAAACATTTTATTAATTAGCTATACACTTGGTTTCTACCCCTCAGGCATACTACAGCAATTTATATCTCAATTATGCACAGTTATTTGTTTCCTAATTTGGCATGATGCAAATAATGTCACATTTACTTGGAGACAGCTGCATACATGTACATTTGTTTCTCTTCGATGCATCATTACCATACCTCACAATACACCAAGGAGGGGGGGGAGGCATAAAAGCACCCTCCCCTCTCCCCCTCAGGGCATTCCTTACAGGTAAGCACACATTACTGATCCATCTGCATATCAGTGTGGGTTAATTGCAAACAATAATCCTAAACACTTTATTAGTAAGTACCACATGCAGTCAGTCTATCTATCTTTCCTCCGCTTTGTGTTTTAATAGTATTCAGTACTCCTGCATTGAAGCATCTGTCCAAGGCTACTTCCAAGATTTCCCCCTCCCCTGTGGGGAGGGAAGGTTCAGCAGAAAAAGAATATAAATATAACTTCGTCAATGTGCAGCCACTTCCGAAGTAAGTCACATTTAGTTAATTAACCTTTGTCTGATATTCTGCACTTTGCCATACTGAAGTTACACTACCACACTGCATTCCTTCCCTCATCCTGACCCACACAGAGTGTGATAGTTTTGAGCAGACCTAGTCTTAATACTTGTCATCACTTGCATTTCAACTATGTGTTGGTGGTATAAATATTAGCTGGGGGAATTCCCAACACATCCTGGATGTGTTTCCAGACTTCTGCTGCATCCTACAGGAAGTGATAGCTCCTGAACAAATGAGTTCACTTCCTCTCTAACTCAGTCTTATTCGCTATCCTCTCATGCAATAGAGCAATGCTTCAGTCAGTATGACAGATTGCTCATGGTTCATTTACCAGGATTGGTAAAGGGTTGCATCACACAGAAATACATGCATGTGTTTACTGTTTGTTAGTATTTCCTCAATTTGGGAGTAGAAAGTTCACGATACAACGCAGGACACAACACAACAAACTTGACATCAGTTTCCTAATATTTTTGTATATGAATATGAGCCCATTCCAGTCTTTGCTGTGTTGAGTGACTGATTGGGTGTTGTGTGAATTGTCTTCAAGCATTACCTTCTCAAAGTTATCCATGTTCCTGAAGATGTCTTCACTTTCATGGGCTTCCCCCAACACTGACGATGTTGGCCTACAGACGAGTGAAGGGAGAGGAGGGAAGGATGGTGGAGGGAGGAGAGAGAGAGGGGAAGGATGGTGGAGGGAGGAGAGAGAGGGGGGAAGGATGGTGGAGGGAGGAGAGAGAGAGGGGAAGGATGGTGGAGGGAGGAGAGAGAGGGGGAAGGATGGTGGAGGGAGGAGAGAGAGGGGGGAAGGATGGTGGAGGGAGGAGAGAGAGGGGGAAGGATGGTGGAGGGAGGAGAGAGGGGGGGAAGGATGGTGGAGGGAGGAGAGAGGGGGGAAGGATGGTGGAGGGAGGAGAGAGGGGGAAGGATGGTGGAGGGAGGAGAGAGAGAGGGGAAGGATGGTGGAGGGAGGAGAGAGAGGGGGAAGGATGGTGGAGGGAGGAGAGAGAGGGGGAAGGATGGTGGAGGGAGGAGAGAGGGGGGGAAGGATGGTGGAGGGAGGAAAGAGGGGGGAAGGATGGTGGAGGGAGGAGAGAGGGGGAAGGATGGTGGAGGGAGGAGAGAGAGGGGGAAGGACGGTGGAGGGAGGAGAGAGAGGGGGAAGGATGGTGGAGGGAGGAGAGAGGGGGAAGGATGGCGGAAGGAGGAGAGAGAGGGAGAAGGATGGTGGAGGGAGGAGAGAGAGGGGGAAGGATGGTGGAGGGAGGAGAGAAAGGGGGAAGGATGGTGGAGGGAGGAGAGAGGGGGTGAAGGAGAGAGGAGTGGTAGGAGGAACAACGGGTGGAAGGAGGAGAGAGGGGAGGAGAGGGAGGGGGAAGGAGGAGAGAGAGCAAGGCAAGAGGGTGGAACAGAGGGAGGAAGGAGGAGAGAGATGGGGAGGAGGGAGGAGAGGAGGGAAGGAGAGAAAGACACAAAGTATGAGGAAAGGAAATAGAGCAACTAGAGATAGACAGAAATAAGTTATTAAGTACAAGTTATGTATATGGTGCATCAAGTAAACTCCGCCTTGGAGGGGGAGGGAGTGGTGAGAGTGATGATTAAAAATGCAGAGTAATAATAAAAACAACAACAATCTATACTACAAAGTGCGAATAGTCTGTCTGTCTGTCTGTCTGTCTGTCTGTCTGTCTGTCTGTCTGTCTGTCTGTCTGTCTGTCTGTCTGTCTGTCAACATATCCTCGATTCACGCTTGAACAGTTTGAGTTAGAACCACAAACCACAAACCCATATATATTTAGAATCGGTGTCACGAGGGGAATGTGATAAGCATATCTATATGGCCACACCCCTCTTTGTATTTTTTAAAAAAGCCAAAAATGGTCTTTTACCAGAAAAAAAAAAGGAGCTACAAACCTAAAACTTGGCATACAGACACAACTTGAGTTTGCAATTAATGGGGTGGGTCTCATTTGGCCATATCTCTTCCTCCTTGTGTGTAAGGCTGAAAAATGTCCAAAATTGTACTTCTAAAAAAAACTCTTTGACCTAATCACATGTTCACTTTTGTTTTAAAAGTCTACGACATATCTTCAAAGCAGACATTTTTTTTAATACAGCCCACCAAAGGTGGGCCAAAAAACCGCCCATAGGGCGGGTTTCTCAATAGTATCAATAATAGTGACAGAACAACAACACAACACTCCCCAGGCAATGGCACGTGGTGGAGGTGTGCACACAATACTCCCCATGCAATGGCATGTGGTGGAGGAGGTGTGCTCACAACACTCCCCAGGCAATGGCATGTGGTGGAGGTGTGCACACAATACTCCCCATGCAATGGCATGTGGTGGAGTAGGTGTGCTCACAACACTCCCCAGGCAATGGCATGTGGTGGAGGAGGTGTGCACACAACACTCCCTAGGCAATGGCATGTGGTGGAGGAGGTGTGTACACAACACTCCCCAGGCAATGGCATATGGTGGAGGAGGTGTGCACACAACATTCCCCAGGCAATGGCATGTGGTAGAGGAGGTGGGCACACACCTGAGCCTTCAGGCATGCAACAGTATCACTAATAAGTTCTGTGCCCAAACCTCCTTACAGTATTATTCTGAGCACTATCACCAGCAGAGAGAAGGACACACCCACTCCCAGGCCAAGGTCCACCCCCAGCAAGACAGTAGCCAGAAAGACAATCACCCACACCGCCTGTGGTTGGATACAAAACAAATATTAGTATACTAATTGAGAATAGTAATCTATACATGAATGTCAGTAATCTATATGACCCACAGTCAGTGTAAAAATGCCAGTACTCTTCTTCATGCATATTAGGATATCTGTTAGTATACCAAGAGATAAAAATAACCCCTTACCTACTATAACGGCCAACAAATTATATGGTGGTAACTATGGCAACTTTGTTGTATATTCCAATACATTTTTTTATGGAATCAATGATCCAGTGTGTACCATCAGCACAAAAATAAAGTGCAAGTAATCAACACCAAAAAAAACCAAAAAAAAAACAACAACCCTGTTTAGAGGTGTAATACTCTAATACATCACCATGGCAACATATTGGTACAGTATGGAAACGACCCAGCACACACAAACTTACAGAGTCCCACCACGACAACTTGAAGTATTTATACATGTCCTTGAACTGCTTGAAGATGCCATATAGAGCAACCCACACAATGGCCGCAAGAATAGACTGCACCCGAAACAGATCATAGAATGATATGCAGTGGAGCAATATAGAAGAAAATTATATAAAAAAAATTAAAAATTTTTTTAAATATAGATAATAGAATATATTGGAAAACCTCTAAATTTCTTGTAAATTATATTTATTTCTCTATTTATCACGAATATTTCCAATACTCCAATCATTTGTGTGATAATTAAGATATACAGACAGACAGACAGACAGACAGACAGACAGACAGACAGACAGACAGACAGACAGACAGACAGACAGACAGACACAGACAGACAGACAGACAGACAGACAGACAGACAGACAGACACAGACAGACAGACAGACAGACAGACAGACAGACAGACAGACAGACAGACAGACAGACAGACAGACAGACAGACAGACACAGACAGACAGACAGACAGACAGACAGACAGACAGACAGACAGACAGACAGACAGACAGACAGACAGACAAACTGACAGTAAAAGAATGATATTACATATTACTTTTACCCACCCCTCCCTCTCAATACATCAAAATGTGTATCAGTCTCTTTCTCAACATTCAGGAATACTTGCCTCAATAATAACTATTGTACTTGTGTCCTCATAAGCTGGGAGAACAGCTTCAACAATAACTAATAGAAAACTTACTGCACAGGCTTCAGAGACATGAGGTCTCACTCCTAACATTCCATCTCTGCCGCTACTATGATTGTTATTATTGACGTAGTCATGGTGATATAATTGTAATCCTTGTCTGTCATAATTATCATAATTAATGTTATTGTTGTCACTAACATTGTTGATTTTGTCATTATGCTCTCATTATGGTAGTAACCATGTTGTCCTAATTAAAGCAGCTGTAACTTATATTGTGGTGGTCATTAATGCGTTGTAACTATGTAGTAATAATTAATATTTCTTTATTGTCACTATAACATTGAAACATTGTTGTTCTCATTATTTTTGTTGTTGTAATTGATGTTGTTGATTCGTACCTTGGGAAGAGGCTCAGACAGAGAGCCTAGCTTATATTGTGGTGGTCATTAATGCATTGTAGCTATGCAGTAATAATTAACAATTTTTATTGTCACAATAACATTGAAACGTTGTTGTTGTTGTTGTTGTTGTTCTCGTTATATTGTTGTAATTGATGTTGCTGATTCGTACCTTGGGAAGAGGCTCAAACAGAGAGCCTAGCTTGATAAGGACCACCAAAATGATCCCCGAGGAGATGATGCCCACCAACTGAGTCTTGCCACCGGCAGATGCCTGGATGGAGGAGCGGGACAGGCTCCCGGCAGCAGGAAGGGAGCTGAAGAAACTGCTGACCATGTTGACCACCCCGAGTGCAAGGAACTCCTGCAGAAGATGAATATTACACACAAAACTAGAATAACAATCTTACCATTAGACTTGGAGTGCATGAGGGATAAAGGTGAGTACCCATGAACTTTAAAATAAATTATTTCTGAGTAATTTCCTTCACTTTATACATTTGTAAAAAAATTTTTTTTAATAGTAGTAGCTCCTTATTAAAACACTAATCCATATTAATAAAATGATGCAGATTGCCCCAGGCAATCAACACACAAACATCCACTCACAAATACACACACGCTCACAAATGCTCACAACACGCACATGCACACATACACACTCACAAACACCCACACAAACACTCACACACACACACACAAATGCTCACACACACTCACAAACACATACACTCACAAACACACACACACATATACACACCACACACACACACACACACACACACACACACACACACACACACACACACACACACACACACACACACACACAAATGCTCACAACACACACAAACACACACAAATGCTCACACACCCATGCACACCCACACACACACACACACACACACACACACACACACACACACACACACACACCTCCTGTCTCAATATACCTGGTTGCTGCTGATCTTGTAGCCAAACTCCCGTGCAAAGACCTTGGCCAGGGAGACAGTGACCGCAAAGGTTATGACGCTGATGACAAAGGCGTCTGCTATCAGGTGAGACATGAGACCAACATTGGGGATGATGACATTGGGAAGGCTGGAATAAGGGGGAGGAAGAGGGGTGTGGAGATATGGTAAAGGATCATTGGTGTGTAAACCATGTCAAATATGCAATACACAATTAGTATGTCGGTCCGTGCATATGAAGGGGATCTTTCTATTTACAAACCAATAGAGCAACCACTATTTAAAAAATAATAAATAAATTAATTAATATATTTAAAAAAAATAAATAAATTTAAAAAAAAATCAGAGGGTTCTCTGAGCTATATATACAACCAAAGATTAAGGGGAAAATTTTTCTCATTCCACGTGAGGAACAGTGCAATAAAATTTAAAAATCAATATTTGGTCATTTTCTAGGAATCTCTTGACTCCATATACAAGAAATTTGCTGTTTGTACTAAAAAAAAAATAGGACACAGATAAGTTCTGTGTTTGAAACATTTCCTATAATTACAGTAATGGATTTCTACAACATACTGATAAATTCCTGCATTTGAAAAGAAAGCTAAATCAAGATTTTAGAGTGAAGATTCCACATACACCTCCGGAATAAATCCTAGAAATGATGCATGTGCCCTAACAACCAAATTACCTACAGGTAGTTACAAGAAAATATGTAGCAGCCTTTGAGCAAGGCATTTGCAGAGAAGAAGAATAGTGTGCTACACACACACAAATCTCCAGTTGCATACAGTTAGAATGTATGCACTGGGTAAACAAGGAAGGGTAAACCAAAGTACCATATTTCTATTTAGGTAAAGGAACGAGCAAGAGGGAGGGGGGGGGGGGGGGGGAGAATGTAAAAAAAACAAAAAAACAAGAACAACTTCTTAAGCACCTTTATGGTGTGGCTGGAAGAATTTGCTCTAAAAAAATGCCATGGCAGGGACAGTGTGGGGAAAAGAAAATAAGTCAAAAGTTAGGAGTCAGCAAAATATAAAGAGAAGAACATCTTTTGGTCGAGTCTTATTCATGACTTAAATTTTTTTTAAATAAATAAAAAAATAAAAAAATAAAATAAATTTTAAAAAAAGCTGAGGAAAATAAATTCATCAATGACAAGAATTAATTCGAGACCAACTAATAGTAAGTAAAAAGGACATCAACCTTAGTGTTTGTTCTATGCAGCATGCACACCCAGTTTAAAAATAAAAAATAAAAAATTTTTTTTTTTTTTTTTTTTTTTTAAACAAACAATTATTATTCAAGTTTGCAACTAAAGTATATATATATGCTCAAATAGAAGTGTCACAGATGTGTACCTACCCATTAGGTATAGTGTACCTACCCATTAGGTATAGATCCTATTGGTATGATCTTAAACTTTTCTTCCAACTTGACGTAATAAGAAATCAGTGTTGCTATGACCACCACGATCAGCTGAGATGGGATAGGAACAGGCCATGGGAACTTCTTCAGCACCCATTGCTTCTCTGCTCTCCGGTATATCTTGAGGGGGACTTTGATCTTGGGGGACTTCAAGAGTTTGTTAAGAACTCGGAAGATGATCAGGAAGATGATGGCTATTGCAGAGACGATGATGGTGGCCCAGTTGATGAACCTCACATTCTGGAGCATTGCTATCCACGTCTGGTGTGTGTGTATGTGTGTGTGTGTGTGCACATGTGTGTGTGAGCATGTGTGTGTTGTGTGTATGTGAGGGTGCGTGTGCATGAGGGAGATAGACTGTGATTAAAATAGTTCTAGCGTTCACTAAGAAAAGTGAAAGAAAACCTCCTCCTTTCCTTCCTATTCCTTAATTAGGACACTCTACACATCTCTAATTTAATAGCCACTCTTCTTCCTTCTACCTCCATCCCTGACAGTATCACTTCCCAAATCTCTCTCTATGCTTCTGTGTCTACCATTCCCTTTCTTCCCAGGAAGAAATTCCTAAACCACACCACTTCCTCTTTTTATGTTGACCCTTTCCATTCCTCTCCAACACTCCAGGAGCTCCTTAAACCCTCCTCCTCCCCCTCCCCCTCACCCGAGGTATTTTGAAAACGCCCGGTGTGACCCTCAGCCCGTCATCCAGGCCAGTGATGTGTTGCAGCTGGCTTGTGAAGACATGGACAGCCGCCCCAGTGGTGTAGCCAGAGATCAGTGGCTCCGACAGGAAGATGGTGATGAAGCCTAGCTGGAACACACCCATCACAAACTGCACATGGGCAGAGAGAAGTGGGAGAGAAGAAAAAGTGAAGATAGAGAAAAGAGAGAGAGAGAAAGAGAGTGAGAGAGAGGGAAGAAATTGAGGGGAAAGAGAGAGAGAGGAGAAAATGAGGAGAGAGAGAGGGGGGGGGGGGGGGGGGAAGAGAGAGGGGAGAGAGACCCAGTGTAATGTTGGTCCAGTGTGTGTCCCTATAAAGCTATTGTCGACCTACTTCAACCTGCCTCAACCCAGTGTGATGTTGGTCCAGCGTGTGTCCCCATAGAGCTATTGTCAACCTACTTCAACCTGCCTCAACCCAGTGTGATGTTGGTCCAGTGTGTGTCCCCACAGAGCTATTGTCAACCTACTTCAACCTGCCTCAACCCAGTGTGGTGTTGGTCCAGTGTGTGTCCCCATAGAGCTATTGTCAACCTACTTCAACCTGCCTCAACCCAGTGTGGTGTTGGTCCAGTGTGTGTGTGTCCCCATAGAGCTATTGTCAACCTACTTCAACCTGCTGCCTCAACCCAGTGTGATGTTGGTCCAATGTGTGTCCCCATAGCACTATATTCTCTGCACTCTCACCATGATAAGGCCAGACAGTAGAGCTATAGTGATCACAATGTCCGTCCTAACTCCATCACATGTGGTGTTCTTCCCTTGGAATGAGAACTGCTCCGTATCATTGCCGAAACCAGAAGAGTTGGAACAAATATTCAGTTCATCAAAGCTTCTGAATGTATTCTCTATAGAGTTCCCGACCATCAACTGCACCACAGCAAAGGTTCCTGAGATAGAGGAGGTGGGCGTGGCAGTGATGGATAAGTGGGTGTGGCAGTGATGAATAAGTGGGTGTGGCAGTGATGGATAAGTGGGTATGGCAGTGATGGATAAGTGGGCATGGCCATGATAGGTAAGTGGGTGCAGCCAGAGGAGTGGGTGTGGTAGTCATTAAAAGAAGAGAAACAAGGTTGTGATAAAGGCAATTAATGGAGGTAATCTTGCATGACAGGCAATGAAAAAGGAAATGATCAGTGTGGTCACTGCCACCATGTTCCTGTGCTCCCAGCAGGAGGAGTGGCACAAACCAAAAATATGATTTCACATGTAGACATTAAATGCAGGCTTGTAATATATGCTAATAATGAACTTACAGAGCATGCTAAATCTGCGACCGTGAAGTCTATTCATTGCTAATTATGTGACTGTGCACTATGTGACTCTTTTAATAAGAGACGTCCCGCACTAAGACCTGCGGTAAATAATTACTAAAAAATATATATAATATAGTGTTCTAGACCAGGTAAAATAATTGTTAGAATACTTAAGATGAGGATAAAGTTGCGGCATTATTTACAATTTTCTGGTTTCTATACAATAAAAAGGACTTAATTATAACTACAAGTTTCTTTACAGTAAAAGTACTTAGTTGCAACCAATTAGTTGTAACAACAAATGGTGTTTCCAAACAGCAAACAATTAGTTAAAAATCCATTCTTGAGCAAAACTTGTGAACTTATGCTGCCCCCCCCATTCCAAGTGTTCCACCTGTGTGTATGCCACAGGTAAAATCACAATGACCAGGCTTGGTTTCAAGGTGGAGTAAATGATGCCCACGAAAATCTGGTATTAGTTACCACACTGATCATTCACTCTCTCTTTGACCACCTAGTGAGTGAGACTAGGATGAAGGGAGGAGGGAGGGAGGAGAGGAGAATGGGTGAGAGGCAAAATGAAAGGTACACACATAAGGAACGCACCCACAGAGACGTGTCTGGAAGAGCCCAGGACAGAGTACACCAGGACGGGGACGAACGACGTATAGAGGCCCAAGATTGGGTCCACGTTAGCCAAGAGTGCATAGGCCAGACCTACAGGTGCACACACACACACACACACACACACACACACACACACACACACACACACACACACACACACACACACACACACACACACACACACACACACACACACACACACACACACACACACACACTAATTATATCACAACACACCACTTGGGACGAGAGCAGCTGCATACTAGCATGAAAACATACATGTTTAAAGGCATGTGTCAATTTCAATCATATGTGTAAATTATTGTGATCACATGTGTTAATTTTGATCATATGTATTAAATTGTCATCAGTTGTATCAAAATGTGATCACTTGCATTGATCCTAGTTACATATAGACCTTGAGGAATGTGCATAATGGCCACAGTGATGCCGGCTATGATATCTCCCAGGAAGTAGTTGATCTTGTAGGACCACACCCACTGAAGGATAGGAATCTTCATCAGTATAAACTGAAGCCAGTCTTTGCACGAAGTGGGAGGCCTGGAGAGAGAGGGAGGGAGAAAAGGAAGGGGGTGGGGAAGGAACCAAGAGTATGAAGGAACATGGAGTGATTATGGTTAGAAATAAGAGTTCAGGTTAGGAAAAGGGAAGAAAAAGAGAAAAAAAAATTAGGCAATAAGGAGGGGGGGGGGGGGAAAGAAGAAGAAAAAAATTGAAATAAGGAATGGTAAAATGAGGGGGAGGGAGGAAGAAAATGGGGAGAAGTGACGGGGAAGCAGGAAAAAAAAGGAAAGAGGAAAAAGGGTAAAGGTAATGAAAAAAAATAGGGGGGAATGGGGAAAAATAGGCATAAGAGATGGAAATAAGGAAAAATGGAGAGAAAAAGTGATGAGAATGATAGGGGGAAAAATCGGAAAGTGATGAGGAAAAAAAGGATTTTAAGAGAGTGGGGAGATAAGGATAGTAGAAGGGGAAAGGAGTGGTAGGGGTTAAAGAAGAAAGGGAGGGAGAGCGAAAGTGGAAGAGATGGATAAGCAAAAGAGTGGAGGGAGCAGACATATTATTAGGAACAAGTATATTTCATCAGTAAAAAAATTCATACAAAAAGATTTGTTGTACATACATTTAGCTCAAAGTTATATTCAGGTTGGTTGGTTATTGTTATTTTTCTAAATCTTGTCTTTTAATAAGTTGAAAGCTTTTTACACACACCACAATGGTTTGTAGATAGTTAAAACTATGACTATCTCCACATGCTTACGTGAGTGAGGATTTGATAGGCTCTGGTATCCACTGCACAAGGTTCCTGGCAAAGAGAGGATGTCTGTGTCGAAGCATGGGGTCGTGGCCTTCCCTGCCCTTCCCTCCTCCACCGTCCTCCATACCATAGAGTACGTCAGGCTCACCATTGCCCTCTTCTCCAGAGCCTCTTGGAAGGCTGCAGTAACCATGGTGACAATATCAACAACCAGCATATCACACTGTGTACAGTATGACATTGAAACTACTAAACGCGCAGAGAGTTGCAAAACAACAACAATAACAACAACCTGCAACTGTTAAAATAACAAACAAGTTAAGATACAATATCTGGTAACACAAAATTCACCACTATTAATCATTTAACCGGGGTCCTCTGTACCTTGGATACACATAAAAACTATACTTCCTTCTCATTTTTACCTTCGAACTTTAATAAGTTGGAAGAGTCTAAATGTTACTTTGCTGGGAATCTTGTTCTTTTTCTTGTTCTTGTTGTGTGAAACTTCCACTGACCACCAGTGCTGAGGTTCCAGTTCAACTCCTGGTATGGCTGAGTTTCCCCCACCCCCTCCCCCTTTTTTTCTTTCTTTTTTTTTCCAAGTGAGTGGATTTTTGGCTGGAAATTTCGTCTTGTTATTTTTTTAAGAGCCAAACATCTATACTTCAAACTATTTTTTTTTATTGAATTCCTTCAGATTCATTTTAAAGAAGAGATTTCCGAAATCATTTGCTGAGCTGATTGCATTTAACAGTGGGATATGACCTCTTCATAAACATTAAAATTGCATTTTTTAATTTAAACATTAAAACACTTTTAAAAAATTTTTCTCAGTGCACTG
Source organism: Lycopodina hypogea (assembly GCA_963969325.1). Lineage (NCBI taxonomy): Eukaryota > Metazoa > Porifera > Demospongiae > Poecilosclerida > Cladorhizidae > Lycopodina > Lycopodina hypogea. The sequence goes on from OZ017792.1 coordinate 12,371,519, forward strand.
GCAACTGGTGTGACTAAGTACTACCTACACGCATGCACACACACACACCACACACACACACACACCACACACACACACACACACACACACACACACACACACACACACACACACACACACACACACACACACACACACACACACACACACACACACACACACACACACACACACACACACACACACACACACACACACACACACACACACACACACACACACACACACACACTTAAAATCACAAGACACCTTTGAGCTGCATCCATCACTATCAGGACCACCTTAGCAAACACTGCATTCTTAGGAAGAACAAAATTAGTGGAGTACACTGAGGCTGACTTGGAAGCTGTGACTGTTACATGAACATAGAGATTTCTAAGAATAGCACAACAACTGGTGGCAGCACTATCAAGACAAACCACTCCCTCTAACTCCACAGCTGCTTGGCCAAAGATGATGCAAATATGAACTCATTGAAAAAGGTTTTCTAAACATGTTCTGGAGTCTTGTGTGGATGGAATGAAAACAGATCATGAGGGTGAGGATCATTTGGAATTTAAAAACAGGTTTCATGAAGCAGTGAGTATTTTATGTAGTATAAGCTAGAATAGCCCATGGTGGGCAATATTTTAAATTTAAGAGCAAGCTCAGAGAAGCAACAAGCATTCCATGTGAACTAGACACCTACTGGACTGACACCAGCCCAATGTCGGCTTGAATAACAGCTGAACTGATCACCAGATAACCTCTAGCTAATTCCATATTCAACTCCACTAAAAATCTAACATCCTCTGCTGTAGAAGTCCATTTTTACTAATTGATAATTACAATGCAGAAGGCAATAACTTACAGTAGAGGAACAACCTCAGACTTCTTAGAGGACATCAAACCACCAATAAAAGACACTGCAACCAACAAAACAGACTTAGAAAGAATAATATTAAAGGTCAAGACAAAAGGTCAATTTCAAATGAATAGACAGAAATACAGACCAATTTCAGAACAGCTGCACATTTTGAACATACCAATTTGCATCAGGAAAGCAGCCAGGATTAGCTATTGCAGTGTTTGAATGAAGAAGAACAAGCTAACAGAACATGGCACCTCACAATGTCCATATAGCTCTCCTTTTTTTTCCACCATTAGCTTCTGACACTAGAAAAAAACAAATTGAATACACAGAAGAAGAAAAGTTCTCAGAAATCCTCAGAGAGTCAAACTATTAATTAAAGTGAAGTAGACTGAGCTATCTCTTCTAAAGATGGAAGCAATACACAATGTCTGGATAAATTACGGGAGAGGAAGTGTCTTAGTCACAATCAATTGTTGGGCACCTTGTAAGCCACCATGTGGTGTTCCATGGCAGAGAGTATGTGCCAGTGTAGTAGACACTTGTGAGAACACAGCTTGATTTCATGAAATGTTTTTTTGTGTGCTAAGTGGCATACACATGATTCAACAAAACCTCAATGTTCGTGTAAAGCACTTATCTAGTATTGCCTTTGGTGGTGTTGGACTCTAGTTCAGAGTGGCTATTACACAACTAGTCAGGTGTTGGTGAAGTGTGTGAATGTGATAGAATGTGAAACATCTAATCTGCATGCTTGCCATCTCAATAAACATTGTCACATTATTGGCAGTCATTTAATAAATATTCAAATCTCATAGGCTTCAGTTTCTTTCGGTGATAATCTTGTTGAATCGTTGTATAATATTTATAAATTACCCTCTTAGTAATTCTTTACAATTATTGCTGCTGTCTCTTCTATTTATCTCATAGAAACATTGTGCACTCTTTTTAAGACATTACATCAATTGTCTCCAGGCAACCAAGAAAGATGCTGATTTTCTTGAACTCTGAAGAGATGATATCCCTAGGACCAGATAGAGAAAAACCTTTTTTTTTTCTGATGTTGCTTAATTGGAATCAATTTGAGGGATACACCCACCCACACACACACAGTATCCTTTATTCCCACACTGTATATGGGGAGGGGGGGGGGGGGGGGGGAAGGGGGGGAAGAGAGGAAATGAAGCTGACATGACATCTCCACTAGAAAGAAGTACAATATGGTGCCTCACTACTATACTAGAAGGAAATTTAGGCTTTTATTTGCATGTACAACTTAGCTATGACAACACATGTTCTATGGGCATGTAGCTGTAAACAGCACAATAACATGATAAATGAACAATGATTGGTCAGTCCATTCAAAAGTGTTGATAAGTTGACACCATTGAAAACAGGTTTACAACATGACAATCAGACATTAACCTAACACAAGGAGGTCACTATAATTGATTGCTATCCCAGAGCTTTTGGTAAGAGAAATAAAATGCTAGGCTAGCTCAATTGATTACTATAAGTTATCCCAAATATTTTTTGGCAAGGGACATAAGACATAAAGGCTGAGTTTTGTGCATTGTCCTAGCCTTGCATTACAACCAGACTAAAGACTGTGGGATGGAATCACGGTTGAGGTTATAATAGGTATATGTACCCACACTGGGGAGTTGGATTAAAAGCTTTGTGGTTTATGTACCTATGCATGTTTAAATATACATATGCATGTTTACATGTATTTATGTCAGTTTACATGTACTTATGAATTAGTACATGCATTTATGCATGATTACATGTATTTATGCTTTTTACATGTATGTTCACATGGATTCACACATTTACATGTACATGTATTTATGCATGTTTAAATGTACTCATGTACTTGTGCATGTTTATATGTACTTGTGCATGTTTACATGTACTTATGTGTGTTTACATGTACTTATACATGCATGTCTACATGTACACATGCATGTTTACATGTACTTGTATGTTTACAAACTTGTATTTGTAAGTACTTGTGCATGTTTACATGTACTCATGCATGCTTACATATACTTACACATGCTTACCTGTACTCATGCATTCTTACATGTACCATGTATTGTTTTAGTAGTTTTCTGTATGCTCATCTCATCCATGCTTGCAAATAAAATAACTTTCTGAGCTGTTAAAATAAGCAGAATTAGTACCTGTACAGCATAATTTTTAATTTTGTGAATTTTCCCCCAATATAATGACCTAACATTACTTGTAAAACGGATGAATTCTCTGAACATTTCAAAGTACTACAAAACGAAAAATGGTATTATACAGGTGCAAATTCTGCTGATTTCAACAGCTCAGAAAGTTATTTTGTTCACAAGTACAGATGAAATGGACATACAGAAAGGTACTACCACAATATCCTGCATTGCTGTTTGTTATTAACAAGGAAGATGGAATAAATGAACATTAAACATAACTGAATTGAAATTCTTAGAATAGAACAGAATCAATACAAACAAACAAACAGAGCAAGGATATCAAAAAATAGGTTGATTTTGCAAGTTAACTAGTTAAATGACAGATTGCACACCTCTTAAAACATCAAACTCTACACTCATACACAAAAGTTAATTAATGATTTTTTACATCATACAATGATGAACTTTTACATGACAGAGAAAGTAAGTCCAAAATAGCAGGTGCTCAATGATATGGGTACACAATCCTAACATACCACAAGTTTAAATTAACCATCAACTAATGTCTCATTGTTATAAACAACTGCTCCTTGAACTTTGAATCTTGTTAACATATTAAAGTGCACACCAAAAGTATCTGAGTTCAATTAGACTTTTTGTTTGCATACTCTAATGAATTTAATTGAACCTAAAAAAAAAAGGGGGGGGTTTGTTTTCATGATAGGGAAGACTTATGTTAAAATTATACCCTAATAGTGGGTGGGTCTGGGGATACTCTGGAGTCTTTGCATACAATGCTATGGTGGTCCTGGGGGTTCTCTACATGGCAAGCCCTTGGGGGTTCTTTGGGAGGAATGCTCCACTGGAAATTTCTTTCTCTTTTTTTTTTTAATATGTGCACTGAGACAAATTCTGGCAGACATATGAAAGAACCATAATTTTATAACAATATACACTAAAACTCATGTACAGCGAAAATAACCATACAGAATTGTCACATAGGCTTTCCCTATCCCCCCTCCCCCATAAGTGGAGATCCCTTCCAGGGAGATGAAGTAGTCAGTCAAAAAAAAACAACAATGAATGATATCTGATGATGCAAGGGATCTCATTTCCATGATCATTATCAGTTGGTTGATGCAAGACAACTCCTTGGGAATATTTTTCAAGTTTTGCAACCAAAAAAAAAAATTCTTGTGGCAACCAATTTACTAATAAAATTAAGAACATATTTGTTAAATTTTACTTAATTTAGTGAAATGAAGATTATTTCCCATCCAGCAGCAATTTGTTAATAAAAATAAACAAATATTCTATTTAGCTTCCAATAGCAAACAGTGGACAGATTCATAAAGGACTCTGCTCCAGCCAAAGGAGAAGAAAAGGGAGAGAGAGAGAGAGAGAGGGGAGGGAAATTCCCTGGATCCAACTTCTCAATGCCACTGCAGGATAGAATATAGGATATTTTCCTTGGAGGGAGAGGGGGGGGGGGGTATAATAATGACACAAGGTATTGTCATGGAGAGTATTTCTTTGGAGGATCTGGGGGTATACCTCCCTCCCCAGGAAAATTTTGAAAATCTAAATGCTATGAAACGAATTTTGGTGGGGTTTGATTATAACTACTTTGTGTGTTATATATTTCATATTCAGTTGTTACATCCTACATGATATGATCTTACTTTGGGGGGGATCCCAGGGCATTCCCCCCCCCCCCCCCCCCCCCCCGTACCAAACACTGCAATAATAGTAAATCTCTAAAATATTCAGTACAATTTTTTTTTTCATTTGTATTTATCTGTTTAAGGTAGATAACTCACTGCATAAAGACAAGCATACAAACATCACACTTTGTTCACCAACCACACAACAGCACACACCAAGGAGGTGTGGCCAAACAGTGTGAGGGTTGAGTAATATAGTTTTTGTCAACTCCATTATATCCACAAATGTCACAGTAGGAAATCCAGTACAACCTGTATCCATTTATAGCCCACCAATCATCTCTGTCAAAGTATGTGTATGACCACATTACTGACTATTAGTTCTTGGGCAAGGTGTGGTAGTTACATATGACCATTTGTGGATAATCTGTGTCCTAATAACCAGTGCATCCATGGATGTCACAAAAGTAGACAACAACATTGAACACATGTCAACATGCACACTTGGCATTTCACTGTCAGAGTTTCTCTCCTTTGATGACAGCATACCACAAAGTTCAAATTACATTGAGCAAATTCAGTGATACAGAGGGTTGCATCTGTGAGAGCTACATTCAATGCAAATATAACCACATCATCCCAGTCTCTGCCTTATGTGTATGTGGTCAGGCAATGGAATTGATTTACTAATCTGCCAGAACACAATCAAATATGAAGCAGTAAATGCAGCAGCTGTCTGTTGCCATGGCATTACTATTGCTAGATACTTATGTCATAAACACACTACAAGATTGCATGTTTATAGTCCCAGAAATGACACTGGCTACTCAAGCTAATACTCAGATCTGTGTTTACAATAATGATCTGCTTTCAGTCAATTACAGCCCTGTAGTTTTCAATTAGGAGTAATCAAGCTGAAACTGTATTTTAATTGCTATTTATTTTCTGTGTATTGACTACCACTTCACTTGTATTCCTTATTTCCCTACTGTGAACACTCCCAGGGGAACCTATTACCAGCTCTACATCAATAAGAGACTAACAATAGCACTTACTAACAGCTGTCTATATACAACCACCACACACATAAGTGGGCAACCAAGCCAAGTGTTTCAAGGAGCAATTCCTTTCCTCCTCCCTACTTGTGCTAATAAGCTTCTTTGGATGGGCAGGTGCATCGTGGAATAGATATATAGAGTCTAATCATAAGTATACAGACAAGAGCAGTAAATGGATAAGTTCAAGTTAAGACTGGGATGATCACCTCTGATTTCTTACAAGAGATAACAAATCAAAGCAGAGTGATAACTCCCCACTCCAGAGCAGACAATCAGGACACTAGAAAGCCTAGGGCTAGCACCGCACAGAAATAGAAACATTTTTCTCCCTACTCGTGCCAATTCAAGTGTATATTATAAGTCTAAACATCTTCAACTATTAAAAAATTGTGTACACTTCCCATTAACCCCTTCCCCTCTGGTATGTGGTTCACGAGAGAGCATTTCTAATTATGCACTTTGTTATGAGCCATCTCCTAATTTTCTACTCGAACCACTCCCTCCATCAACTAGGTCACACCTTACCTATAGCAACCTGATTTCTGTTCACTTGCCAAGCCAACCAACACCTCCAGTTGACTTAAGGCCTGTCCACAGTACAAACTGGTTTGTACTTCTCTCCAGCAAGACAAGGTTTCAATCGTTTTCTTGTGTCCACACTGGCATAAAGCTGAACCCGACCTACATTATCTGTGTGGGCTGATTAATTGGCTGGGCTGAAATTGACTTATGCAACCTGGTATAAAAATGGAATATTTAAATTTGCTCATGTGTTTCTTTATTCTGCCTTTTTTCAATCTCAAATATCATCCCACAAATGGAGGAGGGAAGAGGAAGAGAGATGTTGGTAGCTAAACTACTAATATGGACATCAACAATAGAGCCACAGGAATGTTACAATATCTGAAGCCACATCAGCTTACCCTTCACAGGGCTTCACATGGAACTCTTTCTAATGAAATCTGTTCTAGTGTGGACGAATGGAACCCGTTCCAGACACCAGTGAAACATGTTTTAGTGTGCACTGTGGATAAACATTTCATATTGTAGTATGGACAGGGAAAAATAGATTTTGTAAAGGAATGAAGCATGTTTTCAGTGGTTTTGTGCAAACAAGACACTTGGATTCCTAATCCCAGCTTTGGGCTGGAATTCCTAGAAGTGTGGTTATATGTATTAAATGTTTGTATAAAGCACTTGAAATACAATGCCTCAAGCATCTCTTCAGATTACACCAGCCACAAGTTATAGATTATTGTGTAACTATGAACATACTGGGCAGCTGTTTGGCACTGTATGCTAAAGGATATGATTAAGAAACTGGAAAACTAAATGAATTAAAACTAAAGAAGTGAGAGAGATTTTTTTTTTTAATTAATTCTTTTAAATCGATAAAAGAACCATACACACAATTTAAAATTGATAACTGAAGGATATTTTAGCATAGTACCTATCCTATGGACAGAGTCAACAAAGACCTCTTAATGTAATTGCAAATCTGTTGTTTGCTATCTCATCTCAAATGCTTGGGCCTACAGGGCTTAAAAAGAAGTTTAAAAAAAGCTGAAAGTGGTTTGGGCACAGTTTTGCTGACCTATGTGCTTACACAATTGTGGTTTATAGTTAGCGGAGTGGTTTACTAAGGTATAGAGTTGTGACCACAACCAGGAAATTTTGAAGAAAAAAATTGACCCACAGGCTGGGTTTTCTAGGAGGAGTAAGCGAATGAACAGATCTTCACCAAACTCGGTTATAACATCCCCAGGCTGATCTCCATGAAACCCTCTGAACATTTGAGCCCTTTAGGTCCAACAGTGTGGGAGTAGTTACCAGACAAATAAATAAACACACAAACAAACAAACAAAAATGCAAATGAGAATTATAGTAAGATTACCAATCCTTTTCTTTCCATTCTGCAAGACTACCATGTTCTTTGTGTAGGACAACATTGTGTGCATTATAGTGAAATAATTACCTGTGGCACACACACATGTCAAGGATTACTCGGTGAGGTGGGAGGGGAAGGGGGTGGATATATCTACAAGTGTTGCTCAAGAGGGAACTAATTGTTTACTGTTTGAAAATAGCTAACTTTGTTATTACAACTAATTGGTTACAACTAAATGATTTTACTGTATGGAAACCCTGTGGCTACAAATAAGTGTTTTATTATATAGAAACCCAAAATCGTAAACTTTAACCTCATCTTAAGTGTTCTAAACAACCATTTGCCTGATTTAAAACACTATGTCTTAATAAATATCATAGCAATTATTTGCCATAGGTCTTAGTGCACGGCCGATCTTGTTTAACCTGCATTCACCATCTCCATTGATTTTCACTTAGAAACTATGCACTCACTTATCATCCTTAAATAGATACTGGATAAAAATAAAATATGGCCTATTTTAAATCATTTTTCTGTCATCTGTTTCTTTGGAGGTTTGCTTATGAATCTATTCTACTAGTAAATGACAAAAATTTCTCTTCAAATATATCCTGATTTTTCATGAATAAGTAGAAATATCCAAATCCTACTCTAATTACAAACACAATAAAATCGTGGCAAACCAAGTATGAAAACATTTTTTGAGAGACAGAATGTGTCTATTTCTATATATATATAAGAAGAGAAGAGCTTCTCCCTAGCAACCTTACAGAGTGCATGAGCTGGAAATGGAAGTTTATTTGGTCACACATTGTGAGTGCTGATCCATCAAAATCAGCTGATCTGCACAGACTTGAACTATAATCCCATTAAATTAATGGGAAATGACACACATTGATTAATTAGTGCTAAAGTGTTCACTGTTTGGATTGATAGCTGTAGCTGGTTGTACTTAATGTGTTGTCACACCCTTATTTCTTGCAACAATACATTGACCATACTTGGCAATCTTTTTAATAACATGAACACACACCAGAATCACAATTTATGCTCTACATGAAACTTCAGGCTTATAATTTAATACAGAATGGGATAAGCAAATAAGCATTTCTATTCCTCTTAGCATCAAGCAGATACCTACCTTTCACCGGTTAGACCAGGTTCCAAACCACACGTTCTCAGCTCCACCACCTCAAATCCAGCATCCATATCGCTAGGGGCAGACATGACGCCCGGGCCTACTTCCTCCAACGAACTGATTAGCAGTTATTTAACCAATACAAAGTACACCTTAATACTGAAAACGTTTGTTTGTGTATATCTATGGTTTGTCGACCCTTACACTGATTCATCCAAATCGCAATAATTGAGTAGAGGCACCTGAAGCATTTATAATTGCTTGCTCACTTAGTTCGACCCTTTTCCAGTTTCTGCGTGACTCGATCAGGGGTATCAACTGCCTTATATATTTTGATGGATTTTTTTCCACCACATCCACTTCAAGCCAACCTTGGACATAAATCAGATGTATTTCTAGTTGCCATTTTAATCATGATTTATTATTAAAAAAATAAAATGATTTTTTTTTTTTTTTTTTTTTTTTTTTTAATCACAATGAACAAAGCAAAGTAAAATAAATAAGTTTTTTAAACTAAAAAAAGGAAGGGGAAAAAAAAAAAGAAATAAATGCTATTAACTAGTTTAATCAATATAATGAAATAAAATAAAATTAGATTCTTAAACAGAAATTCATAAAATAAATTAATCAAAATTATATATAGAAAATAGAAGGGGGAAATTTATCCTAGCTTTCGCCTTATACTGTGGCAGTTAAGATGGATATTCAAACCAATAATGCCCTTCTTGATAAAAGCACAAACTTTGTTACACATATATAAAATTATATAGCAAACAAATTTAGATATTGGGCCATCTTAAATTCAACCTTTGGTGGCCTCTAGGGGCTAATTTACGTATGAAACAAGTTTGCTTTCTCATTGTATAATGTACTACTGAGTGAGTATATCACATTTGGTATTAAATGAAAGCTCTCATTGCATGGAGCAATACAATACTCTGAATCACATTTATATCTGTTTCTATTATAAAATTACAGCTGTTTTTGTAGTTACTATTGTTAATCATAATACAGTATGTTGGTGAAATGATTAAAAGGTAATAAAATTGCTCATTTATAGCAAGTGTAAGGCCCTAGTCACATATAGAAGGACATTACTCATGAAATTTACATAATATTTTAATTACAAGGACAAAAGAGATAATAAAGACAATTCTAATTAGCCATGCACAAGCACTATTTGTAACAGTTGACATTTTCTTGTTGATTTATGAATGTTCAATTTTTCGAGCAATCAGTCCACATCATAAACACAAAGTGCTGTGCACTCTTGCCTTGTCCTTCCTACACTTGCACCTTTTTATGCATCCATTTTGGCAATTGCATCAGATATGCTGTTTGCAGACCCTTAATGCCTCACAAAGTGTTCTTCAGTTGGCTTCCTACAGACCATCAGTGGCCTTCACCAAGCCCCACTCAGTTGGTGGAGACAGTGTGTGTACAGGTACCAGAGCCTTACGCCAGACATACCTGCCCTGGTAGACAGCTCTTTTGACCTGTTGCCCAAGGGCTCCTCTTGTGGGGGAACCAACCTCACATTGTTTTTCTTTGAGAACAGTTTCTAACTAGCCTTATTGATATGTTGCTGTGCTGGTTTTCTTGTACAGCAAGATGATGAACCTTTCAATTCTCAATGGTTTTCTAGGCTTCTTCATCAATGTGAGTTGATGCAGTGGAGAGGTCAATCAGGGTCTGGGTTAGCTGAGAAAATGAAATGCATTCCAAACTGCCCAAGCTATGCTCTTGATGTGTCTGGAAAAGCAGAAGACAGTGTTACAGCCTGCCAATTCATGAAGCATTGGTAGTGCCTTTTTCTGGGCTCAAAGCCCTTACCATCTCAAGGGCTGCCATGAACAGAAACCCCTACTCTTTATCAAATTCACCCAAGGTGCCTACTAGAGCCATAGCCCAATATTGTAGCCACTGTGAGCTGTGTAGGCTGCATGTAGCATCATGCTGAAGTCAGGTTCTTCATGGTAGAATAGAGGCAATGCTAAAGAATCTGACAGCAGTGGCTTGCCTACACTGCATCTCCATCAGTGATGACCAGTCATTTGTTTTCATAGTTGAATGAGCCAAAATTGCATCAGAGAGAAAGCTGAACAGCTCTGTTTTGTTGGCATTTGAGTCTAAGAAAGCTGCCTGGGATTGATTCACAACCTCCTACCCTACTTTTTACCCCTTTCCAAGGCTTTACTTTGGCTTTACCCTACAGAGTATCCCACACCAGATCTTGACTAATGGTATGCTGAAGTTTCAGCTGTCATCTAGGGTAGAAATATGCTGTGCATATTTTTAAAAATTCTTTCCTGTAGCCAGACAGCAAATGGATGATGACTGCTAAACTATGATAATACTGCTATTAGGTGGACCCTCAGCCAGTGGGCACAGTGAAGTCTTCTAATACATGAAATAAGTAGATTAATGGCACCGAAATGGATGCAACTTCTATGTAAGAATGGAGGGGAACATGCTTGGTTTTCATGTCAGAAGAACCCTTCTAGATTCCCATCCTGTCTTTCTCTGACAAAGTCCTCAAACTGTAACTTACCCATCTTGCATGCTCCACAAGAGCTTCCATGTCTGTAAGTAATGAAATTTCCTTCCTGTCTAGGACAAGTAGGTCTTAGCTTTGTTCTTCAAAAGGGTTGCCGAAACCATCAATGATCCTGACCATGGATTGTAAATATTTTATGAAGGAAATTTGCACACTTGCATGCTGGTCATGGTGCCATATACATTCAGGTCTGTCAAGTTGCTGTTTATCTTAGAACTGTTCAATTCACCTGGAAACCACTGCTCTTGCTACCACCCAAAGGCTCATTCTCCCTTAACAATGTTCAAAATGTACCACAGTCACAACTACATTATTAAAATAGCTGTAACTTTACAATAGATACAGATATAAGTGTGATTCAAGTATCATATTGCTCCATGCAATAAGAGCTTTTATTTGTTACCACACATGATACACTTTCTCACTATTACATTATGCATTGAAAAAAGAAAACTTATTTCATACATAAAAAAAAGCACCTAGAGGTCACCTAAGGACAAATTTAAGATGGCCCAATATCTAAATTTGTTTGCAATATCATTTTATACATGTGTACCAAATTTGGTGCTTTTATTAAAAAAAAAGAAAAAAAAAGTGCATGATAGATTGGCTAACTATTGAGTAACATTATATATTTTTGGTTTTATTTTTAAGAAAATTAAAATATTTTTTTAAAAATTAAAATTAAAATAAAAAATAAAAAAAATAAAATAAAAAAATTTTTGAAACTCAACCATGATCAGGAGTTGAACCTGAGACCTCAGCAATGGTTGTCTGAGGAAGTTTCATAACAAGAACAACAAGAACAACAAGAACAACAAGAACAACAAGAACAACAAGAACAACAAGATCAACAAGATAGTAACATTTAGACTCTTTGAAATTATTCTTGCTTCTCAGAAGCCCCTATTTCTCCCAAAATGATGCTAGCATAATCCATCAAGACCAATCCACAACCAGACCTCATTAGACTTAGGAACTGTGGAATAATGGTTATTACTACAGGTTTGCAGGTAAAAATAGTTGACCGATTGAATAACATGTATATATTTTCCAGAATGATGTTTCACCTAAAAACCAAAGACACCTGAATTTAAAACTATAAGTGGATAGGCATTGAAATCCCATGTATTCCAAGTTAGACATTCAAATAATGGCTGCATTTGTGTGTGCATGCATGCAGCAGCTGCCCTAAACCAAGAAAACTAAAGTTGTGAACTTGCTAGAAATTATGGTCTCTATCCAAGCTCGCAATTGATTATTCAAAGCTATGCTATATAATCAATTTGCGATTCCTTCTACAGAATCTGCGCAAGTATCCACCAAATCAGCTAAACCACGCCAAAATTGCGCCAACCCCGCGCAATAAGCGCCAAAATCAAACCAATAGCTATAGCTTACAACCACGTCATAATTATATTTAGAGATTGGGAAAGCTACTGAACTTTCTGCGACGTCTTTTCTTGGCTACCCCTCAATTGGTATCAACCGTTTGGGCCAGCTGTAGGCTTCAACCAGATTCCTAAGAGTAAGCCTTAAACCAGCTAGCAGAAATAAGTGGTACGTGAATATGCAAGCAGTAACTACCTAGCTAACTAGCTATATAGCTAATTATCTTTCTATCACTTCTGTGTGTGTGCTTAATAGAAGCTAGAGATTAGAATATGTATGTATACAGCAAGCTGTAATTAGTTTATTATGTAAATATCTTTCAGTGTATATCTAAATGTAGCTACTTGTCTTTGAACTAATCCAGCTCAGTATCTTTCTCTATCTTATCTAGTGTGTGTGTGTGTGTGTGTGTGTGTGTGTGTGTGTGTGTGTGTGTGTGTGTTGTGTGTGTGTTGTGTGTGTGTGTGTGTGTGTGTGTTGTGTGTGTGTTGTGTGTGTGTGTGTGTGTGTGTTGTGTGTTTATTTAGTACCTAATTCTTGTACATACAGAATATGTGGTACCCAAATATATAACAACCCAGAACAGATAAAAGAGCAGACACTAACCAGAACCATTGACAGAAAATATTTGTGGTGTTCATCAGTTTTTAGATTGATAACAATGAATTGTTTCACCTTATGTGCTGCAGATTCAAATATATAATCCTAATAAGAGTGCAATATTAATGTAATAATGTGTATGTAGGTTCAAACATGTTCTCATTCCCATATGACGATTGAGGCTCAACTAAAGTTAGCATGGTATCAGTAGTAAAATGTTTTATCACAGGAAATTATACAGAAACACTGATATTTAAACATAAACAATATTATTTGAGTAGAATTTAAACAATATTATTTTAGTGGAGTTTAGCTTTGAAATGGCCAGAAATTTCAGAGATGTGAGGAAAAAAAATTTAACTTTTTTTTTAATATACTTAGTGTCCCTATGCTATATACCTTTAAATATTTAAATTATGATCAAATATAAGGGAGCATAGGTTTGTAGACATCTCTATTCTGTGCCTCACAAAGAAAGGATTATTTTGTTGCTTTTAAACTGTTTGCTTTCATCCAATAATTTTGACTATTATTTTCAGCCTACCTAAATCTTTTAATTAAATACATAATCCAATCTGAATTAAACATTTTCGAAGAGGAGAGAGGAAGGAAAATAGGCAGCAGTACGAAATAATTTCCCAATTATGGTGTTTTATCCCAATGGCAATTGGACATTATCATACTAGAGAGCATTTTCATTGTGTCTGTCTGTATGATCGATGACTCCTCCCACAGGTTTGGACCCATTTGAATGAAATTTATGGAACATGTGAGGCTAAACCCTGTGGAGATAATATGCCAAAAATTTTCCTAAAGTAGCATCTCTGGTGGGGAAAAGGAATTCAATTTTTCCATACAAAAAAGCCAAACAGTGTGCTCATTAAGTGGAGTCTTCCAGTGTAATTATAAATTAAAAGCCTACATGCACAAAAAGAAACACCATGTCCAGGTCTGGGCCCTTTTTTTTTTTTTGGCTTTTTTTCCCTCTTCCTTTCAGGATGTGTTTCTTCTAATGATAATCCATCTCTGTAAATTTTTCCCAGAAATAATTGCATCCATTTTATACTAGTCACTTTTGGTTACTTCATGTGTTGAAATTTTTGGGAATTCTAAGGATGAATTATAACCAGATAGAATTTTTTAGTTTGACCAAATTTTTATATTCTATAAAAAAAATTAAAAAAATTAAACAAATTATGTTTTAAATAATCTATTGGTGTTAATTAAGTTTGGTTAAAGTGTACTCTAGCCATTGGTCCAATTATATATACTAGCAGACATACCTGGTGATGTCTGGACATGACATACCCACAGAAAGAGGTGTGGTCAAGTGTGACTCAGCCCATTTCCCTACCAGAGTCAAGTTATGTTTGCATGCCACTAGGTCCATGAATTTAATGTAATAGAGCCATAACTAGATTGTATCTTTGGCATTTTTGGACTGTCATGCCCACAGGAAGAGATATGGTAGATAACCCATAATTTACTTAAGGCAAATATTTAATAACCAACCTAAGTATAGAATGTGTTTATGACGAGTGTCTTTCATTTGGTATGGCGTTTGGCTGTTAAGTGGTGCAGCCATGTGTGACTCAGCCCATGGCGAAGGCTTGGCCAAAGTTTTATATTTACCATTTAGCCTGACATGTCCAGAAGAAAAGGTGTATCCAAGCCCCCAGAATCATGATGTGAATGCATGCCCAGTTTTAGGGGGTCTAGGTCCAAGGGTGTGTACTAAGTATTTTTTTATGGCATTTTTTAGCATCACATGTCCTGTATATGATGTAATAGTGGATCAATAATATATTTCTATACTTATGACATTGATATTTTTTCATACCATTATTTCCAGATGGCGTCTAAAAGACGAAGTAGAGATGTACGTCGTTCTAGCTTTGGAACAAAAAATGTTAGTAGAATTACAGCATTTCCTGTAGCAAGGTACTTGTACCCTGGAACATTACAATTCTACCATGCATATGACCGAATGCCAGTGAAAGACTACCTTGCCAGTTGTACAGGAGATAATAAACCATCAATCCTAGTTCTAGGCTGTGGGGATATTCTTTCTTGCTGCTACACTATATGGAAGAACTTAGATCACTCAATTTCTAATGCACCAAAGAGATTCCATGGTGTTGAGTTTACCTTGAATGACCGCAATGCAGCAGTGCAGGCCAGAAATATTGTATTCTTGCATTTGTGTCTTCAGCTTCCTGAAACTGAGTTAGAATATAAAAAGTGGATTTGCGCTATGTGGGCTATTTGGTATTGCCATGAACTGTATTCTGATCATCAAATTACTTTGGATGCTTCACTAGGATTGCTGCTTAAGTTTTCAACATCGCTGAAGAAGTGGAATAGCAAAGAAAACCCTATGCACCATCTTGTGAAGTTTACTTCTTCAACTTGTCTTTCAGACATTTCTAAAGTTTGGAAGATGTGGTATGAAAAAGAAATAGCTGTTAGTTCGGTGGAGCAAATGTATGAGTCACGGAATAAGGAGTTGGGGCAAAGTGGTATTGTAGAAAATTTAGAAACATATTCCTTTGAATATACATGGATTGCTTTATACCACAGGCAATTAAACACAGAAGATATACTGGTGGGTGCGGCTCAATTTCAAAATGTAGTAACTCCTCGACAGGATGAAGTTAAATCTTATATAGAATCTGGAATGTGCTTTTCTGAAAAAGTATTTGATATATGTCTTAAGGAGAATCCACACACCAATGTTAATCTTACACTGTATGATAAACAAGATGGAAATTACCGTCTGCACTATGAATCCGTACCTTACAATAGATACCACCAAATTATTGAGTTTTTCAAAGAATATATTCATTCTTTTGGATATTTCAATGTTCGATCTGAGAGTTTTGTATCTACACCATTTCTTGCCAATAGTGTTCAGCAGTTTTCCATGTGGGTTAAGTCTACTCATAGGGTTCTTATGGATAAAAGTAATTTCGTCTCTTTTTTGTTCAATACTCAAGATTGTCTGATTTTCTGTCAAGAGTTGCAGCAAATACAAAAGAGTAATGATGGAAGAGAAGTGCAGAAAGTTCCTATGTACAATGTCATAGCTACATCGGATCTAATAGATCAGCTAGGCCCACCTAATGTCATTTTAACCTCAATACCACTACTAAAGGATAATGGTCTGCTCTTCACTACAACACAGCAATACAAAATATTTTTCAATACAATTGAGGAATATCTCAAAGATCGTTTTCAGTGTGACTGTCAAATGTTCCCAGTGATATTTGGTGCACGCTGCATTAACCATGAAGATATTGCAATTTCATCCTGTATTTTAATCAGACCTGACCCACCAAGTTTGGCTGATCTGATCAAAGGTGCAACGCATAAAAGGGAATTGATATGGGGAAAAGTTTCAGGTGCACAGCAACAAACACTTTCTGTATTACCTCCATTAGATAATGGAAATATAACATCTGCCTTCCTAAGTCTTGTGCTATCATCTTGCTTTTTGATTCTTGAAGAGAAGACTCATATATCAATGAACAGGATAAACATTGAATCAGTACTTATGATCCTTGTTCGCTTTATTTCTGTTTCTTGCAATGTTACTCACTCTAATTTTGCCTTTTGGGGACCTCTGTGCAAAGCGCTAGTAAAAGTTGTTAAACCATACCTTCACGCTCTACAGACTCAGATGCTACTCCATAACATCCATGCTCACCTCACAGTTACTGAAAGTGATTGTCCATTATGTAAACAGATTCCCTTGGAGAAAGCAATGGTCTTGCTTTGTTTAAAAGTACCACTGGATTCACTTGACAATAGTGCATTGTATTTTATGGCAATAATTCACAAAAGGCCATCTTCAGAAAGCTCAAATTTAATAAAAGAAGCATTTGCTGATAAAGATGTTCATCTTTTTGACTGTTTTCATGGAGTAATTGTTCATAATTTGCTGCAAATCAGTTTTTTTGTACCGAGGCAATTTGTGGAACAGAATTTTAAGATAACAGTAACAGAAGTTATCAATATGCCACAAGGTGGGAAGGAATTTCGATTAGTTATTCCATCTGGATTTCTTACAGATATGCAACCATCTTCTGCAAAATATGCTTTTATAAAGCCAGACTATTCATCTTCCACTCTTAAAGGAGATTTAGGTGATGTTTGTTTTCATGCTTGTGATGGTAGAAAGTCGGAGACGAAAATCAAGTTATCCAAATCAGCAATTAGAAAAGTTTCTCCTGAGAATAATATATTCCATGCCGGTCTTTCAGCAAATGAGATTGAGATCTCATGTAGAACTCTGAGCCTGAAGTTGAAATATTGTTACCCAATCTATCACAGTGCTGTATTGATGACTTATTCCAGTTGTGATGGAGAATTGCATATCACTTCTCTCCGTAAGTTTAACAAATTTGAGGAAGAAACTGCTGGATTTGTGGTGAGTCCAGATCATCCACTCTCCCTTCCACCTTTCAAATTTGATATGACTTTGGTTGAAGTACATACTCATGGTCAATATTCATTTTTTGAACAAGAAACAAGCAACAGAATTCAAGATCAGGCACATTTATCTCATGATCTCATAATGAAACGTCTCTTACAAAGTATATTCGAAGGTTGCAGCAATAATTGCTTCTATTTTAATCTGGTGGGTATCAAAGGAAATTATATTGTTGGATATATTATAGTGAACAAGGTCCTGTTTGACAGTGAGCGTCGAACACCTGTTATTGATTTGGCATTTTGTATCCTAAAACATCGTACTAACTCAGATGAGGTTTCCAAAAAATGGAAGAAAATTGTTCATCCTACAAAGGTAGCAGATGTTATCAGCATTAAAGTTGATGAGTCCAACCCTGAAGTATTATTCAAGGTATTTCAATACTTCATGAGATACACCAATGGGAGCCTACTAAGTGCTGGAAGTGACAGTCGCTATCACATTCTTCGATATTTAAATGTGAGCCATTTATTCAGTCGTGCAGTTGTCTATTTTCTTCTGGTTGATCCTGATTCACCACATACACAAGTAGGTAGCACTCACTTTCATAGACCCACTCTTAGGCTCTCTACAGAAGTTAGGAAGTGTGAATTCTGTCAACAAAAATCTGCAAATGAAGAATTATGCAATGGATGCAAAAAAGTGAATTATTGTAGCAAGCGATGCCAGTCTAAGCACTGGGCAGAACACCATAGCAACTGTACACCAGAAAATGCCAGCAAGCCCTCAAAGAATGTTATTCCAAGAGCACTAAAAGAAAAAATTACCAGTCCTTCATTGAAGGAAACTGAGACTCTTCAGAAAGCATGTGCTCATTGCAAGAAGACACCAGATAGTCTCATAAAATGCCCAAAATGTGGAGCAGTGGAATACTGTAATGAAGAATGTCAAACAAATCACCTGCTAGAGCACGAGGTTTGCATCCAGGACTGTGCTACAGAGACATAATTGTCAAGTTTGTTAGTCTAATTGCTGTTTAGAAGCCATTATGGTCAATTTATTTGTGAAATTTAGAGATAGACAACAAAAATGTAGTTTATTCGTTAAGAAGTTGTTTGTCATCTTCGGACATTCCATGATGTAAAATTTGTTCCTATTAAATTTTACTTGATAGTAATCAATTATCTTTATAATCATTTTCTGTTTGCCTTTCTCTGTTCCTTTGTGCATGGTGTTATAAAATATGATTCTATTCTGCAAGAATGAGAAGCGCTAAAAATGTAGAGTGAAAAGATCAATGAATTTAATACTTTAATCTTTTTTTTCATGTTGATAATTGGTTATTCATATAGAAATATACACTTCCCCATTTAGGCTGCTAAATTACATTCAGCAATGTATTTTATTACTTGCAGTATACAGTTCTAGGAACACTTGGAATTGTGGGAACATAAATGAGCTTTGGACAAGAGTGAATTTTTTAACAAACCCAGTAGCAAATCTTACCACAAATTTTAATCTCACCTTAGTGTTCTAAACAATTATTTTTCGTCTAAAACACTTCATGTTTATCTGCCACAGGTCTTTGTTTACACTTCTCTTGTTCTTAACAATATTATAGGAAACTACGAAATCATGTTGATATTGAGTATAGTAAAAAGTAGGAGTTTAGCTTTGTAACTAGAAAAATGCCCATCCTACGTAATTATAAATCTCGAAACCAAGAAATTGGGAGGGGGGAAGGAATAGTCTCATGGGCAGGGTTTTACTCTGCTCCTCACTAAACTGCCTTATATCTAGTCCAGGGTGACCACCTTCAAATTCGA
Organism: Lycopodina hypogea; assembly: GCA_963969325.1. Lineage (NCBI taxonomy): Eukaryota > Metazoa > Porifera > Demospongiae > Poecilosclerida > Cladorhizidae > Lycopodina > Lycopodina hypogea. Next base: position 12,391,105 of record OZ017792.1, read on the forward strand.
GTCCGTCAAGCCCAATTGGCTGGGAGTAGTTACTGAACAAGCATACAAACAAGCAAATAAACCAATAAATGAATTGAGGAAGTATTGTAAGAATGATATAGTATCCATCCTAGAGAAGATGGTCATTATTTTACTATAATTCAATTATTTGTTGTGCAGAGATAAAATGCATCAACAAAAGTACATGTAAAGTAGATTAATATCTAAGATATTAAGAGGCTAGGGCACTAACAGATTTGTATGCAACATTATGAATGGGCAACCTGGTAGATAGGCAACTGGTGGGTTGACAGCAAACGATTACATTGAATAATGAAATTAGCTAGTGACTAATCAATTTTATGCAATACCATTGAAGGATAGACAACAAAACAAGACACATTTATAGATTCTAAATTGAAACATTACCCACCATCTCTATAGAATACTAATTAAAATTAACTATCTTAGCTATCCAGTAATAGGCCTGCAACCTCAATTCAGTGTTTCCAATGCCATTTCCTTGGATTTTCTATTGTATTTTTATCTGGAAGATTTGTTACAACAATGTGAGAAGTAATGAGTACAAGGAAAGTAAAACCACCTTGATTGCAAAATAAACAAGACTGGAAATTTCCAGCCAAAAACCTGCTCAATCATGATTTAATGTTTTTGCCAATTTTTCCTGGAAGAAGCCAGTATAGTGCCAAACTAATTTAGCTTCGTGGATGGAATTTTAAGATTCCAATTTTCCTTGACGAAGCCAGTGTAGAGCCAAATTAATTTAGCTTTTTGGGTTTAAATTTTTGGAACGTAACAGTTTCCCAAAAAAGCCAAATTTCTAGAATTTTGCTTCCCAGGAAGCCGTGAGCGTGGTTTTGCAGATAATTTTTAAGTGCCACTTCCTGTCCATTTAGCGCTCTAGCATTCTTGTCAGCCTGCTCAAAACTCTGGGCCATCTCAACAGCTTTCGCAAAAGTAGTGGTGCCATCAGCTTCTGCTAGCAATCTTCTGCTGGAACTTTCATTAGTTAACCCACACACAAGGCGATCACGAAGGGCGTCGTCTATAAAATCTTTGAAATTGCAAGTAGCTGCGAGCCTAGCCTTCGGTAACTCTGCGACATAATCAGTTATAGACTCCCCAGGATGCTGTCGTCTCTGATTGAATAAATATCTTTGTGCAATAATCAGCCGCTTTGGTTGATGATGTTGCATGAGAGACTCAATGAGGGCCTCATAAGACTGACTGAGACTGTAGAGTATTAGGTGCTACCAGGCTGCTACCAGGCTGCTACGCAGAACTCCGTAAGTTTTGTGTCCAATTGTGCTAATCAGCACAGAAGAGCGTTTCTCTTCCGCTATAGCATTAGCGTGCAGATAGGCGTCTAGCCTTTCCAAATAGGCCAAAATAGGTTAGGTGCCTGGCTGAAATTCCTGCATTGTTCCAATCATTGCAGTAGCCATTATCCTCTTCACCAGATATAGTATCTTAGAGATAGCATAGGTTTATAACCCAAAACAAATAAACCAATATAGACTTTAAACTCTTATTCAAACAATACACAATTGAACAGCTCCAGAATTGGTGATCAGCTGATGAACAACTGACATAAAAATGTAGGCAGGTACATTATATACTAAGTAAATAGACAAAAGAATAAGGGTGGACACAAAGGAAGTAAGAAACAAACGCATGAACAAAGGGTAAGTGCAAAGTCAATCACATGATATTCATGTCAATAGATCTTTAACCACGGTGTATGTTAATTCTGGTTTTGTAATGAATATGTAGCAGTGTCCTGGATATATATATATATATATATTTTTTTTTTTATTTTTTTTTTTACTGTGAAGGTTAGTAGCCCTAGCTCTATGTGATAGACAGAGTTACTGTTAATAAGTTAGTAGATAGAAAAGTATATAATAATAAATTAGTGGATATAAAAGTATATTAAATGAAAATTGTTACTGCACAGGAAAGTCAAAATACTGGTTGAAAAATGGTTCATTTTTTAATGTATAATGCCACCATTCTTGAGGTAGACTCTCAAAGCTGTATTTAGTCATCAAATTTTTTAGCATAATACGATTTTGCTGAGCCTTGGCTGATGATATTCCCTTACTGTTAGTATGTGCTTCTTCTCCAAAGAAGTCAAAGCAAGTTCCCATGTCCAGTGGATTGTGATTTAGCTGGTTCACTATTGTCAGATCCACTATTGAACCACAGCTGTGGGTGCTGTTGAGTGATATAAAACCTTGCTCAAACAGGTCATTTTTGCATCATGTGGGATAGTGTATTTCTTTTAATTGAGGATTATCTTTTTCTGAACCCCAGTTGAAGAATTCCTTTACTGCTCATGCTGGCCTGTATGCATCCCAAATTAGAAAAGTTAAACCTTGCTGTTCAAGTTCTTTTTGAGCTTCACATAGTGCATTGGCAGCTTCTTTGCTGAGAATTGCTTTACCAGTGAGGTATCCATCAAAAATTTGGCCAGTAAAATTTTCCATTGTATATTTAATGTCTTGTATTATTTGCTTGCAAATATCTTCCAGGTATTCAAAACCATAGGGAAGCTGGGTGTTTGCAGCAGCAGTAATGGTTTCAGCTAACATAGCAAAAGTAATCTTATTTCTTAGCCAATGCTAACCTGAACAGATCAGTGGTGTAGCCAGGAGGGGGGCAAAAGGGGCATTTGCCCCCCCCCCCCCCCCCCCATTTTTTTCTGGATTTTTTTTTTTTTTTTTTTTTTTTACCTCAGCCATACATTATAGCTAACCTGAGGTCAAAATTTCACTAACTTCTAAGGCATTGCTGAAATAGTTCTACAGTGGTCTCAATCAATCCATAGCTTGCTGAAACAGGCTAAAATGTTCTTCTTAAGCAGGGATATTCAGTTTTGCTTGGCTAAAAAATGATGAATTTACTTGAATAACCACAGTCTTAGAAAACAGCCCTGAAGCACTTTCAAATTTCTTTACAAAATAGAACAGTTAGCTATAGTTTAGAGAATGGTGGCAATGAAATTTTGACTTTCTTTTATCTATTATTTTGTTGTTGTTGATTTTTGGTGTTGGTAGTTAATGTCACTTCTGATTTAGAAAGAAGTGGTGAAGGCTCAATAAAATTGGTAGCTGGGGACTACGAAAATACATTATTTTGATTTTGATTTTAGGAAGAAGTAATGATGGTTCAAATAAATGGAAATTATCTTGATTTTGATTTTAGGAAGAAGTAATGATGGTTCAAATAAATGGAAATTAATCGTGCAGTGCAGGGGTAGTGGAGAGTAGAGGTTGGGGGTTTCTTTCCACACTTCCTACAGTGAAATCCTTGATAGTCATTATTTTTTTTATTTTGTTGTACAGGAATAGTGGTGAGTGGAGGTTGGGGAGTAGGAAGGAAAAGAGGTTTATGTTTGCTCAGATTTTTGTACCTTTAGCTGCTTTCAAAAAGCAGTACATTCAGCTGCTCACCAATAGCAGTTCCTTGACTGTACCTTCAGCTGCTCTTGAAAAGCAGCCTTGCAGCAATAGTCTTTTTCCCCATTTAATTGCTGATAGGTTTCTTTCCTTGTTAACTTGGTGGGCCTTGTTTGAAATGCATTAATGCCTCTTTGATGTGGATTGTGTGAAAGCCTATGCATTCTCTTTGATGGAAATAAAATGGCACCTAGGAAGAGCTTTTTTTTTTTTGCTTCTTTCAGTTAATACTCTTGAACAATGGAGTGTGGATGAATGGGACATAGCTGAGGTTACTTTTGCTTACCTGAATATCACATCTGCCAATTTCAACAGGATCCTTACAGCCATTTTGCAGGTTATGGTACACATATAAATAAATATATAAATATATAAAATCATTAGCTCTATTAGTATAAGATGTGTACAATAAACTGAAAATTGGCTGTAAGGATCCTTTTGAAATAGGCAGATATGATATTCAGGTAAGAGAAAGTAACCTGGGCTATGCCCCATTTGTCCAAACCCCATTGTTCAATTGTAATAACTGAAAGAAACCCAAAAAAAGGCTCTTTCCCCCTTCCACCATTTTATTTTCATCAAAGGGAATGCATAGCCTTTCACATGATACCACATCAAAGAGGTGTTAATGGATTTTAACATGGCCCGCCAAGTTGATAAGAAAAAAAACCTATCAACAATTCCAAGGGGAGATTAAATTTGTAGAGCTCAAAATTAGTGGGCCACTACATCCAATTGCTGGATGGGACTACTACTTCTGGAGAGCAGCTGAACGTACAGAATTCTTCGCTTTCACTAACCACCTCCACCCCCCCCCCCCCCCCCTACTAGAATACTAGAAGTCACTACTATTACTGTACAATTAAATTAAGTTCCTCTACAACCAAAACAAAACACCAAAAAAAAAAAAAAAAAAAAAAAAAAAAAAAAAAAAAAAAAAAAAGTGTGCAAAAAGAGTTTATTGCTAAAGGAGCCACAAACATAGTATTAATATAAAAATATTCCATCAACATTACAAATAAATCTTGGAGGTGTGTGTCAACAGTTGGACCATCCACCAACATTGTACAACTTATTTAAACAACAATTTTTAAGCTGATGCTTTCAAACCATAGAAAAGGAGATACATTTGTTAAACAGCATGAAAAGACTAAGTTTTCAATTTTAAAAAAAGTCAACAAAGCAGACTAAAAATAAACCTACACACCCAAGAAGAACATTACAAACATTAAATCTTTTGAAAACATGTCTCAGAGCAAACAAAATGTGGCTGGGAAAAAAACAAACACACTAGTTGCTAAAATAACAGCAGCTTAAATGATTACAGCATATGCATAGACCAGCAAGACATGCCCACCCACTGAACATGTTCTCCCACAACAGATATTCTCATGAAAGACAAGACCACAACACAACATGCCTTCCAGCAATACATATTCACCTGCATAACAAGCCATTCTACAAAACCTGACCTCATGCCAGACGTGCCTCCCATAAAACATTCATACTTTAAAACATTCGTACTTTAAAACATGTACTTCTAAAATACATGTCCACTAATACTACATGTACTCCAGCTGGACATGTCCACCTGCAAGACATGCCCCATAAGTGACTTCCTCTAGTACATACCATCTAGCAAAACCTATCCTCATATAGGAAATGTCCTCCTATATGACAACCCATCCAGTAAAATATGCCCTCCTGCAAAACATGTATTTCAGTGAAATAACATGAACTGTAAGACATGCCCTCCAATAATACATACCCTCAAGTAAAACATGTCATCCAGTAAGAAATGTCTTCCAGTAAAATAGAACATTAGCATCCTGAAGACATGCACTCCAACAAGACATATGCTCTCGTAATATGTCATCCTGAAAGACATGTACTCCCATAAGACATGTCCATCCTTAGAAGGTGGGCCTAGCAAGCAATGTAGCCAAAAGCCACAATTCTGAGCTAGTTTTGTAAATTGGTGAAACCACATCTGAACATCCAGTCTATCTTGGGAAGGTAAAGGTGGCTGACTTGTGAGATTGTGAGTGGCACTTTACTGTTTTACTTCAGAGTAATCAGACCTTCACCAGTGTCCAGTTATTATTCTTACAGACCTCAGTTACATTAGGATCAAGAATCTTGAATGATAACGTTATTGAGGTCTGCCAGAGGTCAAGATAAAACTCAAGTGGCGCCAAAACTGCTCAACAACCACCAAAATTATTGTGTAAAATATAAATTAGTGGAAAACTCTACACCCTACGGTACCACGCCAGAACCCTCTGCTTGAGGCCTTGTTAGGCTCTTCATCCTGCTGTTCTTAATTCGAATTATATTTCCAGGGGTTGTAGAAAGTTTCCACCAACTCCCAGGAGTTCACTTCACTCACAGGAAAGTAAGTCTTAATCTTGATGTAGAGTTGGATAGGAGATATATCTTGCTAGCTACTTCACTTGCTAATTAGTTACTCTATTTGCTATCCTAACCTTCATTATTCTGTCATCAATTCATTTTATTATGTTTGTTCTGTCTCTCTCTTCCATCTATGCTGTGCACCCAACAGCTTTTAGCAGATAGTATATGGTACCCAAATAAATAGTAATTACTAATTGACCTAAGCTGCACCCCAAAGAGCAAATTTCATTAAAAAAAAAATTACTTATACTAAATCCATGGTCAGAGTAATTGGCAATTATGATATGAAAGCCAATCTGATTAAGCTGTGTAAACGATTTGCACTGTTCTATAAACAACATCAGGTTCATTTATACACACAGTAAGTTCAAAAAAGGAAACTAGTTAATAGAGGAGCATCATAATATTTGCTAGGTGAACTCAGCAAATTAATAATTTTTTTCTCTTCAATATGGTAAGGATGGTTTAATTGAAGGGAATTTTTCCAGCTAATATAATTTTTAATTTAGCTATCATTCCATTCTTCAATTGGTAGTGTCAGTGAGAGGGAGATTTACACAAATAATAACTATATAGTGCTTAGTATAGATGGAGCAAAGACTGGGAGAAGTTGTAGCAACTGAAAGACTGAAAGATATTAATCGTTTCTTACATTTACAGAACAAAACAAATTATAAATAGATAGGCTCAAATACCAAGTGAATTAATTAAACTTAGCCAGAGTATAGATGTACATCTGAAAAGGCAGCTACTTCTGCTAGTGAGTGTAAACATATAGTGTACTATACAACTAGTGTCTGTATGAATGTGTGTAAGTATGTGTATGTGTGTGTGTGTGTGTGTGTGTGTGTGTGTGTGTGTGTGTGTTTCTATCAACTATGATAGGAAATAATATGTTTCCATTTCTTATACATAACATTATGATTGACATGTTTAGATAATTCTAATACAAAGAAGTCACAATGGTAGGGTTAACAACACTTTTAGTGTTAATACATTATGATTAAGTAATTGCATTAAGCTGAGATGTAGTAGAAGTAAAATAAAAAAATTTGGTGACATTTTGATTAACCTAATACACATAGCATTTTTTTTAATCTATATTGTGTAAATTAATATATGAAGCTTCAACCATGATCTATGTATTTTGTTTGTGCTTTTTTTTTATAACTTTCTAACAACTTATTATTTCTAATAATTTAATTGCTTAATTTGGACTGCATTACATATACATAAATATAAATATAATATAGTATTTAACTACAGACATATATATTCTTATATGTGTAGATATACATACATATATGTATGATTTCAAATGACAACACTAAATAAAGATAATTCATGGAACCATATACTATGATTATTCATCAATAATTTTAATTCATTATTATGACTTATGATTTTTTTTTTATATATGTATAGATATTTTCAGATGGCTTCTAAAAGACGAGGCAAAGCTGTGCGACGTCCCAGTTCTAGAGCCCATCAAGTTAGCAAATTTACAACGTTTCCTATAGCCAGGTATTTTCATTCTCCAATATTGGATTACTATAACGCATATGACAAAGTACCTGTAAAAGACTATCTCGAAAGCTGCTCAGGAGAACAAAAACCATCAATCCTACTTCTAAAGTGTGGGGATATACTTTCTTGCTGCTACACTATATGGAAGAACTTGGATCACACAATTTCTAATGCACCAAAGAGATTCCATGGTGTTGAGTTTACCTTGAATGACCACAGTGCAGCAGTGCAGGCCAGAAATATTGTATTCTTGCACTTATGTTTTGAGCTTCCTGAAACTGAATTGGAAAGGAAGAAGTGGCTTAGTGCTATGTGGGCTATTTGGTATTGCCATGAGCTGCATTCTTATCATCAAACGTATTTGGATGCTTCACTAAGATTTCTGCTCAAATTTTCAACATCTTTAAAGAAGTGGACTTGCAAAGAAAACCCTATGAACCATCTTGTGAAGTTTACTTCTTCAACTTGTCTTTCAAACATTGCTCAAGTTTGGAAGATATGGTATGAAAAAGAAGTGGCGGTTAGTTCGGTCGAGCAAATGCATAAATCACGAAAGACAAAGTTAGTGCAAAGTGATATTATAGAAAAATTAGAACGATATTCTTTTGAATATGCATGGATTGCATTATACATGAGGCAACTAACAACAAAAAATTTGCTAACTGATTTAGCTCTTCAAAATACCAATATTGCTACTCGACAAGGTGAAGTTAAATCATACATAACTACTGGAAATTGTTTTACTGAAAATGCATTTGGTATAGCTATTAAGGAGAATTCACAAACCAGTGTTAATCTTACACTGTATAATAAACAAGATGGAAACTACTGCCTGCAATGTAAATCCATTCCTTACAATAGATACCACCAAACAATCAAGTTTTCTTATAATAGCCTGAAGTCCAAAGATAATATTCATTGTTTTAAAGATTTCAATGTTCTAACCAAGAAGTTTGAATCTGCACCCTTTCTAGCAAACAGTGTTCAGCAGTTTTCTTTGTGGGTTCAATCTACTCATAGAGTTTTAATGAATAAGAACACCTCAATATCTTTTTTGTTTAGTACTCAAGATTCTCTTACTTTCTGTCAAGAGTTGCAGCTAACACTGAAGAGAAATGATGGAAGTGAAGTGCAGAAAGTTCCTATGTACGATGTCATAGCTACATCAGATCTAATAGATCAACTAGGCCCACCCAATATTGTTTTATCTACTCTTCCTCTCTTGAAGGATGAAGGTCTGCTCTTCACTACAACATGGCTGTATAAAAGGTTTTACAATACAGTTGAAGAATATCTTAAGGCATATTTTGGATTTGACTCTCAAATATTCCCAGTGATCCTTGGAGTACGTTGCGTTAACCATGAAGGCATACAATTTGCATCCTCTATTTTGATAACACCAACCCCACCAAGTTTGGCTGATCTGATAAAGACAGCATCACATCAAAGGGAACTGACATGGCAAAAGGTTTCAGGTGTACAGAAACTAATGCTTCCTACATTGCCTCCTATCAACGATGGAGGCATATCAGCTGCTTTGCTGAATCTTGTGATGTCCAACATTTTTATGTTCCATGGCAGTGGGAACAACTTCATGCCCAATAGGATGAATACTGAATCTTCAATTATGATTTTGGTTCGTTTTATATCTGTTTCTTGCAATGTCACTCTTTCTAACTATGCCTTTTGGGAACCTCTATGTGAAGCACTGGTGGATACTAGCAGACCATATATTCACAGCCTACAGACACAGATGCTACTCCATAACATCCATGCTCACCTCACAGCGACTGAAAGAGATTGTCCATTGTGTAAACAGATTCCCTTGGAGAATTCAATGGTCTTGCTTTGTACCGAAGTACCACTGAATTCACAACAAAAGCTTAATGCAGAACATTTTATGGCAATAATTCACAAAACATCATATTCAGACACAAACTACCTATTGAAACAAGCATATGAATCTGATGGCATTCACTTATTTGACTGCTTGGATGGTGTTGTCTCTAATGAGATGCTGCAAATTCGATTATTTGTACCACAACAACTTGTGCAGCAGAATTACAAAATATTAGTAGTACAGGTTTTATCGAGATGTGATGATGATAATAGGGTCATTATGACAGATATTCCTTCTCAATTTCTTACAGATTTGCAGCCATCATCTGTAAAATATGATTTTATAAAGCCATGCTATTCTTCCATCATTCATAAAAGTGATTTTGGTGTTATTTCTTCTCATTTTTGTGATGAAAATAGTTCTGAGACGAAAGTAACATTAAACAAATCAGCAATTAGGAAACTTTTGACTGATAATATATGCCATAAAAGGCTCTCAGCATGTGAAATTGAGATCTCATGTAGAACTCTGAGCCTTAAGTTGAAATATTGTTACCCAATTCATTACAATTCATTGCAAATAAATACTTCTACTAAAGATGGGGAGATGTATATTTCTTGTTTCCGTCAGATTCACGTCTTTGAAGAGGAAAGTGCTGGCTTTATAGTAAGTCCAGACCATCATCTCTCCCTTCCACCTTTCAAACTAAATAAGGCCATGGTAGAGTCACATGCTAGTGGTCAATATGCATATCCTGAAATGGATATGAGCAAAAATATGGAGAAACCACTACTTTCATTTATTTACCCAGTAAAACTTATCTTGCAAAGTATATTCGAAGGTTGCAGCAATAGCATTTCCTATTTTCTACTAGTGAATCTTTCACAAAATGAGAATCTTGGATATATTATAGTGAACAAGGTCCTATTCGACTGTGAGCGTCGAACACCTGCCATTGATTTGGCATTTTGCATCCTAAAAAATCATGCTAACTCAGATGAGGTTTCCAAGAAATGGAAGAAAATTGTTCATCCCATAAAGGTAGTGGATGTCATAAAATTGTTAATTACTGATGCAGGCCTTGAAATACTAGATAATGTACTTCAGTACTTTGTGAAACAAACTAATGGAAGCCTTTTAAGTGCTGGAAGTAACAGTCGGTATCATGTTCTTCGGTCTTTAAATGTGAGTCACTTATTTAGTCGTGCAGTTGTCTATCTTCTTTTGCTTAATCCCGACACATTTTTTAAAGAAGTAGGTAACTTTTATTTCCATAAGCCCACTGTTACACTCTCTTCAGAATTTAAGAAATGTGATTTCTGTCAACAACTCTCTGCAAATAAGGAATTATGCTATGGATGCAAAAAAGTGAACTATTGTAGCAAGCGATGCCAGTCTAAGCACTGGGCAGAACACCATACTAACTGTATACCAGAAAATTCCAGTGGCCCCTCAAAGAATGTTGTTCCAAGAGCTCTACAAGAAAAAATTAACAATCCTTCATTGAAAGAAACTGATACTCTTCAGAAAGCATGTGCTCATTGCAAGAAGACACCAGATAGTCTCATAAAATGCACGAAATGTGGAGCAGTGGAATACTGTAATGAAGAATGTCAAACAAATCATTTGCCAGAGCATGACAAGATTTGCATCCAGGACTGTGCTACAGATATGATTGTTAAGTTTATTTGAATGATTATTTAGTGACACTAAACATATATGGACTTTAAAAATCAATAAAAACTATTATGTCATTTGCTCATGCCTAAAATGTTGCTAATCAAGTATGGACATATCACTTAGTAATTATATTAATATTTCTGCCAATGAGTTGTGCTAACAATAATTCATAACTGCTGTACTTAAATATAATTATATTCACCTGCACTACCAACAAGAAAAACTGGAGTGCACCACATGCTGAGATTCATTTAAATTGTATTTGATTATAAATGTTCGTAATGATAATTTTGTGTTCTTGACATTTGTTAAATTAAATTATAGAATACACTAATTAGTATTAGTTAGTGTGTAATGATGTTTTGTGTCACCAGACAATCAGCAAATATTCTCTGAATAATGGAATACTTTAAAATTCTTTCTGTTATGTCACATGGTAATTTTCCTTGAAATTCACATTCAGTTTGGAACAAATTATAGGAAAAAAGAAAATACAAACTACTGCATCTGCTCACTCATAATATTTATCATGCCAAAAAATTAACCTCTGATCAACTAACTGAGATAAAATGTCAGCAAAAAAGCAAAATTGAAATAAACATTTCTTCTTTTTCTTAATATTAGGATATGTAAAAATATGTAACTCCTAAATAATATTAAAAAATCATCTTTCTCTTTGTGTTCAGATTGTTCTCCATAACCTGAGGTCCCAGTAGGCTGAAACTTTGTTCATAGAGACAATTAAATTGGGAGCATTCTTGAACTATATGACATGGGTCATGGCTTAATCAAATTATCAATTTTATAAATTTGTCCCTCTAAGATATTTATTGGTTATACATTATGAAGAGAACCTATTATTCATGAGCTCTAAAATATTCCCTGTGCTTCAGCTGATGGACCTCCATAATATTCCAATGAAAGAGCTGTTCTGGATCTAGTCCACCAGATAACTAAATTTATAGTCACCATAAAGTATTCCAGATTAATTTTCTTGAGAATAATTAAGCCACCCAAAGGATTGAAAATAAACACAAACTCTGTAAGATTAATGATATAAAAAAATCTTCCTTTTTGTGTTACAAACTTCCTTTATATTGAGCTTAATGGAATTTTGAATTTTTTTTTTTTTTTTTTTTTTTTTTTTTTTTTGAATTTTCATTATGAGTCAGCTACAGGTCAGCTGCATTGGAAAATAAACTATAGTCCACCTGCAAAATATAAAGAAAAAAATAATTGTTTATATGTCTTCTATGCACTCACATTTTTCTGCACCATATGCCCCAGTGAGCTGAAACTTGGTTCTTTATGGTAACTTGATCCAGAAAGTGTGATGTTCACATTGGAGGTCATGGCCATGTCAATACAGTCAATTTTATGAAATTGCCAACCAAAATGTTAGTTTTAAGGTATATCTTGAAAAAGGACACCTTTTCTTCTTCTTTTTTTTTTTTGGCTAAAACATTCCTTGTTAATATGCTTGAGAATTATAGGGGATTTCCTTAGATCATAGGAAACAGTGTAGGCATGCTTGCTTTATGACTGCACTGGCTCAATTCTTTTGGGCAACCACCAATATACTCAACCTTGTCCGGTAGAACATTGTTTGATCTTACAATAGCAGGATATTAACCTTAATGTTCATACAAAGTGTGTGTGTGTGTGTGTGTGTGTGTGTGTGTGTGTGTGTGTGTGTGTGTGTGTGTGTGTGTGTGTGTGTGTGTGTGTGTGTGTGTGTGTGTGTGTGTGTGTGTGTGTGTGTGTGTGTGTGTGTGTGTGTGTGTGTGTGTGTGTGTGTGTGTGTGTGTGTGTGTGTGTGTGTGTGTGTGTGTGTGTGTGTGTGTGTGTGTGTGTGTGTGTGTGTGTGTGTGTGTGTGTGTGTGTGTGTGTGTGTGTGTGGACCTTCTATGTTAAGAATCCAAATGATTTCAAGTTGGAGTCTTAAAAGTATTGTGACTATTCCCAACCATGCCAAATGTCATGAACACTCTCGATTGTTAACAAAATTAGTAAGATAGCTATACCAGTTGAGTCCAAGAGTACAAATGGAAACACACAAACCTAATGATAAAAATTGAGAGATGCAGCCAGCAAGAGAAATATTAACAGTAGCCAGGATGTATGTATAATAATGATGCACCTTATTACCACTACATAGAAATTCAGATGTTTTTTGAAGTTTCCATTACAGTTTGTTGGTCAACTAAGCCACCTGAAGAATTCTAGTTGGTCAATCAAGACTCTATACCTTGAAGAGTGGTAAAGAATTATAAAAAGTAACTGAACTCTATATAATGACTAACAGATATCCCATTGTTGGACAGAATTTAGTGTATCTTTGGATGACGTTTACGCTGGAGTGTGTGTGTGTGTGTGTGTGTGTGTGTGTGTGTGTGTGTGTGTGTGTGTGTGTGTGTGTGTGTGTGTGTGTGTGTGTGTGTGTGTGTGTGTGTGTGTGTGTGTGTATTGCTGCTTGTGTTATTTTGGTTACTGCAATTATATGCAGCATATTTACCACCAAAAAGAAGCACTTTTTAATAGGAGGGCAGCATCACCCTCACTGTCAAAGAAGTTGACCTGCGTGTGAACATGTTTAGGGATGATTGTAAAAGGCTGCAAGTCAGTTTATAGCCCTGACTAGTAGCTCTAGTTGAAGGTTGACAATTTTGAATTGACAGGTCTTGACCTCCGCTGATAAGTTTTCCATTTTATAGGTTTTCAGTTGACATTTTTTCGGTTGATAGGTTCACTTGTTTTGGATAAACTTCTTTTTCCAGCTGTCTTTTTTTAATATTTTTTTATTAATTATTATTAGTATTAGTATTAGTATTAGTATTAGTATTAGTATTAGTATTTATTATTATTATTATTATTATTATTATTATTATTATTATTATTATTATTATTATTATTATTATTATTATCATTATTATTATTATTATTGTTGTTATTGTTATTATTATTATTATTTATTTAGTTAGTTTGTTTGTTTTTGTTTTTTTTTTGTTTTTTTATTTATTTATTTATTATATATATTTTTTTTTTATCTACTGGTCTTCACTGATTCAGAACTGACTCCTTTCAATATGCTTCCAGCCTTCAGCCCAGTCTTGATAACTGAATTGAGTATTATCACAACATTACGCAATACTTGCACATGCTAGATAGTCACACACACAATACAAACATTGATACTAATCTCTATAATCAAACAAACATGATACCATTTATGGGCACCAATTACACATCACACAAACACAATATGATATTGTCCAAATAGGGTCACATAAGAAAAGAAAGTAATGGAGGAAGGAGGGGGAAAGAAACTTGACTAGTTTTGGGAATCAAAACCCACTGGAAAAGAAGGGGGAGAGGACAACGAACTGGAAGGAATCTAACACCACCTTTCAGCTAGGAACCCTACAGTTTAACCATTCCTCCACCTTTCTAAGGTGTTGTTGTTTTTTTATTATGGAAATTTTGAATTCCTTTTTTTCCCCAGTAAGGGTGACACTTTCAGGGGGAAAAATTGGTGGTAAAAATAAGTTGGGTTGCCCAGATAATTTGGGAGTTTATCTGCCCAAAATTTTAGGAAGGTTTGCAGACAGACATAGAAACCTATGACATGAATTATAGAAAGATATCTATAATCAAATAGAGTAGGGTAAAATTTGTTGCATTCTCTTATATTCTTTGTTGTTGTTTTTTTAATCTTGTAATGATATTTAATCAGTTTTATATTCTAACCACCAGCTGATTAATAATTATTCATTTTCTGGCTTTGTGGTTAGAGACTATTATTTTATGTTATTCACTGACAAAATGTATATCCTTACAACCCAGGCAATGAAAATATTTGAACCTGTAAAATTGAGAAAATAAACTTCCATTTGATCTGTATGTACATCAGAGACTGTAATATGGCTATATTATGATTGGTGAAAAAAAAGGGGAGATGAAAAAAGAGAAATACTTATGTACACCGAGTTCAATTTTATTTCTCAGAATAGTGAGTTACGTGGATCTTTTAATATGTTGCCTTTCAGGATAAATGTCTCCTATATGTATAAAAGAAGATGTCTGTCTGTCTGTCTGTCTGTCTGTCTGTCTGTCTGTCTGTCTGTCTGTCTGTCTGTCTGTCTGTCTGTCTGTCTGTCTGTCTGTCTGTCTGTCTGTCTGTCTGTCTGTCTGTCTGTCTGTCTGTCTGTCTGTCTGTCTGTATGTTTGTACCATCATTCTGGCCAAACCTGTGGATGGATTTCTCTGAAACTTAGCACGATAATAGGTTTTGACCCAACTTAAAACATGGAGCTACAGATCTAAAACTTGGTATGCATATATAACTTCACTCTGGGAGTAACATGGGCTGGATCCCACTTGGCCACACCTCTTTCTTTCCCTGTGTAAGGCAAAAATGCCAAAAAATGGTATTTCAGCAACCAAAAAAAAACCCTAGGGAGTTAGACCCATGAACCCATATATATTTGGAATTGATATAATCTGTGGAATGTTTTAAGTACATGTATAAGACCACACCCATTACTGTTTTTTATGTCAGATAAAAAGAGCCAAAAATGGTACTTTGACCAGACAAACCCTTGGAGGAACAGACTTAAAACATGGTATGCATACACAACTTGACGTTTGGAGTGACACAGGCAGAATCCCTCCTGGTTACATCACTTCCATTGGTGTGTAAAGAGAAAAAGTGTCAAAAAAGATATTCGGAATAATGCTTGGACCAAAGGAGTTAGATCTACAAACATACTTTAATATATATTTTTGTTCGTGAGTATGTGTGTCTAGGCATCACTGCTAAACACTGGGACAAAAAAGGCCGAAATTCAGCATGTACTCTTCAAGAACCTGGGTGAGCATTATTAAACACATGTGGGCAGAGTAATGGGTATAGTTTTGTCAACCACACCTACAGAAAGATATTGTGGCTAAAAAAAGTTGAGCAGGGGGAAATATGGCATGTGGTTTCCAAGTACCAGGGAAAGCAATACTAACCAGATATGGGTGTGGTCTATCTTTAGCCACACACACTGTAAATTATTTTTGCCAATCAAAAGCTAATCATGCAACCAACCAGACTGAAATTTGGAATGAGATTTTCAGGCAACTGGGTGGGCATTACTAATCATGTGTGTGTCAATGGGTGTGGTTTGGCAATTGCCACACCCATAGTACACCATCATGCTTTCAAAAAATCATTTATAGACTAATCAGGCTGAAATTGGGCATATGGAGTCCAAGTAACCCAGTGAGTATTATTACTAAAATTGTGTGTCAATGTGTGTGGTTTGGTATCAGCCACACCTACATGAAGTGGTTATGGCTGCCTAAAGCTAATTAAAGGGCCAACCATGCCGAAATTTGAGTGGCTTCTATAATGTTTGATGTTGATATTGGCCGGGCAACGCGGGGTATGTGTTACTAGTACAATATAAAAGGATGACCATCACATTACTCCAACAACTCACTTTTTCTCTTCCTTTCAATACATTGATAGTAAAAAAGATGGATGTTTTGATAGAGCCTCTTTTGTTCCTTAAAAATATAATAATAATTTTTTTTTTTTTTTTTTTTTTTTTTTTTTTTTTTTTTAAATAAGTATATGAATTTCAGTTTATTTAGTTCAAAAAAAAAAAATCATCTTCAAATGAAGAGAGTCTGCTAATATGAAATAGCACTCACCTCTCTGTCTCAATTGAGAGTGGAATAATACATACATATTAGGTTGTGGTAATGATAGTCAGGACTTAGGACATGGTGACAATATATATATATTAAGGATGTTAACTGCATAATTAAGTATATTATTTGGCTTTTACACACTTTCATGGCTGACTAAGATACTTCTGAATGTCACAATTATCAGAACTATTTAATTGCATATAAACTAAACTAAGCTGAACTGCCTAAATCATCATCAGCTTGGTACTTCCTAATTTCATAATGGGATATCACTACTGCAGTGAAGAATATGTAGTTATTGTTCTGGCTTGTAGTTGTCATGTATATGATTGTCATTGAACTCATAATCTTGTTGTGATTGTAGTTCCTTTTTTATATCATTTCCAATTACACGGTTAACACAGATATGTACAATGCCATTAGACTGAAGTTAAGTGTATATAAAAAGTATATAATAATTTTACTGGATGAATATGTAATTTTACAACATCATAGTGAGTAAACCTCAGTGATCTCAAGGAAGGAACGATGATATCTCTATGTTGGATCTTCATTAGACTAATTTATATGGTGCTCAGTGTTGTTATATTCATATCTCTTTCTAGTATGAATTTTGGGTTACTGGCTGCTGAACACATGGGCACATTGTGGTGCAGTTTTCTAATGTTTCCTATTTTGAAATTAAAGGTGTAAAGGGAAAATTTATATTCATTAGAGAAGCTCATAATGTTGATACTTCTTTAATATTTTATCATCAGTAACAGCAGCAGCATCAACATTGCAATAACTACTACTGCTTATGTTTCTACTAGTGTTGCTGCTGATGTAGCTACTAATAAAGTTGTTGCTGCTGATGAATATACTAATAAAGTTGTTGCTGTATAATCGATGCTGTGGGTGCTTGTTTTGTCAAACGTTGTTTGGTTACAGATTGATTCCTGGTAAAATTTATTTTTAAAAAAATGCATCTCTGATGAATAACCACAAGAAAGTTCCTTCATAAATGTATGTACTTGCAATAAGTGCAGCACTGGCAAGAATGATTAGAGCAGAATTGGCAACTACTGCTAAAATTGGCAACAGTGCCTATAAATTAATAGGACATTGGCAATGTCTTGGTTTTTTAAAAAGTTTTATATACTTTGTCCCACCCTTGTAAGATTCCAATTAATTAATTTCTTTATTAGCTCATCTTTGATAACAGTTTTAAATTATGACATTGTTGATTCCTTGTTTTTAAGCAGCACTGTCCCAGGGACAGATCCAAGGGTAGTCCTTTGGAGTTACAAGAACTATACCTTTTCCAGTATAGATTTGGTAAATGGTTTCTTCTTTGCTTTTTAGATGCAATAGCTGTGGGGAAAACTAGCTGTGGGGGAAACTAGCTGTGGGGGAAACTAGCTGTGGGGGAAACTAGCTGTGGGGGAAACTAGCTGTGGGGGAAACTAGCTGTGGGGGAAACTAGCTGTGGGGGAAACTAGCTGTGGGGGAAACTAGCTGTGGGGGAAACTAGCTGTGGGGGAAACTAGCTGTGGGGGAAACTAGCTGTGGGGGAAACTAGCTGTGGGGGAAACTAGCTGTGGGGGAAACTAGCTGTGGGGGAAACTAGCTGTGGGGGAAACTAGCTGTGGGGGAAACTAGCTGTGGGGGAAACTAGCTGTGGGGGAAACTAGCTGTGGGGGAAACTAGCTGTGGGGGAAACTAGCTGTGGGGGAAACTAGCTGTGGGGGAAACTAGCTGTGGGGGAAACTAGCTGTGGGGGAAACTAGCTGTGGGGGAAACTAGCTGTGGGGGAAACTAGCTGTGGGGGAAACTAGCTGTGGGGGAAACTAGCTGTGGGGGAAACTAGCTGTGGGGGAAACTAGCTGTGGGGGAAACTAGCTGTGGGGGAAACTAGCTGTGGGGGAAACTAGCTGTGGGGGAAACTAGCTGTGGGGGAAACTAGCTGTGGGGGAAACTAGCTGTGGGGGAAACTAGCTGTGGGGGAAACTAGCTGTGGGGGAAACTAGCTGTGGGGGAAACTAGCTGTGGGGGAAACTAGCTGTGGGGGAAACTAGCTGTGGGGGAAACTAGCTGTGGGGGAAACTAGCTGTGGGGGAAACTAGCTGTGGGGGAAACTAGCTGTGGGGGAAACTAGCTGTGGGGGAAACTAGCTGTGGGGGAAACTAGCTGTGGGGGAAACTAGCTGTGGGGGAAACTAGCTGTGGGGAAAACTAGCTGTGGGGAAAACTAGCTGTGGGGAAAACTAGCTGTGGGGAAAACTAGCTGTGGGGAAAACTAGCTGTGGGGAAAACTAGCTGTGGGGAAAACTAGCTGTGGGGAAAACTAGCTGTGGGGAAAACTAGCTGTGGGGAAAACTAGCTGTGGGGAAAACTAGCTGTGGGGAAAACTAGCTGTGGGGAAAACTAGCTGTGGGGAAAACTAGCTGTGGGGAAAACTAGCTGTGGGGAAAACTAGCTGTGGGGAAAACTAGCTGTGGGGAAAACTAGCTGTGGGGAAAACTAGCTGTGGGGAAAACTAGCTGTGGGGAAAACTAGCTGTGGGGAAAACTAGCTGTGGGGAAAACTAGCTGTGGGGAAAACTAGCTGTGGGGAAAACTAGCTGTGGGGAAAACTAGCTGTGGGGAAAACTAGCTGTGGGGAAAACTAGCTGTGGGGAAAACTAGCTGTGGGGAAAACTAGCTGTGGGGAAAACTAGCTGTGGGGAAAACTAGCTGTGGGGAAAACTAGCTGTGGGGAAAACTAGCTGTGGGGAAAACTAGCTGTGGGGAAAACTAGCTGTGGGGAAAACTAGCTGTGGGGAAAACTAGCTGTGGGGAAAACTAGCTGTGGGGAAAACTAGCTGTGGGGAAAACTAGCTGTGGGGAAAACTAGCTGTGGGGAAAACTAGCTGTGGGGAAAACTAGCTGTGGGGAAAACTAGCTGTGGGGAAAACTAGCTGTGGGGAAAACTAGCTGTGGGGAAAACTAGCTGTGGGGAAAACTAGCTGTGGGGAAAACTAGCTGTGGGGAAAACTAGCTGTGGGGAAAACTAGCTGTGGGGAAAACTAGCTGTGGGGCAAAGCCAATTAATAAATACACTCAAATTCCCCTCCTCCCTCTACCTGGCCACCCCCTTCCCCCAACCCCCAACCCCCCAGCTGCAATTGCAAGGACTGAGTGCCACAGGTTCTGCTAATTCTTTTTGTTGTTTATTAGTTTTGTTCTTTTTTGTTTTTATGAAGTTGTTTTGAATGATAAAAAGGAGAGAACTACAGATTCCAGCTGGTTGTGTATTCCAAGAGCTAAAAGAAGATGGATATATTTCATGAGCCCCACCAAGCAGCAATAAAAAATTTTAAAAAATTTAATAAAATAAATAAATTTAAAATATAATAATAATAGTAAAAATTGGGATAGCAGTGAAGCATTCATTTCAGAAGACACCTAACTTCTATGGCTGGAATTTCAAAGCACCAAACCAGATCATCTTTCTTATAATAAAAAAAAAAATTTTTTTTAAATAAATTAAAAAAAAAAATTTTTTTAAATAAAAATAAATAAAAAAATTAAAAATTTTTTTTAAATTTTAAAAAAAGATTAGACTGTATTAGGGCAAGACAGGATTCATTTAGGAACATTTATTGCACCTTTTACTTGCAGACATAAACGAGAAAGTTATATTGCTTGCTTGTTTGTATACTTGTGATGAAGATCATTTCCCTAACATAAAGTGTTGCTTATTATAGGCTGTATGGAAAGTAAATTTGGTATAGCTGTGGACATTTGCTATACATTCTTTTTTCTTCTTCTGCTTTCCCCTATCTGTTTAGTCACTGTCTCTTTGCTCAGCATGATGTAGAGAATATTCAAATGGCAACTAGGACACTCACTATACACACACTACATCTCTAGCTACTAACTTTAGAACATTTCATCTCAAAACAGAGAAAATATTATAGCTAAGGCTAGTTGCCCCCCCCCCCCCCCCCCCCCCCCAAAAGGAGAGGTTCATTAATTTCTGTGATACTAATTGGAAGGAAAACCTCACTCAGCGATCTCTGACTTGACAAGTAAGTTTACTTCTATTTTTATTTCAGTATGTTGATTATATTTGCACATTTCATGAACAATTTTTTTTTTTCTTTTTTTTTCTTTTTTTTTTTTTTAATTCAGCTTTCTAAAGTGCGTGACTATGTCCCTCCCACATAACCACTTGGGTAACCAATCAGCCCAATAAATCATCTGTGCAATCAAATAGTTGTGGTGAATAGTTCTGATCTGGAAGAGAAGTTGACTTGCTCCTACACCTGAAACTAGAACTAGCCCTAGCAATGGCGACTAGGCCAGACAGAGTGGCCGAGCGTGTGTTGCAGAGTAACCACTGGCTAATGTGCTCAGTATTGGATGTTAGCGAACTGTTACCGCAAGCTCTAGTCAAGGGCCTGCTTTCGGAGGAGGAAGAGAAAGAGGTGGAGAGTAGTCTGTTGCAGCAAGGAAGCGGGGCTGGGGTAGCCAAATTTCTGGACTTACTACTATGCAACAAACCCAACTCTTTCAACCTTTTTCTTGAGGTGCTCCAAGAGAATGAAGAATTGAAGTCCTGGGCAGCCTATTTGAGAAGTAAGCATGCATTTTGATTTTCTAGCTTCAATTTTCGAATTTTGCAAGATAATCAATCACACATTTACAGCATCAATAGTTGTCAACATAACAACCTATACTGCTCTATTAAAAAAATTAGCTAGGCCTATTTATCTGGAAGTTTTTTGGTGAGGGTTGCACAGGTATACATAGTGTAGCTATAGCAATAAGGAAAATATTTCATCTAAACAATTCAGGGGCTAAATAAGAAAGTGAAGATGCAAACCTGAATAATTGAATAGGAATGTACAATAATATTAAAAATAGTTTCCCTCAATTTAATCCATTAGCTGCAAAATGTTGAAAAATGAATCAATAATGATACCAGCAGATTTTGAATCAATAATTATACCAGCTGATTTGATGTTCCTTTTGTAATTTCAATTTCTAAATATTGGCAAATTAGATTTGAATTAATTTCAATCTGCTTGGTCCACATCAATAGGTAGCTGAGTCCAACCAGAGCAATAAATACAAGAGGGTTAATAAACGATTTGTTTGTCTCTGGCAACACTGCTCCAATATCCTTTATGGCTGCTGGTTGTACAGTTCAAGGACACATGAACACTTGTCAGTGTGTGGGGCCAGGCCAACGTCAGGAGTGAACTAGATGTTGTCCAAAGAAACACAGGGTGTTTTATTAATTTCCAGCATGTGGGGAAGGTTGGATATGAAGTACCAAGCAGCAATGCCAAAATCAAAAATTTTACCCAAAAATATAGAAAGGGATTAATTTAGAGATAATTTTATGGGTTCTTAAAAATTGTCAACATTTGCAAGGTAGAATAAAGAGTAGGAGGGTGGGGAACCCTGTACAGAAGTCAGAACTTTTTTTTTTCTTTTTTTTTCTTTTTTCTTTTTTTTATTAATTTCCTTCATTATTTATCATATATTCAGCTAACAAATGTCCTGACCTGGTGATAAGCTGCCAATATAATTCTGCCCTGTCTAGCTTCTGGTATGTAACTACCCACTACCAGGCACTCAATATCTTAGAGTGAACTACGCCCAACCACTTGGGCAATTAGCAATTAATACATCTGAGGTTTACTGGAACCCTGAACTACAGACTTTGTTTTGTTTTAGTGCAGAAATAGGTACATTTTTTTTTTTTTTTTTTTTAAAGAAAAAAAAATTCAAAAATTAATCTAATATTGTTGTTGTTGTTGTTGTTGTTGATGTTGTGAGAAGCACTTCTTTCAGCCAAGGAGATAATGTGGAGAAGCTTTAGGATACCACACCACAGAGCTGCTTACTATCAACCATTTTAAAAATGGTAGCTATAACAGTAGTGTCAGTTGCTTGTCCCATGGCTGAATGCTGTGCTCAAAATCCCTAGAAGGACCTGGAGCACTTCCTGAATGACAATCACCAAGATCTACAGCTGTCTCTGACACCCAGAAGGTGCTGGTGCACACTGAGGTGTGGCTGTGGCTAGATAGATAAGAAACTGTAGATCAACTGGAATCAGTGTAATGATAAAATGAAAACTGTTGGTTGGTCAGGAGTTTTTGGGGTTTTTTTGGGTTTTTTTTTTTTTGGCCTTTTTTTTTTGGACCAGAAATTTTAAACTCCAGTGTGGACAGGACCAATTCCAATTAATTTAAATTAATTAGAATTCATGGAAAATGTGAGTGAATTTGAATTAATAGAAATTAATTTTTTGTATTGTGTGGATAGGCCTTAAATTAAATGCTATTATATACTATTTATTTGTTAAGTTACTTTTGTTTGTTTGTTGTTGTTTTTTTAATTGTCTATTGTTTTTTTTTAATTCACATGATTAATACCTGCAAACTTCCAATTCTAACTCTAGAAAAATCCCAAGACATTATTTTGTTCAACAACTTATTTCTGTTTAAAACACCATTTTATTATATATCTTTTATATCAAGACACATTTAAGAAATAAATATTAATAAGTAAATGAATGAACATGAATAGATGCCATGGATATATGGATGAATGTATGTGAATATGAATGTGGATGGATGGATGAGTAAGATAGGAGGGAAAGAAGAAAAATAGCTTAAATAGTACTTCCTTCATGTGTTTTTTGAGGTTGTAAAATCATGTACAAATACACATGAATGTGTAGCTATTCATGTACATGTACACAGTTGGGTGTACTTGTGTAGATATACACTATGAATAAACACATTAACAGAATGTACTTCCTTCATCAAGGGTGCCAAAATTTGCTTCTGCCAAGTTTGAAAGCAGCTCAGAGCCTTTGAGTTCACTTAATAATTGCCAGGAATGTTGTTGCCTGTTTGTGGTTGGCTGACACTCCCATAGAGAGGTCCTGAATTACCAACAAACCTTTTTTTTTGAACCTCTGTGCAAGCCTTAGTAAATTATCTCAAAGTCCAACACTTAATTTGGACTTAGTGGTTTCAACATCAAATTCTGTCATAAGAAATACATTGGTTCCCAACTTTGTCATTAAATAGGAATGACCCTTGAATAGAATTCCTCTTTAAATATATCAGCCTCCCAACTGCTCATGCTTTGGGTATATAATGCTTGCATCTTGAAGAAGATAATGCTGTCCTTACCAATAGTCCTTTTCTGATTTATTTTTCTACCTTCAAATTGGATTGTGTGCAGATAATTGCAGGAAATTATAAAATAGGTTAAGTTAAGTGATCTGTTTGATGTAAACTTGTGCTTGTTAAGGAGGGGGAGGGGGGGAGACAAGCAGTGAAAATTGATTTAATTATTTGTGATGTATCTTTTATGTAATACTTTGTAAAACCTAAGTGTTTAATGGTAGATCAGGAATTATTCAACAAAGATTGATTCTTACTTTTCACGTTCCCTGCTATTCAACAGTTCAAAATATTATATCAGCAGATATCTATACTCTGCACTGCAATCATTTTAGTATTCCAGCTGTTTGCCAGCACTGGTCCTTTATCAAAAGATGCTTAAACTGGAACGATTTTTGTTGCAAAACAGTAGAAAAAGCAACTGAAAACATACTGCAGTATCAAAGGAACACTGGTGGGTTCTGTTTCCTCTGTCATGTTTGCTTTCCTTTATAATGTTAATTTGAGTTTACAAAACAACCGTCTGTTTTTCATTCATGGTTCACACAGGACTATTCCATGTATCTGAACTCTATAGATAGATAGATAGATATATATATATATATATATACCACGTGACCACCTATGCTAGTATGTCAGTGTGTCAGTCATAAGTTTACAAGTACTGATTGAATGTTTCTTGGCGGTCCATGGAGGTATCAATTGTCCTTAGTTTTGAATAAAAATGTAGTTTTGAAAAGCCAGCTACAGGTGTATGTGGTATGTGTTTGAGAAAGAAAGAGAAAGAGAGTGAGTGTGCGTTAAATAATGCATGTGATTTCTTGCTTGTGAAAGAATGTTCAAAAGATCAAGTGTGTTTGTATTAGTATTTGTGTCTCAGTGTATGAACTGTTAAGTGTGTGTGTTGGTGTATCTGTGCTTGTGTGTGAGTATGTGCATTAAAAGTTTGAATGTGTGTATGTCTGTTCCTTCACACACACAACAGACAGCCATGGGTTATTATATTAGTTTACTATGCACATGGTTCTTATAATTGAAACAGTCTGACATTCCCATTGCTGGATGTCTCTGAGTATGGTGAGAGCATGCAGACTCAAAGTGTTATGACATTTAGTGAAACATACCCCAAAGCTATTTCCTTATTCTCTCAACAAGTGAAGCAAGTCTTTGTCAGTGTGCACATCTCTCTTATATATCCTGCCTGACTTTAGCATCCTATTCCTCTGATGTCTGGTGAGTCTATCTCTCATCCTATTCAATAATACTGTGTCCCTCTAGTGGTGAGAGTACTGGTTTCTTGTTGTAAAGCCATTGGAGTGCATATACACATTATTGAGGAAGTGTACAAAGCAGGTTGGTGGGTGTATGAATAGAGAGATGGAGGAGAGTAGATGAACTGAAAGTATAGGTGGATGAGTGGGTTGGCATATTAGTGGATAATGTGGAGAGATAGACAATAGGTGGGTGGATGGAATTGGGGAAGTGTTGGCAGTTGAATATGGGCAGTCATGTTAAATTTAGATCATTCTTAAGCTGGCTCACTATGCTTGTCCAATTTAAAAAGTCTATCCACATGCAATGTAAACATGTATTTTGTTTGATGTTCATTAATTAAAATAAATGTTCTTATAGGCTACTGATTGCATTATATGGTACAATATCTAATAGCTGAACAGTACCTGATAATTGCTCATTATGAAGCACTAAGAGTCATTAGGAGTATAATTTTATGAATACTAGCAGAAACCCATCATATGGGCGGTTTTCAAGTCAGCCACCAGCAGTAACGAACATGATTAGTTTTGCTTTATGTAACACGTAGGGATTATTGACACTAATCTCGTTAATCAGACAAGTGTGATACAATTAATAAACATAACAGATTCTGTGATAGGTTGTGTGTACTATCACCAAACAACACCCATTGACAAGACCACTCCCATAGCCACCACATCAGAATGAAACTTTTGCGAGAACATGCAGTGAGGTACCCTAATAAATCCCTGAAAGCTTCGTGAAGATCCCTCCAGCAGATTGGATGTGTTAGTGTCCGCACATTCACACAGACAGACAGGCAGACAGACAGACAGACAGACAGACAGACAGACAGACAGACAGACAGACAGACAGACAGACAGACAGACAGACAGACAGACAGACAGACAGACAGACAGACAGACAGACAGACAGACAGACAGACAGACAGACAGACAGACAGACAGACAGACAGACAGACAGACAGACAGATAAATTGGGAATTATAGTTACATTTTTTGATGAGTATCACACATAATCAGATATTTAGTGGTGTTCATAACAATGTTAATAATAACAACTGATTTAAGATTTCTCATTTTTTCTGCATAACACATTAGGAAGGACAAATGTATCTCAAAGAAATTTCCATGTACAATAAAAGATATATTCCCATGTTTCAGAACAATGTTCTTATAGTGAGTCTATCCAACATCATCCTAAGCAATAAATTCTATTATTTCCTTTGCTATCATCCATACATTGTTTCACCATAATACCTGCATTGTGACTAATATATGAGCTAGGATTGCAGTAGTGATGATTTTGATCATGTGTGTGTCAGATGACTACGAGATGGAGAAACTGAACATGACTATGGCACTGGAGAGGAACAGCTCTACCAAACAACTGATATTAGGTATATTTACTGTAAGACATGTCTTACTGGAAGTCATATTTACTTAAGGGTATGTATTGTAGGAGGGCATCTTTTGCTGTTCGAGATGTCTTACTGGGGTACATGTTTTACAGGAGGGTATATCTTACAGGATGATATGCAGGAGGGCATGTATTTCTGGAAGACAGTGTTAGTGCTGGTCATGTCTTTCATGAGAGTATGTGTTATGGGCGGACATATGAAATAGGTGGGCATGTCTTGAAGGTCTGTGCAGAAGCAACCATTTAAGCTGCTGTGAGTTTAGACATCTTGTTTTTTTTCTTCTACAGTTACTTTTTGTTTGCTCTGAGACATGCTTTCCAAGAATTTATTGTTTGAATAGTTATTCTTGGGTATGAAGGTTTGTTTATGTGGTCTTCTGGGTTGACCTTTTTTTTGTACAAGCCAATCAGCTTCATGTATGCAGTGGTCCCTTGCAGTAATAAAATTTCATAGAACACTGCTTCAGAGTTCATCAATCTTTTCTTTAAATTGCTGATAGGTTTTTTTTTTCTTGTCAACTTGGTAGGCCATGTTAAAATGCATTAACTGCTCTTTGATGTGGTAGCATGTGAAAGGCTATGCATTCCCTTTGATGGAAATTAAATGGCAGATGTGAAAGTGCCTTTTTTTGGCTTCTTTCAGTTATTACACTTGAACAGTGGGGTTTGGAAGAAGGAAACATAGTAGAGGTTACTTTCGCTTACCTGAATATCACATCTGCCAATTTTCAACGGGATCCTTATAGCCATTTTGCAGTTTATTGTCACATATAAATATGTAAATACATAAACACCACTAGCTCTATTAGTATAAGATTAAATATCACACACACACACACACACACACACACACACACACACACACACACACACACACACACACACACACACACACACACACACACACACACACACACACACACACACACACACACACACACACACACACACACACACACACACACACACACACACACACACACACACACACACACACACACTGCAAATACATAAATGTATAGATATGTACTTACATGTATTATACTAGCAATGGTAGATGGAATTTTTCATTGGTCCATCATACTCTTGCAGTCACATCCACGTATTGGCAGCATTGCACACTTCTGACATTGTACTGCAAACTGTTAAAAAATCTTTACTGAAGCATTATTTTACCCATGGTTAGAACTTCATGCAGCAGCATGGTGTATCTGTAAATTTTGCCAGCCTCTTTAAAATTTGCTTTTCTTCAAACCACATTCTACTAACCTGTTTAATATTATCCTAGAGTATTATTTCCTATTATTTTACATATTCATTTCATACCCACCGGTTTATGGTGTGGTTTTTTTAACTGTGGCACACAGGTCCACTGGGGATAGTGGGGTTAGGGGTAAGGACATTGGCACACAGGTCCACTGGGGATAGTGGGGTTAGGGGTAAGGACATTGGCACACAGGTCCACTGGGGATAGTGGGGTTAGGGTAAGGACATCCACAAGTTAGGGACATAAAATGGATTTTTTTTTACCTTCGGTTACATCTAACTGGTTTTACTGAATGGAAGTCAAAAAAATTTGTAAATCATACCACAATTTTAACTTCATCTAACTATTTTAGGGTCCTGTGAAATGGTATGGGTGAGGAAATTGTCCATTTAATTGGATGTAGGTATTTAAAACACAATCATTTTATTGTGGCACACATCACATCTATAAGAGCCTGGAATGGTCTGGGTGGGGACATCCAAGTTCAAATTTCACAATTTTGGCATATTTTTCAAAATATTGATACTGTGATATCGATTTTTTTTCCCCTTTTTTTTCTCTTTAGGGTGTGATGTGTGTGTCATTTTAATTTTTTATTATTTCAAATATAAAATATTAAGATCGTTATTGATAAATAGCGGCTCTAAATCAGATCATGTGATAACATTTTGTGATGCGGGTACCAAAATTTGATGCAGGCGGGTCTTACAAACTAAATAAGTATTTTTACATCACATAAAATGACATGTTTTAAAAAATTTTATAGTAATTATTTGCCACAGGTCATAGTGCAGGACCACTCCTTTTTTGGTTGTTATTATGATTAGCATCATTACATCATTATTGTTGATAGTTGTTTTTTTTTTGTTTTTGTTTTTTTTATTGCTTTATTATTATCACTATTAATATCAGAATTATTATTATATCATTATTTTGATGCTATAATTATTATATTATTGCCCATGGCACACACAGGTCTAGGAATACTTGGAATGATGGAGGGGTGGGGGTGAGGAATACATCTACAAGTTTTGCTCAAAAAGGATTTTTAACTAATTGTTAACTGTTTGAAAACACCAAACTTTGTTGTTACAAGTAATAGGTTACAACTAAATGCTTTTATGGTATAAAAATGTAGTTACAACTAAGTGCTTTTCCTTCTATAGAAACCCAGAGGTATGCAACTTTAACCTCATTTTAGTGTTCTAAATAATCATTTTGTTTGGTATAAAACACTAGTTTTTAATAAATATTATCATACACAGTCTTAGTGTGGGACCACTCTTGATATTATTACTAATACAACTACGACTATTATTATTAATATTAACTTTACACTTTGCAGATAATCATTTTAACGAGAAAATGGAGCAAGACAAAAAAGATGAAATGTGTACAAACAGCACAATTTTACGGCCACTGAATATGCAGCTGCTTAGTGACTTCAATCGAGTGCAGGGCTGTTCAGTGGAAACTGTCAGAAATCTACTCGACCTATATGGTGGACCATTGAACAAAAACAAAAAGATTTTTGATGGTGAGATGAAATCTCTGCTCCACATTGCCTGTCGACATATGGGAGTCCAGGTGGTAAAAATGATGGTAGAAGATTATAATTTTGATCCTAATGACAAAGACCCTAAGGGTAACACTGCTTTGCATATTGCTTGTCAGGCAGAGAAGAATCAGACTGTTTTGTACTTGTTAAACTCCCCTTCTTGCAACCCTAACATCAGGAACGAGAAAGGAATGACACCATTGCACATTGCTTCACAGAATGAACTAAACACACTCATTCGATTCTTTCTCAACTCTTGTAGAATAGATGAGGAAATTAAAGATGAGGTGCGGAAGAGTTTTGTGTTGGAAGATGCTCCAATAGCCAGAACATTTAAGAAAAAAAGTATTTTGAAAAAACAGCATGAAATGGTTGGAACAGAGGAAGAGTTGGCTAAGGATTCCAGACTGAAGAACAGAGAGGAGTTACAAACAGCTAGCAGACAACCACATGCTGATCCTCCTGTGTCTCCTCCCTCAATCATTAAATCTCATCTAAAGGGTCTGCCAAGAAAGAAGGATATCCATGTAACGTGTAAGATGAAATAGATTTTTTTAAATATTCAGCATGCTCGAGTTTGCTATGTCCACCTTTGCATGAAAAAAAAAGAATTCTTCATAGAATATTCAGGGATTGTTTAGGGTACCTCACTGCACATTCTAGCGAAGGTTTCATTCAGATCAAGTGGCAATGGGTGTGGTTTGGTGACATAATAGCATAAATTCCCCTGGAAGATTCTAAAAATGACTAAGTGCAATGAAACATGGCATATGGTCTCCACATGACCAGAAATATTACAATCCTCCTATGGGTGTGGGTATGGGTAAAGTTTGTTTATTAGCCACACCTACTGTGTTGTTTTCACTGTCAAAAACAAATGTTATTTTCACAGAAGTGTTCATTAATTGTATCGTGTTTGTTTGATAAATGAAATAGTGTCAATAATCCCTACATGAAACATTAAGCAAACTGAACATGTTTGTTACTGTACAAAGCCTGAGGCCAGCCGAAAGACTGTCCTTTGGTGGTATATATAAAGTTGGTGTGTCCACCTCTGTGTTAGTTCTAGTCTCAAATACATGGCTGCCAAATCTCCTCTTTAGGCACTTTTTTCAGGCTCTCATGCTTTGATGATAAAATTTCAAGCCTCCACAGAGTCAATAATCAAGGAAAACTATAGCTAAAGTACTACTGAACATACTTTGAAATTGAAACAGCGCCTTGCAACTTTACAATACATTTTTAGTCTAGCACCTATGCACAAAAATTTTCGAGAATGGTACTTTTGATGATACAAGTATGAAATTTGGTGCACAGTTGGGGCATGTCTTTAGGAAGATATTTGGATATAGGGGCATTTCTGATTGACCTCAAGGTGCTAATTAGCATGCAAAATTTATTAGATTTTTCATTGTAAGATATAATATTGACCAAATGTTATCAAGTTTGGTATCAAATGAAAACCTACATTGTAAGGGACAATATGGAACTAAAATTACATTTATATCTTTTTCCATTCTAAACTTAGAGTTCGTTTTGTAGGTACCCATAATATATGGGAACAATGTTCATTCAGATTAGTGCCAAGTTTTTAACTCTTACATTTTATAGCTAGAGTTTAAAAATAGAACACTTACAAAGCTTTATAAAAGCTTATTCGTTTTTCTAGAGGCAATTTTAATGGACCAGAAGGTTACTATGAACCTCCCTCATATCATATTTAAGCTTGAGGAGTGAAAAGTAATTTAACTTCCAATGATCATGGTGCTATGAAATTGTCAGGCATCTCCTTGCTTTAATGAAAACAAGACTGAATTGTTCTCATAACTGGCAACAAGTACAGCTGGGATTGACATATCAAACATGTCCTTACCACTCACAATGTTAAGTTTGGCTCTATGCACACACGAAGAGGCTGACACTATTGAATACTTCTCCACCTAGAACGGGCTATGGCCCAAGGGCACAGTAAAGTGTCAATACCACTCACTGTTGTCACTGATGTCATAGTGCTAATAATAACAGCAGCCCAGTGCCTCACTATCAATGAACTGTGGGTTACATTTGGAGTTGGGAAGAACTTTAGATATTTTGCTGATCATAGAATCGCCAGAGCAGTTGGCTCCAATTGGTGTGTTGCACTCTCAATGTTCCCTGCCTTCACTGAGTGTGATACATTATCTTTCTTTAGTGATAGGGACAAGATACCAGGAAGATATACAAAGATATCACCTCAGAATTTTGTGCCTTAACTTCTCCAACTCTTCAAACTATTGAATTATGTTTGGGACAAATGAAAAGATTTGTCAGTCTTGATATATGACTATATGACAATAACAAGACCATACAAGTTGTCTACAAGGTGTCAAAGAAGGACGAAAGAACCTGTATATTCAGAAAGGCAGAGCAATTGATGGACCTCCACTTACATAAAACTACAAACTTTACTCTAATTGAGACTAACATATTTGTTCCCATATATATGGGTGCCCATAAAAAGAACTCTATATTTAGAAACGAAATAGATATAAATTCTTTTTTGGTTTCATCTTGCTCCTTACAATGTAAGATTTCATTTGATACCAAACTTGAAGACATTTAGTAAATATTATATTTTACAATGGAAAATTAGATATATTTCTCAAGTAACTTTTCGCCTAGGGGTCACTAAAGGTCAGATCAGAAATGCCCCTATATCCAAAAAAAAATCTTTATTAAAATATTTTTCACCTCCATGCAAATTTTCATGCTTGTGTCATGTTTTTTTTGTTTTTTTTCATATATCCACTCCACTAATAAGACGAACAAAAGGAAAGAAAACTAAAAAGAGATTTAGTTTCAAATGCCAAACCCTTACCTACTGATAGCATTGCTAGGTTGGTAAAGGCTCTTTCCTGCCTGACTTTGGGAGCGTGGAGGATGCTAAAATGTATGCCACCCTATCAACTCTTTGCCAGGTGAGGATCATCAATTCTATATTTAGGCGGGAATTGTCGATCTTACCATGTTTAGCTCAGAAAAATGGCTTCGCTCTCTTTGTCCCAGACAGGTCCGCAGCCAACAGTGTTGTTGGCTTCATATAAAACAAGGTTGTCCTCTGAGTTCTGCTCTATGGAGCAGACTGTAGAAGTGTCAGTTCATGATAACAATCAATCTAAACTTAGTTTATTC
Source organism: Lycopodina hypogea (assembly GCA_963969325.1). Taxonomy (NCBI): domain Eukaryota; kingdom Metazoa; phylum Porifera; class Demospongiae; order Poecilosclerida; family Cladorhizidae; genus Lycopodina; species Lycopodina hypogea. The sequence continues at coordinate 12,423,591 of OZ017792.1, forward strand.
ACTGCCAGTTGTGTTATGCAGAAAGACATACACTTTCTTTAGAGTCTGACCATCTACTAACTTCACTTTTCTCTCCCCTATTTCTGCTTAGAATAATTCCTTATTTGGTTATTTATATTTTGTATACCATTTTTACCTGTGTCATGTTTTAATAAATATTATAGTAAATATTTGCCACATATCTTAGTGCTGACTAGGCCTTTCCCAATTATGCTAGCATAATTTCGAGTATAATTGGTAGCTGGGAGCATAATTGGTCATTCTGGAGCATAACTGGTAGCTCTGGAGCAGAGAAAAGGTGAGTACATCTATACTGGATCACTTTTCAATATCTTTTTTCTTGGAGTATGAAATTGAGATTAGCTTGGAAGATAAACTGGATTGTCTGTGCCAACATATTCAAGCACACATTATTGATCAAGGTGGAAAATGCTCAAGCTTTAGGGATTTTGTGTCATTTATCACCAATACTAGTGATGTATCAAGAGCTATTTATTCAAATCTGCTTGAGTTACTATCTAACAATACAAAGAGCACAAATCTACAAATGGAACTGGCTATAATCATAGATGTTTTTGTTAAGGCAACATACAATCTTGAAGGAGCTAGACTGTTTAGCATCATCACATATGGACATTCTTTTCTTTTCTCTTTTGCAACTACAGTGCATTATCCCAATACTTCTGCTATTTGCACATAAACTGTCTGGTGGTAATCAAAGGCTTTATCAGCAACTCTACCATCTGCAAAAACAGCATATGAATTCTTTCCATTGAAGTTTTACAACAATCTCAAATAACCATTGAATGCATTCAAATTAGCCCGATTTTTTTTATCCTGCCTGGTTGTGTGAAAGTAAATCTACCAATATTGCTATTGATGATTTAAAGATCTTCCTCTCTTTCACTCCATTAATTTGGGATAATTTGAAAGCTGAGGTACCAAAGTATTGATCCCAAGCTGTGGGTGTGCCTACTGAGGTTTTGTGCCTACTGAGATTTTGAAATTACAGTGGTTACAAAAACACATGGTGGAATTACCAAGGTGGTCCAGTGCTGCCAAGCAAGTGATTTAGTATAGCCATTGTCAGCTGCAACTGAAAGATGCTCAATAATTTTTTCAATGCAAGGCAAAGCTGTTCTTTGGAAGATTACTGATTGCTTTTTTTTTGCATTTTCTTCTTTTTTTTTGTTGGCACTTTATGTATCAGAGAGTATGGTAGTTCTCTCTAAGTAGGGATGATCACACACAAAAATGGTGCCCTCATTGACTAATACAACATGAAAGCTTCACTCTCTCTGCTATGGCTCAAACCTAGGTTACAAAAATCACCTGCAGTCCATATAAGCTGCAAAACAAACTACCAAGATAGTTTCTGTCCCCCAAATCAATAGAGAGTATAGACTCATCAAAATCACCAAATGTTCTCCATCTTTCTTCTTATTATTTCTTTTCTTAATTTCCAGGGCTAAAGCCTAGCTGGCTACAGCAAATCATGCAATGGTTATACTAACAGCTTACTATTTCTTTGGACTAGGTCCACAATCTCTTCATTTTGTTTCACCATGCTAATAAACTACCGAAGTATATCCCAGACTAATAGCTGCAGTGTTAAGTTGAAGCCATCATTTTGACCACCAATTCATCCACACAAACAATTTAAAACCAGTTCATTCAGAGGCTATGAATATCATTAAATAAAATTCTAAAAAGGGCGTGTAATCCCAACATTCAGATAAAGAAACTCCAGCGAGTCTCCCTACTACTACCACCACCAAAACTACACTTCCAAATCTTGAATGTAAGTCAAATTCTTTAGCTAAATTTGTAACAGCTAGCCATAGCATTGTTATAGCTAGCTAACTGTTACCTTTTTCTGCATTTGGCAGTGAGCCTCTCTGAAGCTCTACACTGCTGACAGTGAGTCTCTCTCTGAAGCTCTACACTACCAACAGCAGCAGCTACTACTACTACTACTACTACTATTACTAGAGCCATATTTTAAAATATATATCTGACAGTATACAAAAACTAAAGGAAACAAGTGAAAGTAAAAAATATTTTTTTGCAATTAAACTGGTAAGTAGGGATGACATGTCAGCAAAAAGTGCATGAACCAGAATTCTATGACATTGTATGTTACAAAATTCCCTACTTCACCAATTCCACCATAATATGTAAGGTGTGATGCCCAAAGACTGACACCTCTTCATTTTGCTCCTAGCTAGCTCATGTACAATAATTACTCTTAGTTCACAGGAATTAAGAAACATAGACTATCACACTATCATGTAGAATTCTAAGGTCTGAGGAATCAGTGAAGTACAAGTATGGAATTTTGTAATGCACTGCCACAGAATTCTTGTTTCTACACTTTTTGCTGACATGTCACCCCTACTTGCAAGTTTTATTTTAATGAGATATTTTTTACTTTCACTTATTTGGCTTTGGTTTGAAATAAATAAGTTTTTTTGTTTTGTTTTTTTGTACCTTGTAAAATTGACCTACATGTAGGAATAATTATTTAAGTTTGAAGCATAATTGGTATCTTTAGAAACATAATTGGTACTTTTTAGAAGCATATTTGATCAAAAATAGAGCATAAAAGAATAGCATAATTTGTCCAAATATTAACCTAATTGGGAAAGGCCTACTGCTGACTGCTCCTGTTTTCTCTGGGTGTAACCATAGTGATGGTGCCACCAACACAGGACCACCTATCCACTCTAGAAAACCCAGGGTGAACATGACTTCTTTTTTTTTTAATTCCTGTAAATGAATTCCTCCTCCCTCCCCCCCCCCCCCCTTTCAATTAACAGTCTTGTAATCCTTTTCATTTTTTCAGTACAGCTGTTAAAATACCTTTCTACATCTTTGGCTGTTTATTCTGCCACCCCATCATAAACTTTATATAAATTAACAAACCACACCTGCACTTCACCTTCCTCCTAGCTTGACGCATTTTATAACAAACCTGTTCACTCAGTTGACACACACACACACACACACACACACACACACACACACACACACACACACACACACACACACACACACACACACACACACACACACACACACACACACACACACACACACACACACACACACACACACACACACACACACACACACACACACACACACACACACACACACACACACACACACACACACACACACACACACACACACACTATTCAACAACCTTCATATATGTAGATATATATATATATGACTGTCTGTCCGTCTGTTTGTATGTTTGCACCATCACTCTGGCCAAATACATCTGGTGAATTTCTCTGAAACTTAGCATTATGATAATTTTTTACCCAACTTAAAGCATAGGCTGAAAATTTCACAAAATAGTTGAAAAGCTTAATTTCCTTCCAAAATCAGACCACTGACTTTCCACTGGTATGAAAGGAAGGGGGAAAAAAAGAAGAAAAGGGGGGAAAAAAACCAGAACCACCAGAAATTGAACCTGAGACTTTCAGCTTAGAAGACCTTAGCCTTTACTATTTTGTAGGGAATGAGTCCACTTCCCTGCTATAGCCAGCATCACTGTTGTACCCCTCCCAAACAATAATAGCAAGATCATCACAAAGAACAGGGGGAATACTGGTAAAGATCATCATAACCACAAGACCAAAAGTGAACATTAATTCAACCGTGTGGTGAGGTCGAATATCATCTCAGTCCAAAAACCTTCTTGGTGTCCTGATGATTCGTACAGGGCATATAATTCCTTGGATTAGGGCACTTGGTTGCTCTTGAGGTGGTAAAATAGCGGGTTGTGTTGGAGGATGTGGAGGGTGACCACATCGAGGTGGCTGCGCTACCTGGACCTCAGCAGACTCGTCTACATGTGTGATCTTCAGCCTGTCAATAGAAATGGTCTCCTCACGATGGTCTACCTGAACTTTAAAGAATTTGTCTCCTGGGGCCAATGCATGAAATGGACTCATAAGATGGCTCTAAGGGTGACTTGTGACCATGTTGTTCAAGACCATCAAAAATGGCAGTGAGATCCCAAAGATGCTGATCGGGAGAGGAACTGGCCACAAGGATGTCATCCAGGTAAATAAATACACAATCCAGACCACACAAGACTGTGTTCATGAGCCGCTGAAATGCCTGAGCCGCATTTGCAAGGCCAAAAGGTGTGCGGAGAAACTTGAAAAGGCCAAAACGAGTAATCACCGCTGTCTTGGGAATGTCCATAGCACATAGTGGAATCTAGTGATAGCCCTCAATCAATTCAATCTTTGAGAAAATTATCTTTCCCAATTGTTGACTAGTGAAGTCTTGAATGTGAATCACCAGGTAACAGTCAGCATTGATGCTGTCTTAGAGGGGTCTAAAATCCCCACATGGGTGCCAACCACCGCCAGGCTTGGGTTCAATGTGGACAGACTTGTGCAATGTATTTGGTATTTGTATTTGAAATGCATTATAAAATAGCAGTGAAATTAGTAGAATGCTGTCTCAGTGAGCGTATTTGTCAGGGTCACCTTTGTAGGGAAGTTGTAATGAGTCCGCTTCCCTGCTATAGCCTGTGTCACTGTTGCATCCCTCCACAAAAAAAAAATAGCAAGATGATCAAAAAGCACATGGGGGAGATAGAGGATAATGAACTCAATACTCAATATATTAGGTATTGGTCATCAATATATGCTTAGTCATCATTTATGCATGTTCCAGCATTGGCTCTGTTCATTGTTATTCTTCTGATACTTGTTGAGTTGCAAAGACTTCACAGAATTGTCTAATAACTTTGCCACCCATACTCAGTATCTCCACCAATTGTTGCCAAATCCTTTCAGTTGACTTGGAGGAGATAGCCGCCTAAGTTTTACGACAGACAGACATCAAATTCACTGAGCAAACCTGATTCCTCACTTCACTTGGAATTGATTAAAGTGTGGAGGAAGTCCACACATGCATAGGTGTGAATAGCAGAATGCTGACAGTGCAGCTGTTCTGTGTATATTGGTATTACATTAACAGGAGGCATGTTGTAAATAGTTTATCAATTAGACCTATAATTTGTATATTAAGAATTCCTTCCTTCCTATGTTCCAATATTTTTCCCATTTGGGTAAATCTCAATGCAGAATGTTCCTTGTCCTAGGAACAAAATGTTTATATACGTATTTATATGTACATGTATATATGCATTGAGGTAGGATTTCAATGATATTTTATATTTTTCTGATTGTCTGTGGTATAGTAAATGTAGCAGAGGGTAAAAAAATCCAGAAGTCAAACACCTTCAGAAGAAGAAACAGAGAAGTGAAAAGAATGTCTCTCATCAATCCTAACATATTAGAGGTACTAATATATTTACAGGAATGAATTTCTACATTATATCATATGATGGTATGACAAGTGTAGCTTTACATGCTAACTTACGTAACATATAGCTAATGGCAGTGGTCAAAATCAATGTTTACTTCATTTTTAATCTATCTAAGTGTACTTAACTTTCTCAGAAAATTTATGCTCTATAATTGCAATAAAACTAATATATAATACAGAAATTTGGACTAGTAACTATTTCAGACTTCTAAGTGTGTTGTTTATTGTTTATCGTTGTTGGGTTTTTTTAAGGCAGCACTGAATGCTGAAGGTTGAGAATACTTTGTGCCACCATAACTGAACTATTTACCCATTTCTGACTGTCAAAATTCATTTTAAGAAGAAGAAAAAAAAAGTTTATACATCGTGGATCCATTTAATATTCTGAATAGTTATTCATTGTCCCAAGTGGCCAAACCCTTTACCAAATTATATGCTAGAGATGTGTCTGGTGTAGTTCTATACTTGACCAGAGTAACTAAAAAGTCATGAATATCATTATAGTGAGACCAATGAATTTTATGAAGTAATGACTGCATATTCTGCTATAGATAATGCTGCAGTGAGTCAGCCAAACGCTTAAGTTGTGATTGCCTGAAGCCCTCGTAGTTCCAGCACTATTTATCGATGGTCAATATTTTGCAGCAGCAGCAATTGAATAAAATTAATAAAATTTAAAAATCTCTGCAGATTTTATTGAACTGTTAGAGCAATCTACAGCACTTTGAGGGGTAATTATGCAAATAGTTTGCTAACCAACACACAAAATAATGATTGTATTTGTATGGATGATAAGAGAGTTATCGAATTTTGAATAATAAGTCAGCCATACCTCACTTACTATTATATACTGGCACTGTTCATATATGATAGTGTCTAAATACAAAAAAAAAGTGGGGGGCTGTGAAAACCACACCCATTACCACATTCACGTTATTAATGTTCACTGAGGTACTTCGAGTCACATGCCAAATTTCAGCCAGATTGGCACTATAATTAGCTTTTATCAGCCGAAACAATTTCTTGTGGGTATGGCTATGGAAAAAAAAACACCCATGTGTTATTAATAACATTCACCCAGGTATTTGACACTACATACCAAATTTCTGCCTCATTGGTCGAGAAGTTTGTCAGTGAAAATAACCTATACATGTATACACACAATAAAAGCTCCTATTTATAAGAAAATGGCGGCCATGTTTCTTTTTAGGTCAAATTAATACTCTTTCTGATTGTGCAATTTGGACAACTTTTGATGTTATTATTCAGCCTAATACTACAGGGGGGGGGGGGGGGGGGAGAACCATCAAATGTTTTCTTGCAACTTATTTGTGGTTAAATTGCATTGTGACCCTACTAATAGGGGGTGTTATTGTGACCCTACTAATAGGGGGTGTTATTGTGACCCTACTAATAGGGGGTATTATTGTGACCAATGCTGTATTTTCTTCTAACTCACTTGCAGGTCTTGAGAAAGTTGTCCTTCCTCATACTTGGAATATTTCTGGGACTGGCAATCATTGCATTGTTTATATATTTTCTTAGCACTCAGTGAGTGTCCAACAGTCATTAGCTACACTGTGTTGTATGAACTAAAGTACCTTAACAGGACCACAACAAGTACCAGACACATTAATTCTATTTTCATGTACATTCTATTTTGTTGTTTGCATTAATTTATTAATGGAGTGGACAATGGCTATCCCTCCAAATAGAACATATACCCTCTGGCTTGTTGCAATGAATGTGTTTTCTTCTTTTTTGCCTGTGGCACACAGATCTAGGAATAATTGGAATGGTGGGGGTGGTGATGGATTTTTAACAAATTGATTATTGTATGTGTTGTGTCATAACCTTGAATGAGTTAATAACTTAGCAAACAAAGTTTTATGAATCAGACAAAAGCAATTGAACAACTGGATTCCGGTAAGGACTGACAGAGAAAAGGTGAGACAACTGTATGTATTCAAGACAGACAGGATATATGATGTGACTCACAAATCATGATTAATTATATGACAATTAGGAATGTTAGTTATGAGATACAACACACCTTCCCCATAAAGAAAAAAATCATACAATATTAAGTTTGGTATCGATCAGGTGCCTTTCAATTTCTCTTGGGGTACACCTTTAAGGGTAGAGGTGAGAAACTTGTAACAGTAGCAGATGTGGGGAAGTTGATTGCATTCTCAGAACTTGTGGTTCCCGGTTGTCCTGGCACAACAGCAGTAATCTCATCTACAGCCAGTGTGACAGCATCAATGAGGGATTCCTCCTGCGGAGTGGAAACTTCTTCTTGTTGTGACACTGGTTCTGAATTACCCTGTGAATTCTTACATGGTCCTGGTGACGTCTGAGGGAACATCCATCTTCCAACTCAATCAAGAAAGACACCGGACCTGTCACTTCCTGAATCTGGCTGTAGAGGCGCCATTGGGGGCACAGACTGCGACTGTTAGCATTGTGGGCAAGAACTCCCACAAGACCTTTTGGCTTTATCTAGCCCTAGCCACCAAACATAAATCTTGAGAGTGACTTCATCTGGGACATTCCTGTATGCTCCTAGTGTAGCTCTTGAAGTACCCCCTCTCTTCCTTGAGTAGGAATGGCCACCCAAGATACCCACAGAACAAAACCATCTTGGGAAGAAAGTTTTTCCTCTTGCTTGAGCATGACACGAAGTTAGGGTCAACATCATCAGGCCATCCATGTCTGATAAAATGAAAAACTCCTGACTAGATGGGATCAGTCCAGGTCCACAAGTGAATGTGTTGTGCCATAACCAGAGAATCCTTTAAGAATTTTTTGAAGGTTCCATAAGCAAAACTAACTCTGGAGGCTCTGGGACTGCTGCTGGAGCTTCTGGGAGAGGCAATCTGCTCAACACATCTGCATTACCATGATCACAGGGCTATTGGAAATAAATATTGTATTCATAAGTTGATAGGAATAATGCCAAGTGGTGAATTCTTCCTGATGCTTGAGCTGAAGTAAATTTGTGTTGGTTCAGGAGAGCCAGGAGTGGCTTATGATCCATGACGAGATCAAATGAATGTCCAAACAGGTATTGGTGGAACCATTTTATACCAAACACACATGCAAGGCCTTCACATTCCAACTGGGAGTACTTCTTTTCAGCTTTGGACAATGAATGAGAGGCATATGCAATAGGTCTCTCTGAACCATCTGGCATACGATGAGCTAACACAGCTCCAACACCATAGGAGGGAGGCATCACAGGCTAGGATGATCTTGAGTTGGCTCAGATGAAGTAAGTAATTTTTTAGATGTGATGAAAGATTTTCTCTCCATCATTTTCCACTCCCATGCAACATCCTTCCTCAATAGTCGATAGAGTGGGGCTAGCACTGTTTCCATATTTGGGAGATATTTGCCATAGTAGGTGAGTAACCCAAGGTATGACTTTAACTGGTGCATATCTTGAGGTTCAGGTACCCCTCCACTTTTCTTCTATAGGGTGTAAATCTTCAAAATCAATCACATGACCAAGGTAAGTGACACTTGGTGCCATGAAGTGACACTATTTTCTTCTTTTCCCGTAGACCAGCTTTTTCAAGTCAGCTAACAGCTTTAATAATTTACAATGCTCTTTGGTTGTAACTCCTGTTACCAGGATATCATCCAAGTATACCACAACTCCTTGAATACCCTTTAGAAGGGTGTCCATTACCCTCTGAAAAATCCCTGGTGCAGAGGATACCACAGGGAAGCCTGGTATCTATATATATATATATATATATATATATATATATATATATATATATATTAGAAGACCTATGTAACTATGTTCGTCCATTTCTCAAAATCCCTCTGTTAGATTTTGACAAAACTTTCAGGGATGGAGGAGACCCACCCTGAGATGATTTTATGCCAGGTGGCATGTCTGGGAAAAAAAATTTGTGTCTGTCTGTCTGTCTGTCTGTCTATCTGTCTGTCTGTCTGCCTGTCTGTCTGTCTGTCTGTCTGTCTGTCTGTCTGTCTGTCTGTTTGTACCATCATTCCGGCCAAACCGGTAGGTGGATTTCTCTGAAACTCGGCATGATGATAGGTTTTGACCCAACTTAAAACATGGGCTAAAAATTTCACAAAATGGTTACCATGGTAACGAGAAAAACCAAAAAATGGTATTTTTGCATCAAAGGAAAATAATAAACTGAAATAATATTTTGCTTCACTTCTCTCTTAATAATACATCTTCTCCACCATCACCTTTCTTACTGGCAAGACATGTTCAATTACTGAATTTTAGCCTATATTGGCCGGACAACACCAGGTATATGCTGCTAGTAACGAAATAACCCTTTGTTAGTATTTATAACAGCACATTTCTTTTATTGATCATCCATCCAGTAGTATCTGCTGGTAAGCTTGACTAAGATCAAGCCTGGTAAAAGATCTACCCCCCCCCCCCGGCAAGTCTCACAAAGACATCTTCCACCTTACGTATTGGGTATCAGTCTAATTTTGAAACCGGGTTAATGTTCTGCTTGAGATCTCCACAGATTCGCACAGTTTTACTATCACTCTTCAAAACAGCAACAATGGGCGATGCCCATTGTGCAAATTGTACAGGTTCTAAGGTCCCTTCATTCACTAGTCTCTTTAACTCCATGTCCACCTTCTTGCGGAGTGCATAAGGAACTGATCTGGCTTTTAAAAACCAAAGCTGAGCTCCAGGTTGAACAGAAATAGATAGCTTTGGGACCTTGAAAAGTGCCTAATCCATCTTGAAAAACAGAGTCATACTATTGTGATATTTTCTGTAACCTTCCCTTGTTAACACAATGAATATCAGACCAATGGATATTAAGGCATTCTAACCAGTTTCTCCCAGCTACACTAGGCCCCATCCCTCTCACTACTAGTAGAGTTAAACATACCCTTTGTACCTCACCTCAGTGTCACTACTACCCCACACAGGTATGGCCTCTCCAGAGTAGGAGCATAGGATCACTACAGTGGCAGAAACACTACTGTCTGGCCACAACTCTTTGAACATCGTTTCAGAAATCAGCGATAGGGCAGGCCCTGTATCCGTTTCCATAGTCACATTATGTCAATCAATGGTGATCAACACTTTGATAGGTTGAGCATGATAATGGTGTTTATGTGGAACAGTGGATATTCACAATCTGATCCATCATTCTCTTGGACTAACTTTACAGGCCTAGGTTGAGATGAGTTCTTCCTTCCTGAGGAATCCCTCTTCTTACTCCGACACACGCTCACTCCTGATATGACCCAGCTTGCCACACTGGTGACAAGTGACATCCTCGAATTTACATTTCTCTGCAAGGTGATCAGGATTTCCACATTGTAGAACATGGAATCTCCCATCTTTCCTTCCTCTCCTATCTTGTGCAAATCATATGGTTTTGCTTTCTCCATGTCCTGCCTAGTGGCTATTGTCAGCTTTTTCACATTTTAATAGTAGTTTCAAGGGTTGTAGCCAACTCTACCGCTTCTGCATACTTTAGCTTAGATTCTGACAGTAGCCTTCGCTATAAACATCATTGTTTATACCACAGACCAGGCGATTGGGAAGCATATCTTCTAGTGTAGTGCCTAAATTACAGTACTCAGACAATGCTCTGAGTTCTGTCATAAAAATAGCTACATACTCACTCGGCTTCCTGAACGGTGAACCTGCTGCGAATTCTAAACGTGGGACTATCTCTGAAGGTGTAGGCTCAAAGTGCTCCGTCAACACTTTAGACCTTCCAACTCAACCACATCATGAGGGAGTCACCCACATTTTGGCATTGTCACCCGCTCACCAGCGTAATATTTGAAATCTCACTCATTTTCCCACTTAGTTTGATATTAGTTTCTGTTTCACAAGCTTAAGTGCCAAGGAGAATATGGTGCCGAGTACTTGAGAGTATCCATGGCAACATTCTGGTCCATCAATTTAACGCACAGAATCAATCTAAATAATATTAAGATGGACTAAGTTTGCACCTGCGCTGAAAGTCTCGTCCACTTATCTGGAATAACATAGGAAGGAATACCACTTCAGGTTGAGTTGGATGATACATTTGGATGAAGTTTGTCAGGCATTTGTTCAGAGGGATCCAAGAAAACTTTTTCATGCTTATTTGTTTGATAAATGGTATATTATGATATGATTGTGTGTTCTGAAGTGTTGGTGTTGATCATTTTAATAATGATATGCTGATAATGTAAATTTTGGGTGCTGGTGTATTGTCTACTATGCAGTGGCTGTGGTCATGATTTGTAGGAGTGGTTAAAGGTGTGGCCACAACCCCCACTTTTAATAATTGTAAGATCTGCCCCAGCTTCTATGTTGCAATCTGGGGCTTCCTAAATTAACTTATTTTTTAATATTATTTTTCATCTATTTTACACCTCCGGCTGCTGGGAACTAATCTTTTTTTTTTTTTTTTTTTTTTTTTTTTTTTTTTTTTTTAATTTCTGGCAATTAAAATAAAATATAAAACGATTATTATAATAAAAATTAATACAGCATTATTCAAATAAATTAAGTTTATTCAAAACATTTATATCAATTCTTTGGAGACAAGTATAGAAATAATTACAATGTCATGCAAGAAATATGCTTCACCATGAAGTTGTACTACAGTGTTGGATGTCAGGTAAAATATTTAGTTTGAAAATAATGTGGAAACCACAAACCACTGTGTAATCACACTCATGAAATTTTTTTTGAGGTTGGAAAGCCTAACACTTCAATAAGAGCAGTTAATGTCTGTTTCACAGGCTTAGCTGGATGCACCTAATTCCTAGCAACTTAAATGTTGTAGGCCCCACCACAGATAGAAACATTGCTATTTTTTTCCATCATCAACTATTTTATTTGCATGAAAGAAGCAATCAAGCCTCTCCACTTACTGCAGCCACTCTTCTTTGCTGCCATCAAACTCTCCACTTTTCCAATGACAGTGGCCATAGCATAAGTCATGATTCCATCCTGTTGACAATTAATGTGGTTTCGTTGAAAATTAATGTGTTGTCGTAGCCTTAAAAGAGTTAATAACTTAGTACACAAAGCTTCACATGGTAAGGATCCCAGAAAAAAATTGCCTGCTCTATGCCAGACAGGATATAGAATGTGATTCACACATCACGACTAAATATATGATAATTAAAAGTGTTAATTAAGAGATATAGCAGTATGGAAACAATTAACATGTGGTTACACCTAAGTGCTTTTACTATATAAAAATGCTGTGGCTACAATTATGATTGGGTACTTTTTACTGCATAAAAACCAAAAAAAAATTAGTAAATCTTATCACATCTCTAACCTCATTTATATGTTCTAAAAAATTATTTTGCTTGGTGTGTAATACCATCCATTAATAAATATTATTGTAATTATTTGCCACAGGTCTTAGTTCAGACCGCTTTTTTTTTATTATTTTTTTTTTTTATTTTTTTTTTAGAGATTATCATAAATTATTCATCCTGACAGCATGAATTATCGAAATAAGATGAGTTACAGAAGATATTGGAAAACTATCACTTAAAGGATCATAAAAATTATAACTCATTACCAAACTACTGTATCATATGAAATCCTCTCTTCAAGGTATGCACATCCTACATTGAAGATAGAGTTTAGCTTGAAAACTTTGGGACACTTGGCCAAACCTCTTCGTGTGGTCGTGTGAGGCCAAAAAATGGCAAAAATAGTACTTAAGGCAAACCCTGGACATAAGAAACATGGGCTGAGTTCCATCTGGCCACACCTCATCCTATGTCAAGCTAAAATGTAGTCTGCAAGTATGTATGCATGCTTGTGTATATCTATTCTGAACCCTGATTTGTTCCCAAGAGAGATACAGTCTTTAAATATTTCAAATAATTCACTGGTAGAATAATAGCAACTGAATCACAGAATATTAGCTTACGAAGTACTGACTAATACAACGATAATAGATAATAATTCCTACCAACAGACACAGAATGAGATAAAGATAGATATACTATTAACTGCTAGACAATTATAGAGAAGTTGGAGATAATTTTTGGTAGATAAAACGACAGCAGCATAACCAGGGCATTGCCCCGCCAATGTCAACATGAAATATTATAGAAGACACTCAAATTTTGGCCTAGCTGGTACATTAATTAGCTTTTGACATCCATAAAAATTTCCTGTGTGTGGCTACCATTAAGCTGTGCCCAACAATACACCCACATGTGGTTAATGATCCTCGCTCGGTTACTTGCAGACCACATACCTAATTTCGGCCTGATAGGTCCTTTAATAATTTTTGGCAGCCAAAATAACTTCTTATGGGTGTGGCTATGACCAAACCACACCTATGCATGGTTTATAATGCTCACCAGCTACTTGGAACCCACATGCAAATTTTAGCCTGGTTGGTCCTTTAATTAGCTTTTGGCAGCCAAAACAACTTCCTGTGGGCTATATCACCAAACCACACCCATTGATACACCCACATGCGGTTAATAATGCTTACTCTGGTACTTGGGAACCACACACCAAATTTTGGCCTGATAAGTTCTTTTAATTAGCTTTTGGCAGCCAAAGCAACTTCCTGTGTGTGTGGCTATGACCAAACCACACCCTTTACCACTTGCAAATGTGGTAAATAACACTCACCAAGTTATTGGAGTCCATATGTCAAATTTCTGCATAAATTGTCCATAAATTAGCTTTAGCAGCCAAAATAACTTCTATGGGTGTGGCCATGACCAAATCACACCCATTGCAGCACCCATGCATGCTTAACAACACTCACCCGTTCTTGTAAACAACGTGCCAAATTTCAGCTTTGTTGGTCCTTCAATTTGCTTTTGATACCAAAAACTACTTCCTGAGGGTGCTGCTATGGCTAAACCACACCCATATGTTGTTAATAATGCTTACACAGATACTTGGAGACCACACATTTAATTTCGACCTGATCGGTCTTTTTATTAGTTTTTGGCAACCAAGACAATTTCCTGTGGGTGTGGCTATGACAAAACCACACCCATTACCACACACACGTCATTATTAACCCTCACCCAGTTACTTGGAGACCACATGCCCAATTTTGGCCTTTTTAGTCTGAGGGTTTGGCTGTGATGCCCACACACACACGCAAGATGCATGCATGGGCTGCCTCTTAGTTGAAGCCAAAGGGTTTCCTCACAGCAAAATAATTTCACTTCATTGTAAGAACAAACATTGGTGTTTCCAAACAGTAACTGTGCGTCACAGGAAATAAAATAGGAGGGGGAAAATTCAGGGGAAGTGATCATTACGCCACTCCAATCAATAATGTTGTTTCATGAGTAATCCGTCCCCATTTTTGCAGAATTTTGTTTATAAAAATATAAAGATTACATCATAGAATATGATGTCATAATTAGCCTTACATCTAATTATGACATTATAATGAGCCACGTGTCAGAGGCTAGCTGTGAAAACTGCTTTGTTCTTGTTACACATTTGGTGTTTTTTTATAAATATATTCATAGAATTTTATAATGATGTTCATTGCTATTTATGAATATAGGCCTACCTACCAACCCTTTAGTTGAAGACAGTTCCCCCCACCCCCCCCCCCCCCCCCCCCCCCCCCCCAACTCTCTCTCTCTCTCTCTCACTGCTAAGCTAAACAAGACTGGAAGTGTCCAGTCATGAACCCTCTCACTCATGAAACCCAACTATAATCTGAAATCTCAATATGAAACTAATGACTCTTGAAGCATGACTCAACAATATTCAATTTTACTTCAATATATCAGATAAAATGAACCCAAACTCAATGAAACCCAACTGAGAATACTAAGAACACTTCAAGATTGTGTAATTAATATATGCTTTATATCCTACATGTATATCCTAGGTGAGGTGTATACGTATATATCTATAGTTATATATATCTATAGTTATATGATGTAACAATGTTCCTGAGGAAGTTTCCTAAGAAAAACAAGAACAGCAACATCAACAACAAAGTAACACTTAGACTCCACAGAGGACACACTGCATATATATATATATATATTTTTAATTTATTTATTTATTTATTTATTTATTTATTTATTTATTTATTTATTTATTTATTTATTTATTTATTTATTTATTTATTTATTTATTTATTTACTTATTTACTTATTTACTTATTTACTTATTTATTTATTTATTTATTTATTTATTTATTTATTTATTTATTTATTTATTTATTTATTTATTTATTTATTTATTTATTTATTTATTTATTTATTTATTTATTTACTTATTTACTTATTTACTTATTTACTTATTTACTTATTTACTTATTTACTTATTTATTTATTTATTTATTTATTTATTTATTTATTTATTTATTTATTTATTTATTTATTTATTTATTTGTTTGTTTGTTTGTTTGTTTATTTATTTATTTATTTATTATTATTATTATTATTATTATTATTATTATTATTATTATTATTATTATTATTATTATTATTATTATTATTATTATTATTATTATTATTATTATTATTATTATTATTATTATTATTATTTTTTTTTTTTTTTTTTTTTTTTTTTTTTAACACCCTTATTTTTTTCCACTTATTTCCCTGGGTTCCAACGGAGAAATCCCAATTAGCTGGAGAAATGTAAGCCAATAGGCTAAAATTAGCACATTAATATCACGTAATTAAATTTTTTTTAGGTGTGGCTAAGGAATTATGGTATTATTTTATTTCTTTAGTCCCAGCATATATAATTCTGAGATCACCAGACACTTCTGTTCCAGATTGACTGAGGATGGAGGGTGGAGAGAACGGTATTCTGCTACAGAAGCACTGGCAGCAGTGTTCTCAGCTAGAAGCTAGTGAAGTTCTTCTTGCAGGTTTAGTCAAGAAAGGGCTTCTCTCAGTGGAGGAGGTGGGGAAAGTGGAGAAGAGCAGTGCTGGCATGGACACTATGCTGAAGTTTCTTCAAAGCAAACCAGAAGAAAAGACTTTTATGTTATTTTTGGAGGTGCTGGAAGAAAATGAAGAGCATTCTTCTTTGGTAAAATACTTGAGAGGTAAATAGAATGCACTAACTTTATAGTAATACTTCCTTCTACCTACTTTGCCCTAAATCTAGCATGAGAAATGGAGTAGCTAAACAGATCTATATGTTGCAAAATTATATATTATTATAATGTTGCTGCGAAAGTCTTTTGTCAAAGGAAAATGTCAGTGTTTACTCACTCTGTGCATACCATTTCTGAACAGGTGGAATTAAATTAGCTAACATTGTTGCAGTTGGTGGCTATTTGCACAAATCAATGCACATAACAGTTTTGCAAGTTGTGAGTCCATCCTGATTCCTATGTACACTCTATTTTATCCCCCAAAAAAAGGTTTAAAAACGTCAGGTGCCATTTTCAGCTCACACTAAATATTGTTCCCCCTGAATTGTGGGGAAAGGAACCTTATTTGTAGGTGCTGCACAATAACATTCCAATTTTATTTTTGAAGGTATGGCCTTCAGATTATATATGCTATCACTCATTATTCGTTTCCTTAATGTCCTTCATGGATTTGAAAATAGTATAGGCAGGTAGGGAATAAAATTAATTATGCTATAAATTTCATTAGCTCTTAATGATTTCTTTATTAACAGAAACATTACATCGTACACTGAAAATGCAACATTTAGTTTTAGACATGTTCATCCTTGATGTAAGGTCTTTTAGGTGCCTCACGCTTTCCTCAACTGCCCATATCCACTGCTGTCTTCAGAAAGAAGGATCTCTTTTGGAAAATACCTGCTAAAATCAGAATGAGCTTGAAAAAGGCACCAAAACTCTGACCTTCATCCACATCCTAGAAGATATCAGGAACCAGCACTCTCTGACCAGAAAAAAGTTTATAAATAAGAAACATTCCTGAGCAAGCCAACTGATCTCTAATCAATACACGCTGCTAACCAGTATTAAAAGTCCATGGGTCAGAATAGTACTTTTTATTCTTTGCACATACTCTATGCATTTGAATATGAAGTGGGAATCAATGCAAATTTGGGTATGTCAGAGGACTTCAAACAAACAATTCATTACTAATGACCTTAAGGTAACCCATGACCAATGTTTTTATAGCAAAGAATCATTTAATACTAATGTGTGAAATATACAATTGTCTGTCAAAGTGTTAATTCCTCTGAAACCGCTTGAGCCACAGCCACCTAAGTTGACATAGTGAAAGCCTATGGGTATATGCAGAACATAGGCTATAATACATAATAACCTAGCAAGCATAGGGAACAATTTTTCTAGTACTGATAATACATGTAATTGTCAATGTGCAAAACATTTTACTTGGTTAATTGTTAACTAAATGTAATATTCTCGAAAATGATATTAATATTATTCTCACAGAACATTATAGCTCAGAATTATAATGATAATACTTGTCCATGTGCATAAACCTTAAGTTAGCTAATTGTTATCTATCAACTCTGAAATGATACTAGTGATATCCTCACAGAACAGCATGGGCAAGCTCAATCAGGAATAAACCCTGAAGAACCACAAGATAAACATGCCAGAGTTACCATCAGTAAGTTAGTAATAACAGGCTGAAAATGTATACCAAGTTTATGTACTGTACTTGATTGTATAGTGAATTAATAAAAAAAAAAGTTGAGTGCATATGGTGTTCCTAACAGGTTTATTACCTATAGTCCCTATTATATACCATTGAACCACCTTGTAAAAACTGATCCTCATAGTTGTAACTTAAGTTCAAAAATTACTTGGAATTTGAGTGTTAACTTTATCCAGTATCATTATATAGTAAAATAATACGGCACTAGATGGAAAGATAATATGATATAACAGCATTTCATACACTCCATCTGTAACCAGGCAACTAATTTAATGTTTCTTATCTTTAGCATTCTGGATAATGCTCTAACATCCCAAAAATTAAAAGAGAAAAAAAATTAAACTCACTTGGAGCTCAATGCATAACTTTTATAACAAAAACCTTTTGTAATGAAAAATCTCCTGATATAGAATCTCCATGTTATTTGACAAATAATGCAGACCACCCACTGGAGAAAGTAACAGGAGGGAGTAGCCTAATCCGTGGTATAATATACAAGAAGAACTGCAACCATGCAATACTTAGTTGAAATAGAGTTCTTGTCTAGGTCAATTGTGTTTCTTTCAATAGCACCTGGTGCCTTATTTTGCAACAAGCATTTCTTTTCTCCCCTTCCTTCTCCTTATCCTTCCTAGCTGTTTTGGGTTTTGTCCGACCATTTGAGCTTCTTTTTTCTCCCTTATTCTTCCCCTCCTCCCCCTCCCTTATTTTCCCTTCCTTCTCTTTTTTATGCTCTTTTTTTCCTTCCTTCTTTTTTCTACTCACCCTTTTCCCTTCCTTTTTTCTTCCATCATTTCTGCTTTACCCTCATTTTTCTTTTACCTTTTTTTCTTTCTTCCCTTTCTTTGAGTTTCTTCCATCTTTTTTTCTTTAGCCCCTTTTTTCTTTCTTCTTCTTCCCCCCCCCCCCTATTTTTCATCCTCCTTTTTAATTTTTCCTATTTTCCCCTTCTTATCTTCTCCACTTATTTCTTCTACTTTCTTTCCCCCCCCCTTTTTTTTTCTTTTCTTCTTTTCTTTATTCCCCCCTTTTTCCTTCATTCCTTTCTTCTTTATTTTCCTTTCTAGTTGTTTTTTTTTTGGTTTTTTTTTATTTTCAACCCTTTTTCTTCCTTCCTTTTCTTCCATTCATCTCTCCCAAACCCCCACCTCGCCCCCTTTTTTTCCTTCCTTCTGTTGTTCTGTCACATACCAGATAAAAAGTACCTTTGGGATAGGGCTTTTTAAATTTTTTATCCTTCCCCCTACTTTTTTTTTCTCCCCCCCTCCCACTTTTTCTTCCCTTTTTTCATCCAATACCTGATAAAAGGACTTATTGAGTTGAGTATTTTTTAATCTCTGGACTGTGCTTTTTTTTTCTTCTTTTTTTGATAGTGTCAATGATTATATTGTGTCTGTGTGACCTAATTAGTGTCCACTAATTGTATTATGTTTGTTTAATTTTAGAGATATGGATTAGTGTCTGTAAAGTTTTGACTATCTACAATGTGTAAGTACTATGTACTGTTGTCATATCACTCAATTCATTATTACTACTGGGCTGAAAGCAGGCAGCCTATTGAAGGAAGCCAGTTCTGAAACTAAGAGTTCAAAATACAGCTTAAAAAAGAAGTTTCACCTAAAACAAATAAATATTTCAACTGCAAGCCTGTCAACTGTAAACCTATCAACTTAAAAGCATGTCAACTGAAAATGTATAACTGAAAACTTATAAAAATGGAAAATGTGTCAACTCAGGATCTTGTCAACTCAAAATTGTCACCGTCAACAAGAGCTACTGTTAAGGGCTATAACCAACTTACAGCCACTCAACCTAACTATATGTAGCTTGACTTCTATTGTGTAATCCTCCCCTCCTATTAAATAGTTTTTCTTTGAGTGGTAAAGGGTTTCAAGCTGTATATGATTGCAGTAACTGAAAGCACTCATAGCAACACACACAATCCATATTTTCCTTTTGTATGATGCATTAAATTCTTACTAATAATGGCTATATCTGCTTGTATACAGATTTCTATAATATTGTACATAGTGATGTTAATTTTGAAATCATGTATTTTTTCATATTTTATGCCAACAGATACAAAAAATAAACTGGACAAGGAATCGTTTTTGAAGAAAGTCGACACAGTTGGTAAATTTGCAATGAATAAGTCAAATTGAGCCACATTATTCCCTCATAATGCATTCATACAGTTTACTTCAAATGTCTTGTGGGAGGGATATATGTTTCACTTAACTGTGTTTCTAAAAAGAAGTACAATGGTGTGTGTGTGTGTGTGTGTGTGTGTGTGCGTGCGTGTGTGCGTGTGTGTGTGTGTGTGTGTGTGTGTGTGTGTGTGTGTGTGTGTGTAATAGTTTAGTGTAAGTAAACTTGTAATTTCCATAAACCATGTTTTAGATCCGTTAGATGATGTAATCAAGTAAATAAATGTTGTACAGTCAAAAAAAAACTGAGTGTCTTCTTTATTTCACTAATTAGTTTTGTGTAGCTACTGATGACAATTTAAAATTTTTTTATGGTAAATTTATGTCAATTTAGTTAGGATACATAAAAATAGTACTAATATCCCTAATTGTTTCTTATGATATTATAAAGAAGTATGTATACATATAAATAAGGTAGCCTAAATTATTCACATCAATATTTGTTTATCTTTTAATGAATATGCAATTCTTATTCGGTGTTTTTGTCTAGCAAACTAAACAATTGGTATAATTAATGCAAGCATTGTTGGAAGAGTAGAGATACCATCGGGTATATGTGTCTTTGAACACCTTTGGGGGAAAAAAGTTACAGTGATGTATTTTTACATTAAAGGGCATTCAGTTAAAGTGGCCAAATCACTTTGGCAGATGAAGAGATCTCCCCTTCTATTGATTTCTATAGCTTCCATCATACTTCAGAGCTTACAATATGTAGTAAATCTTTCTATTTTGGGAAGTAGGGAATCAGATTCTCTATATGAAAATGGAAGTGTGTTGGGAAGTTTATCATGCAGTTTACAATAAAAAAAATATCTTGCTTCTCAAAGTACTTTTCATGCATTCAATAAGAAGTATTTCTGATGAAGTTATAGATACACAAAAATTGTTTTGATCAGGTTGAAACAGGCCATATTGCTCCTCTCAGAGCCACTCTGAATTTGGCTTTCAAACTATCGTAATTTGGAGATACACACGTGCCAATATGTCTGCACTGACAAATATATTGAAAAGGAAAAAAAAAAGAAAAACAGTGGTTTAATAAAGTATCCCTTGATTTTAAAAAATACAGTGCTTAATCAATCTGATGCTAGTTACAAAGTGCCCCTTGGACTACTACCAGTTTTGCTACTATACAATATGTATTAAATGACTAGTTAAATTATTTTAAACCCCATAACAACGCTCATATATACCTGAGGCCATTATATTTACCTGTCATTTACAATGTAATTTTTTAGTGGATATGGTCAACATGATGGAAAGGAAGAAAAAAACATCTCTGATATCTTTGAAAGAACTTCCTGATTTGATGCTGCTTAGTGAATTCAGAGAGACAGTGTGGTGTTCTGAGAGTGACATCAGAACCTTGATCCACTCTCATGCCAAGCAATGTGACTGTGACATCAGAAACTTGGTGGATGCAGACGGAAAATCTCTCCTTCATATTGCCTGTGAACGGATGGGATTCCGAGTTGTAAAGATGCTCATTGAGGGATACCATTTTGATCCCAATGAGCAGGACACTAACGGCAACACAGCACTGCATATTGCTTGTGAGGAAGAGAAGTATCAGATTGTGCAGTATCTGCGTCTGTTACCCACATACAACCCCAACATCAGGAATAACAAAGGAATGATAGCTCACCAAATGAATGAAACTATTCCATCAAAATCTGTGCACGATAGTACTTCTACAGATACCCCAATTTCTCCCGCTAATTTACTTTCTCCAGTAATTAAGATTGAAGGGAAACCTTTTCTTCCCACTCTGTTGGACACAAATATTGCTGACTCTGACAAATACGGAGGTAATTGAATGTCATGTTAGTTTACCATTTATGTTGGTTATCTGCCCTTGTGAATATGATTTTGATTGTACTAGACCTTAGGTTGTAATGTACTAATACACACTTCATTTACGTCTGAAAATTAATATGATTCCTGCTAGCTTCCTGCCATCCAAGTAGCAATGCCTCTTTGTGAGGTTTTCCAGCTTATTCCATCACTAGTAACAAGGTTATTTCTTTTCAGTTTTTTCTTGTTGCCAAATTAGAGCTGCCTTGTTTGGAAATTCAAGTGAGGGGACCACTCGGGGAAGAAATATTAATTGATGTTATTTGTTGTCTAGATTAGCATAATTAATTAGTTTTATTTGTTGTATAAATTATCACCATCAATATATTGTCATGAAAACAACACCAGCAACAAATAGGACAAAACAATCTGTTTCTTCCTATATTAATTCTTCAGAATAGAGAATAAGATCCATTTCTAACTTTTTATTCAACAGAATAAAATCACTATAAAATGTTCAATTCACTTAACTATTGTCCTTGTCATAACCCTGTACCCAACTCTAGCCATTGCCCTCGCTGAATTAGACTTATTTGCTTGCATTTTTTCTTTACAAGTATTGGCATCTAAAATTCAGTTGATCCCTGTTGTCTGCCTGGAGAGGAACAAATAGTGTCCAAGACTTCAGATTAATGCCCATTATCATTCCTTGTTGCTGGTAACATTGACTTGAAAGAAGATGAAACTAGAGAAGAAAATGACCATCAAGTAACAAAAGTAATATTCTTTCAATAATGTGTGCCTTAGAATGGGATCTAAAGCTGGTGGTTGATGAAATATACCTGTATATAGTAAGTGCATGTATGTAAACATTGGAAGATAATATAGTATGATATTTAATACCCAATTACTGAATGCTTTTCATGGGCTGTGACGAATAACTCAATGCACTGGTAAAAACATTAAAATTATACTCTTGATCCATATATTAAGCATCATCAGTAAATGCCCAGAAATAGCCACAAAGCCTCATTGTTTGATATGTTAAGTAACTTATTATGAAAGAATATACTATCTAAAATATTACATATCTACCATGTCAGGAATATGAAACAAAAATAAATAATTATTTTTATCAGTTTCTTAGTTTCACAAAATATTTTACTCTTCTGTTTCAGTTTGGTAATGATGAGTCTGGTGTTGTTTCTTTCAGGAACACTGCATTGCAACCTAATTATTATGAAGTAGATCTCATAGGAGTTAGGTACAATGGTGTTCAGTTGTTTGTGTTTGTTTCTTCTTTTCTTTTTTTTTGTTCTTCAACTTTCTGTTTACTGATATTAATATGGGATCAGTGGAAGTAACATATCTGGCTCCAAAATTACTAAAGAATGTTAAGAATGACTTGATGTTTTTTTAGTAAAAGGTTGTTGAAATACTTTCAAATCCACTGTCCTACTTGAAATCAGCATGATCACCAGACAATAGCTTTGAAATGTTTATCCTAATCTGTTAATTTTTTCACTGTGACATATTAATCAGAGTAAAGAAGATATATATATATAGCTTGTAATCAAGGCAAATACTTGTTTTGTTCAATAGCAAAGCTAGTGTTTATTGTTCAATAATAAAGGTAGTGTTTATTGTTCAATAGAAAAGCTAGTGTTTACTGTTCAGCTGATGATGGACACAAGGAAGCTTGCTGAAACATACTTTCATATATGTATCATTCCATTGACAAATAGGTAGATTTTTCTCTTGGTTAGATTTCTGATAATTGTCAAGTTCAAAGTATTAGATAATACATCATTCTTTCATTTTATGTCATCCTATGAAGTGAAACATATATAGCTTAACATTTTGACAACTCCCAAGCCTTATAATATCATAATAAGGCAATTGCAAGGGTCTTAAAGAATTGTTAGATACCTAACCACTATGAATATCCATAGATTAGGGATGCATTCAAGCCTCTTGCAATTTTTAACTGTGACAACACTTCTACAGACAAATATTATAATTTAATTACTTTTGACAACTAATAATGATTGTAATAATTCATTAAAGAATTTGTTTGTTTTTATGAATGATGAACACAATTCTTATATGCTTAAATGGATTAAAATGTCATGTAAATGTCGGTCCAGCAATTTATGACTGGACATTATAGATACCTTGCTACTGTGTTCTTATTATATGTTGCTTAATTAATAGATACGATTTTTGACGATGTAACCTTACCTGCTTCTGCTTCTGGAGGTTTTTATGATGATTTCAAAACTGATGATGATTCGAAGTCCAAGTGCACTAAATGTTTCCACGTCTTCCACACTTTTATTAAGGTAAATGTAAGAATAATATATATATATATATATATATATATATATATATTTTTTTTTTTTTTTTTTTTTTAACATGTGATGGAATTCTCTATTCCTATCTATATATTAGCCACAAAAAAAAACTGCCCTGGTTGCTTACCTGTGGCCGAATACATAGCAAAATGTTTTATATGATTAAAAAAATCTGTTTCTTTGAACAGATTTATTCTGTCTATTAATTATTACACAATACTAATCACAACATATGTATAAATGATTTGAATTCTTAAGACAAAGCAGTAGGATAGCCTATCTCCTTGTCAAGAGCATACCCAGGGAGAAGCACAAGGTGCTCAAACATACCTCTACTAAACTAGAATTATTACTCGCTCATTTTCACAGACAGCACAATCACTAGCATGAAAGAGAGGAATTGCATAATCGAAATCTCCCACTATATAGAGTTTGCAAGCATCCATCTGTCCATAAGTAATACTGCTTCTCCCTTTGAATCACCACAAAATTTTTAGTCTATTTAGGGTAGCACTGGGAGGGCATAGATTGAGTTTCATTTTGACTCTGTGAGAAAAGAAAAAAGGAATTTGAATGTTGCCCTGTACAAGAAAGCCTAAGAAACCATAACTAGTTATATATATATATATATATATTTTTTTTTTTTTTTTTTTTTTTGGTAATTGTCTATTAATGTAAACACAAAACAACTCTAGCCTATAATACTCACTTTGGTTCACACTACATAACCTTAACACATTTTATCATTTATTGAAGTTTGTCACCAACAGTGAGAGTATAAGTCTCTGAGAACTGTCGAACATTTCTGAACTAAGTCTGAATACAATTATTAGAGAGTAATTAGTACTGGGATAACTGTAATCAGAGTATAATTTCCAGCTCTGCTTTTCCCCTAATTAATACCTTCATTAAATAAAAAGTTACCCTTATGTTGGTGTATAGGTTATATGAAGGTATGTGCATGGTGTGTTATTAAGACTATTTAAATGGAATTTTATTGTGTAATTTTTTAAAAAATCCAAATTCAGTAGTCTACGATTCTAAACTACATGCACATGTGTATAAATGGAAGTCTCGATGGAGAAGACGTTAGGAAGACGTCCATTATATATATAATACAGAGAGCATTTGAGTATTCTGATCAACTTATTGTTAGTTCCTTTATCTTCTGGTTGTAATCTTGTTGTTACAATCTGTTATCATTCATGATTTAATTAACCATGTATATAATACATGTTTGTTGTTATTAATTTTTTGTTGTTGTTGTTTTGGTTTGTTGTTGTTTTTATTCCAGTTGGTGTATTTGATGGCGATTCCCCTGCTGGGCCTTTTAGCAGGCATTGTCCTTATTATTTTATTTATAATTACCCTATGATAATTACCACAACAAACACAACTAAATTATTTAAATTCGTTTGTAACTGTGTTACACATTAATTAAATATTTATTCACATTTTATTGATGTTCTACTATATAAAATATATATATTATATGAGATTACAGCTATCTATATATGTTGAATGAATCCCAATAATTTGAGAATGTGTTATAAAACACTCCATATAAGGAACCATGAAGGTGAGCACATTTACGTAAAAGAAGATTTCACCATCAGGTATAATAGCTCTCCAATAAGTGAACACCATCACACTAAATGCTGCCTGCTAATATTGTTATTTCTATACTTTACCCTCTCCCCTGTGACCTTTAAGAAAATGTTTCCATAATATATTTCCATTTAAGTATATATTTCTGAGGGCAGTGACTTTGGAGGGAGGGGAGATGCCTTGGAGGGAGGGAGGGCAGACACCTATGGAGGGAGGGAGGGGAGATACCTATGGAGGGAGGGAGGGAGGGAGGGGGAGAGATAACTGTGTTTCAACCTTACACTCTACCTATAATTTTTTTTTAAATATTGAAGGTAAGCACAAACTTGGAGATGGCTGAGATATTTAAATATAATCACATTATGTTGATGAAGTATGAGAAAATTCAATTTTATGGAAGTTTGGTGGATTCTAATACTGGCGATATTTTAATTTTGCTCCCAAAAAAGGTCATTAAGACAATTTAAAATAGCTAATAAAAAAAATGTAGGAGAGAAAAAAGAAAAAAATATATATTTATTGCAAATATTTTAGCATTGACAGGATGCAACTTAAAGATAAGTATAACAGTATTAAGGAGTCTGTGTGTGTCATAGATTTGTGCTAAACTTGCTGAAAAACAATAGATAACTTGAAATAGTGACAATACAACTCCCCAAGAGAGTTACAGTATTACATCATCACACCACACAGTGCAGTAGCTACGCTATAAAGAGTTGCTTGTCATGATGTGGTATATCTGAATCACTCTTTTGGCAAGATTTCTGTTAGTTGCATTGGAAATTACGATGAAAAATATATTTAGTGATATCAGTCACACTTCCCTGAGCAAGATCTTCACTTGATGTTTTGGTTTATTCGAAAGTTTTAACTAGAAATGTTGATTACCATTTTTTGTCCAAACTTCTACCACATAAATTAATGATCATAGATCACCTAATGGATAAGGTAGTAAACTGGTAAGATCATTCAAAATTTGTTTTGCTGTTGTTGAGGGGGGTGGAGTTTGTATTGTTCATTGATGGGTTTTTCTTATTTTTTGGTTATTTATTGTTGTTTTCCTACATCGTAGCTTTTTCTTTTTTTTCCAAAATGAATATTATTCACTTTCTTTCACTAACACAAACACAATAATCACAAAGTCAATTACATTGGCAACTGAAGATATGGTGTGAAATATTACAATTTTCCCCATTAACTAAGTGCCTAAGGCACAAAAATTGGACTTTGACTCAATGCTAATAATTCAATTATATTCACAAATGTTTTACCCCTTGATGATGAAGGCTCAGTAAGCTGCCCACACCTTCCATTTCTTCACTGCAGATTTGCTAATGTGTGTAGATTATATTTATGACTACATGAGCTACTTGGACATTGACAGTCAGGTTGGCCAGGTGTTGGCAGGACCAACTGTTCTTTCTTTTTTTAAACCCTTTACCTATTTGATGGTTTAGGTTTGTGGTGGTGGGGGGAGGGGGGGAGCTGAACCTTGCTAGTTTCATCATCCATGGCTGTGGTGATATTACTTGAAGTTTCTCTAGGAAGAGGAAGGGGAGTATAATGGCAAAAAATTGTCACCTATACTAGTGGTTGAAACTTGCCAGTGAAGCTGAATCCAAAGTATAACTAAATCAAAAAGGCTTTTCATGCTCTTTTTCATTCTTTTTTTCTTTTTTTTTTTTTCTCTCTCTTTTTTTTTTTGTTTTTTTTTTTGTCTTGTATTACCAAAATATATTTGTGATGCATTCCATTATAGAGATAATGTTCCTATTGAAACAAAAAAATTAATTAATGGAGGGTGTGGTCTGGCCTGACCACTTTTAATCTGCCAGAAGTGCCAGCAATATAGTCAAGTAGGACGCATTTGGGTAAACCATATGAAACTTTTCAATTACCTAATCAGAATGATAAAGGCGCAATCAATTTTAAATACACACGTAATTTAAAACTGTTGCTATTAGATGGCAAGTTTACAGCCTCTGTGGACA
This sequence comes from Lycopodina hypogea, assembly GCA_963969325.1. NCBI lineage: Eukaryota > Metazoa > Porifera > Demospongiae > Poecilosclerida > Cladorhizidae > Lycopodina > Lycopodina hypogea. The sequence goes on from OZ017792.1 coordinate 12,451,524, forward strand.
TGATTGTCCTGTCAATAGGCCCTGAGGGATTATGTTGGCAAAATTGGGGGGGGGGGGGGGGGGGGGGGGGGGGGGAATAGGTGTTCCTAAGAAGCTAGAATAATGCTGGAAAAGTAGGTAAAGTTTAACAAACAAAAAAAATAGTAGACATTCTGGATAAGAGTAAACAACTTTAAATCAGACATTAGAGTGGATGACAGACACATTCTTAGCCAGAATCACAACGACAGGTACTCTTAATTGTTGAAATGTTTCGAATCTTGAATGACTATGCAATTGTCTTTTTAAGGTGGTAACGATTTGTCTGTCAGTGAGCATAATTTTTAAAAAAAGTATACAGTGGAACCTCCCTAAATGGACTCTCTGAAATAGGGACAACCTCTATGCAATGGACAAACAGTAAGGCACCAATTGATTCCCTACAAGAGCTAATAGATCAGTACCTCTGCAAACAAACCCTCCCAGCTCTGAACAGCAGACAAAAGCTGGGGCAGCTTCCAATAAATCCATTGAAAATGGACCTCTGATAAGAGACAAAAGCCACACCCCCAGATTTTTTTGGTGAAACCATGCCCCAGCCTCTTTATGAAATTGAATGAACAAGTGTCAAGAATGAACAGATGTCAAAAATAAACAAAAGTCGTAGAATAGAGGTACACACTTAAATGAGGTTCATAACTCTTTCTAAGTGAAGTAAATGATTCCAGAAGATTCTCCACCAGTTCCTTTTGCATCTAAATGTAGGATTTTAGTCCCTACAGCCAATAGGTATATTGTTTCCAGGCAAAAACAAGCAATTATATTCACAAATTTGCAACAGAATCCCTTGTTGATCTCTCTGTGCAAAAAGAAAACACAATAATTGTTATTGTTTCTCCCAACAACAACAAAAAAAAAGGAGGGCATGCCAGTTAAGTCTTGAAACAAGGCATAAACACTCAGTTGATAGGTTACAAATTCTTCATTCCTAATCACTGCCTTATTTCCTTTCCCCCCCCCCCCCCCCTTTTCATTATAGTAAATGGAAATAATTGTTGTATAATACTACCCATTATAATAGATCCAATTAGCTGTAGTAACATAAGAGATTACTACTATGACATTAATAGATATTTAGTGCTTGACTTTGGGCAGACCTCTAATAGAGGACAACCTCTCTACAAAGAACAGATGAGTGGGTCCCAACTGTATTGAAAAGAAAATAGGTAGAATCAAAATTTTTAAAAATTGGCGAATATTAGGAGCATAAAAGAAAAGAAATAGGTAGATATTTGAGCATAATCCAGTCAAGACCTACCAGTGAACACCTGAAATTTCAGCTTGGTTATGCAATGCATACACAGGTGAGCTTATCAAATTTAAGCAATTTAGTTCATTTAACGAATTCCCAGAAATAGTAACCTACTCTTGGAAAATCCAATACTGAATATAGGGCATGCCCACTATTACGACCAAAATGGAAGAACTGGGAGGCAGTCATCAACTCTCTAAGAAAGTAGTACGTTTAACTTACCAGACTGAAATAACTAGCGTGGTTTATTTACACATTTTGTCAAATATATATACTCATTAGAAAAGTAAGATTAACCATTAGTTTCTCTCTCTCTCTCTCTCTCTCTCTCTCTCTCTCTCTCTCTCTCTCTGTGTGCGAGCGCGCATGTCTATACACTTGAAGGAATACAAATAAATAAATAATTACACAATGCTAATATGAATACAATGCCCAATTTCATTTATTGATGTCCAAGGAAATGATTTAAATGGTGTGTAGCATCTATTGACACATTGATATATATTAACTCAGAGCTACAAGAGAGCACAGAGCTGAAAGTTAATTCACATTTATACTGAACAGCTGCAGCCGTTGATTCTGCTCATCACAAACAACGAGGTTGCCTTGATGATTAAAGCAGATCTGTTTAGGGTTCCGGAACTCCCCACTCTGAGAGCCCTTCATCCCAAAGCACTGCACAAACTCCCCTCCCGGAGTGAATATGGATATCCTGTGGTTCCCCAACTCAGACACCATGATGAATCCATCTTTGTGGAAGGCAACACCAAACGGTCGGTTTAGTTCTCCCGGAAGAGATCCTTGTTTCCCAATCTTGGTGAGCAGCTGCCCGTGTTGGGTGAGGAGGAAGATGCAATGGTTGTCTGTGTCCGCTATGACTACACGAGTGGTACTGGCAGCAATACCTGAAAGATTAAAACAAAACAATAGGTAACACATTAATTAGAAGGGAGGAGGAGGAGGAGGAGGAGGAGGAGGAGGGGGGGGGGGGGGGAATGAACACCTCTCTAGATTGGACATTCCCTCCCTTTGTCTTAATCATAATACAGTGTCAATAATGATGATGATAAATAAAATAATGATGATGACGATAATTTGACATGCATAGACCACTTGACCCGGGGAATAACATGGGCTATGATATGGGGGGGGGGGGGCCTTGGCAATAAGGACCCCCCCCTCCAACAACTGGATTTTTTTACATGCATTAGATAATTCCTTTCATGCATTAGCAACCACACAGCTATATTACAAACCACTGTGTAAACTAATCATACACAAAAAAATTAACCCAAGTGAGTTCAAAAGGACAACTACCACTGACTGTAACCTTGCTTCCAAGAGGTACATCCGCAGCTCTGTTATAGTTGGCTAAGTGAACAGGTTACTTAGTCCGTGTTATTTTTTTTTTTTTTTTTTTTTAATTTTTACTATGCAATCGGAATAACACACACATAAATAATTCTAGTGATTTTCAGAATCATTAATCACCACCAGTCAGAGCAGAGAGAGAAAGCAAGTAAGCTATATGACTGTGTTGCACAGTCTAGAAATGTTTTTTTTTTTTTTTTTTAGTGATTTCAACAATGCCTCAAGTTGACATTGGCCCGGGTAATGTCAGGCATACCCTCCAGTATATTAATATAGATAATAATAACTTTACTATTATCACTACTACTATTACTGCTTCTAAATATACACATCATGACACAATCCACTTCTAAGAAATCTCACCTGACGGATGTTTAAGTTCTAAAAGATTTCCAAATTTTCCATGATATCGGCCTGTTGCATCGAAGACATGGACACACCCCTTCCCACTATCGGTCACCAACACATCGCCATTACTGAGGACAACTACACCAACCGGTTTTGCCATGAATGGACCAGATGCCATCAGCCCTCGAACTTTGAACTTCATCAAAAATTGGCCTAAAAATGTAATAATTTTTTTTACAATATTAGAAACTCACACTATAACCTGCAATAACATAGTTATAGAAAATATTATACCGAATGTTCCAGAAGCAGATGTAATTCAATACCACATTATTGGTTAAATGGTAATTAGAACTGAAGAAACGTATAGTGGGACACATACACAATGATTAAGAGCATTGCAAGTTGTATCTTCAGCTTTTACTCCAAACAGGCTATTTTTCATACCAAAACAACGTCAAATTTCACACCTTGTCCTAAAATAAGTTGATTAGTCTGGTACTGATATATCCATGGCTACCAACAGAGGTAAAGATCAACTCATGGGCCTTTATATTATGAAAAACCTTTACCAAATATTAATTTACTTTCATGACAAATATATTGAGTGAATAGCAGTAATTGTATTGTCTCCTGGAGAAAACCCTTTATCAAATTGATACATAGGGAAAGCATCCAGCATATTCAAAAAAAGAATAATTTTCTCAGAGGTGAACCAAAGGAAAGTTATATAGCTAGTAGGTGTGCATGAATAGGAGTGAGAGTTGCAAAGCAGGCTTCTTCCTGGGCATCAGATATGGTGGGAACAAGAGAAAACCTCTCCATGTAAATGTAAGTATGCCAGACAATTTGGTAAAGGGTATAGTTACACCAGGCTAGATAATTATTGTTTCTATGCATCTCCCATCCTATAAACAGGAGCTGAGAGAACATCACACTAGTGCTCATCAACACTGTCAAGAGAAGCCATTTTGAAAGAAAAAAAAAACACACATGCATGCATGGTTTAGGCAATGCTGGTATGATTGGCAGATCTGCATAAGAAACTTTCCCTACACCAAAACTATCCCAATGCTCATGGTCTGTCATCCGCTACATAACATTCCACATTGAACTTGAAAGTTGTTTTTTTTTACAATAACATCACCACTTAATGTATATTTACACATGTTTATTGTAAGGGGAAATAAACAGTCCCTGAATTTCAGAGACCACACACCAGAAGTTATGGGAGTCTCCATATTTGCAGCTCATCCCCAGACAACACACAAAGACCACACCATTGATCAGCCTGACCATCCAGGTGCTCTGGATATTCCCAACTGGTCAGACAGGGTTGATAACCTGGGTGGGGTTGTGACTCCACATCACTGCCAAGCCACATGGTCAGTCTGTGCCCACTCCCACCCCCACATTTAGGGCATAGGAAACTCCCATAATAACAATAGTAAATAAACAAATCAAAGAAGAGCAAAATACTGCATTAGTCCCTCTTTGAGAGACCACCCTTAAATACACAAAAAAAAACAGTCCTACAAAAGTGGTGGTCTTCCAATAGAGATATGTTTATACAGCAAATACAACCTCTTGCATGACAAATGTGGTCTCTCAAAAGGTGGTCTTCCCATAGAGGGGTCTCTCAAAATAGGGACTACATACCATAGATTTCAGTGATGAGGAAGAAAAGAATGAATATTAATTTGTCCATCATAATCAACAGGTAAGACTTCAAGAATACATGAAACTTCTCTTGATATTGAATAGAGAATTATGTTTGAATTCTTTTTTTGGAGGTTTATAATATTAATGTGATTATTATGGGAAGGACAGCTCTACTTGCTAGAGTTATGTAAGTAATTTGAAATGCACCAGCTTGCCTTCCCTTTAAAGTTTGAAAATGTGCTCCCCTCACTAGTTGAGGGTGAGCCACCAGGTTAGCTGGCAGAGGAGCTCCTGTTAATCGTCGCCCGCCCGCCCGCCCCCCCCCCTGTGGGTGTGGTGGAAGTGTGTGCTAACTCAGGCAACGCACAGGAGTTTGCCACCCTGTGATAGCTCTAAGCTGTGGGCTAAGAAAAAAAAATCCATCCATCCATCTATCTATCTATATATTTACTTGGTACAATTTCCTTCGAAAAAGAAGGTAAAATTACTGACAAACAAAACCTATAGCTAGTTCTAAAAAATAGCATTGGTTTACAATTGGGGTGGGGGAATGGGTGGGGGAATGGGTGGGGGAGTTGGAGGTGGCATTGACTACTCAATGAATAGTAAACCAAAACATCCCAACATGTGACTAGTCAAAATACCAACACCAACCTAGTACAAAACCATAAGTTGTTGAATTAGAGTGATTAAGCAACCACAAGCACTTGCAAGGATTGCCAAGCACTTTACAAGCAATTGATGAAACATTACCAAAACATCAATTAGCTGCAAGATAAGAGTTCTCTGCTGGTATCACACACTCTCTCTTTTTTTTTGTTGCACTGTTAACATCAACTTACTTTGGAATTTATGGGGGAAATATTTGACCATTACAGAAACATGATTGACTTAAGTAAAACCTCACACCATGTTAGTGTGAAAATTAAGGCCTAGAAGGATGTTATCATAACATTGGTTGCTAAACTACAAACAAAGCAGCAGTGAGTCAGTGATAAAGTGTTGGAAGATTATAGATTCCAAGAATGTACATGACCAATAGATTAAAAAAAAAAAAACACACCAAACATTCCAGATATTCCCATTAATGGCACCTCAAATACAAACCAATAATACACTCACTAAATGAGACACTAAAATTGGTTTGATTGAAAAATTTATTGAACTGCAACACACATCATGCACTCCAGTGTTTTGTATTGTGAACCAGCTACAAGTCTACCATAATAAAAACATGTTGGCAATTAGTCATGAAGTAATAGAAACACCAAGCTGTAATACTAAATATTGGCATTCTGTTTGTCATAACAAAAAATTTAGAAAATCTTCAATATTGTACTATGCTTTGAGCGGTTGATATGGTTGAGTTCTTGCTAGGGCAAAGGGAAGTCATGGCATCACTCTCAGAGTGATTGTTATCTTGTTTACCTCTTCAGCATGAACATTGTAAGGATCACTCACGACATGTAATGCATGGTAATGATTGATCATGATGTTTTGACTATGTAATAAATTATAGTGTCTATGTTACATGTTTCATTGCTCAACTTCTTGAGCATTTTCAACAGAAAGATGATAAATGAAATGCTACTGTGTGTGTGTGTGTGTGTGTGTGTGTGTGTGTGTGTGTGTGCGTGTGTGTGTGCATGTGTGTGTGTGTGTGTGTGCATGTGTGTGTGCATATGTGTGTGTGTGTGTGTGTGTGTGTGTGTGTGTGTGTGTGTGTGTAAAGAATTCCTGATTGGCTTCAGAGACTACCACAAATTCTCTATATATCCTTTAAACAACCAAGAAGGAGACTTTGATATACATAATGTGTAAATTCATAAGGAACTCGTTCTCCTAAAGCAGCCCTCTCATGAGACTCCGTATCGAGAGAGCACTTCATTATGGGCAAATAAAGGTGATGATCTGTGTCATTCCAACTGGCTTCACTGCACAAACAGTTTGAACGTTGTTTGCCGTGTGGCATTTAAGGTTTAGCTGCTGCTCAGGATTATGCAATGCATGCCCTTATAAGGAGTGTCTGTTCTTTAGTTATACATCATTAAATAGTGTAAGAATGACGTGTGTACAGTGTTGTAAACAGATGCCACCTACGATAGTGAAAACATGTACAATGATATACGGTGCAAGTGTGCACACACAAACACAAGTAAATGGATGTTCTATTTATCTATAAGAATAAAAAGTGTTCTATTCATCCACAAGAGTAAATGGATGTTCTATTTATCCACAAGAGGAAAGGTGTTCTATATATCCACAAGAGCAAAAGATGTTCTATTTATCTAAAAGGTAAATAGATGTTCCATTTACATTCTAGAGTATATGGATGTTTTATTTATTTATACAAATAAATGGATGTTCTATTTATTTAAAGGTAAATAGATGCTCTAATTATCTTCCAGAAAAAATGATGTTCTGTTTTATTTACCAGGTAAATAAATGTTCTATCTATTAGAGTAAAGGATATTCTATTTATCACTGGTTGGCCACCATCTATTCAAAAAATGATCCAAGAGAGAAATTTATAACGATAATCAAAAACATTTGTTCCCAATGTGTTAAAAAAAAACAAGCAAGAGTTGGTTACTAAGGAGATGTAGATGTGACACAACTTGGACTTTAATCCTAAAGAGTTGATAGTTGAAGTTGGTGGTATATGTTGCTAATATATACGTTATTTTTACAATTAATTGCTATGTATAATTTGTACATTGTGTGTAAGTTCACATGTCCTTCAAAAACATTGTCTTTTGAGATCATTCCTTTGATTTCCATATGATGTAGTCAGCCTCATTAATAAAAAATTTTAAAAAGAGAGAGAGAAAAAGGAGATGTAATACATATTGGATTATCTTATTTAATTCATTTAATATTTATATTATTATCATTATCATTATTATCATTATCATTATCATTATTATTATTATTTATTATAGGAAAAGATGAGCTTGTGTTTGGTATTCTGAGCATTTGGTGTATCAACTCATTAAGTAACTAAAATTACATCATTGCTATCCCTTGTTGATGCTCAAACATGCAAAGAAATCCATTTCATTTGATAAAAATTAAAAAAATAAATTAAAAAAAAAATTAATCTAACTGGCTACAGTTCCCAACCCAAAGAGAAAGAAAGTAAGGTGTTTTTCCAAAAATATTGCTCATGTTGCTTTTGACGTTAAAAAAAAAAAAAAAAAAAAAAAAAAAATTCAAACTGTCAAGTTTTACTATGAAGTCAGAGACTGAATCCTCATCACAAAATATAGGTAATTTCCCCTTTGCCTATGATATGTTCTGGAACATACATCCTCTATGTACATGATCCTGGGAGCCATGCATGTTGCACATGGCTGCCGCTAGAATGCACGCAGGTACATACCACACTTTTAAAAATGTGTGTGAGAGAGAATATGTGAGTGTATGTGATATTACCATCCCCAGGTAAAGGTTCAAGTGCACACAGAAATCCTTCATAGCCAAAAAAAAAAAAAAAAAGGAAAAAAAGGTAAGGTAAAAAATCATACCAGGGTCAGTGTAACTGATTTACATATGCTACACTTATATCTAACTTATATTACATCAACATGTAACTCGCTTGATATGTACGTAAGGAGGTCCGCATAATAGTGCTCTTAACATGTATCTTACACATTCGGGTTTAAAAAAACAAAACAACATCTATACATAAACAAAACACTCAATATATTATTTTACTTTTTTAATATAAAATATATATATTCATCACATTTCTTTTTCAAACTTAAATAATTTAATTAATTTAATTAGCTTAAAGCTACCACTAACCTCCCATGGAAAACTTCTGCAAGCGACCTGCAACCTTCCCGTCAACCTTTCCATCAACCACCAGGATGTTGCCCTCCAGGTCCAATGCGATACCCGTGGGGTCGTTAAATAGTCCGTCCTCATTTCCTTCCGACCCAATCGTTTGCAGGCATTTCCCCGTGGAAGTGACAACCCTGAACAGGTGATGTTTAGAATCTGTGACCAATAAGGTACCCTCATTAAAGCAGCAAACACTGCTAGGATAGGCAGTCACAGCAGTGTAACGACCAATCAGACTCTTGGTTTCAATCATGCACACTGGCTGGAGAATTTCACCAGTAGGAGGTTGAACAGATAATTTTCTCGTTAAGGTCGGTGAGCCTCTTATAAGAGGAGAATCGGATATAGACAGACTTCGCAACTGCATTGGGGCAATGGCAGCTCGTACAACCCTCTTAGCTCCTTCACTTTTATAGTGAACTCGTGATTTTTGGACTCGACGTGGAATGCTCGGCTTGACAAATTCTTGCTGAAGAGGAACCATAGTTACATACTGGTTACTCTCAATGGGCTGCTCATTGCTGTACTGGAGAGAGGAGCAAAGCATTTTCAGTGTCGGGTCTGGGGTGAAAGGTGTCACTTTAGAGAACACAAACTGCGTAGCTTTAGAGTCCAGTATCACTTCCTCCACCTGCCGCATTCGAGCACTGATTTGGATTCGAAGCTCCTTCTCTTCCACCAAGAGGCTCACGTCAAGGGTTTCCTGGTCCACCACACTTTCGAGGAATCTCTTTGATCTCCCGGCACCCTCCAGAGCTTCTGTGATTGTGTCAATGTGCTTGTGTGAGAGATTCCGCCTCCTCTTAGCTTGTGTCTTCATTTCATTAATGATTTCTTTCTCCTTGTCATTCAGAATTTCACGAATACTGGTAAAGTACGACTGTACACCAGAGAGCCCATTGTCCAATGCCACATCCAACTTATTTGAATCTGCTTCCAAGCTCTTGAGCATTGATTCACCACTGAGCATCACGTCCTTTACATCTGCTATCATATTCCTCAAGTCCTGCACATGCTTGTCAAGGATGTCTGAGGCATACTTAACTTCACCGTGGATACGATGCTCATCGATCATGCACTGACCACAGATTACTTCATCACAAGGATCGCAGAAATATTCCAGACATTTGTCTGGATGAACAGTACACATGTATTTAGATATTCCTTGACTCATCGCTGATCCAATCTTGTTAATCTGTTTGCGCTCCTCCACTGTGAGTATTTCCACAAATCTCTTGAGCTTGAAGTTCATTGGCAATTCTGTGAATGGGATGTGGTGTGAAAATACATTGGATGTTTTGTTATATATTAGATTAATAATTAGACGAAGCAGCTGGACAATAAATAACAAATTATGTTAAGTGATATGTATAGCACAGGTTGTAGCAAGCACTAATTATACATTACCTGGCATTATGTAATTATGCTGACACTTGTAGTTATCAATTAGCATAAAGAATACAAACAATTTACTAGACCTAGAAAAGGACAATAGACAGTCCACAGCACCTTCCTTCAATTTTCCTTATATGGAAGTTGAATTATGGTCACATATGAGGGGTTGCCTAAGTAACCGAGGCCACACCAATTAAATTTCCTCTTTGACATTCCTTGAGTTTTAAGCAAGTGACTAGTGCAGGCGCTGCAAAATTAAACACTGAAGGAGTTACATACCATATAAATTTAGTAGGATAACAACTGACAGCTTATTTTTTGTGTAGCTTTAGCTTAGCAATGCAAAGGAAATGGTCAAGAGTGAAAATGGGTCTACTAAATTGCTGGCCAGAAAAAGCTGGCCAGAAAAAGCTGGCCAGAAAAAGCTGGCCAGAAAAAGCTGGCAAGAGCCCATAACTTTCTGAATATTGGTAGAGTGATAGTGGGGAAATGTGAAACAAGAATTCTAATGGGTGTGTCTTAACTCCCAAAAAATATATAAAGAAAATATGCTAATAATATATAACCATAGCATGGATGAGGATTATAAAACTTTTTTCTCCTTTGAGGTCACCTGATGATGTCAAAGTAAGACTCACTTTGATAGAAATTTGATGACTTGGGAGAGTCTGAATTCACCTCTAGAATTACTGTGATAACAATCGAGCACAGTTGGGATGCCAAGACTACCATCTCCTGGATTCTTACAGGTAACATCTTCAGCTCCCTAAACTTATTATGAAACTAATTATTTTTTAATTATTTTTTTCTATATTCATGAGTCCAATTTTTATCCAAGGCCTCAATCTCAGGCTTCCAAATGTGGTCAGGTGAAGACAGCTTTTTACAACATAAACTATTCATTAAATTTGAATGAGGCAGATTGATTACTACTAATGTAACAAATATGGAAATATTCAGATAAAATTAACTAATTAAAGCAAAACAAAAAATTTTTCGGTTAAAAAAATTTTAGTTCTATTATCTCTATGGTGTACATTTGGAGTGCAATTTGTTATGCCATGGCAACAAGAAAGTGGCCTGGCTTCCCTCAACTGCTAAAAAAGGTATATGTATTGATCAATATAGAAGTATTATATTAAATTTTTTATTATGTTTCACTTAAAAAATTTCTATTGTATTAAATTTCTATTATGTATCCCCTTAAACATTTGCATTTGAGTTAATTAGATCCAAATAACACTATTAAAGGTAATACTGACACTTCTTAACTGTACAGGATTCCACCACTACCATGACAACTAACTTGCACTTGAATTATGCAGAAAACCTTCAGCTGTAGTGGACATGGGAGTGAAATGGATAGATAAAACACATTTCCTGTATAAGCTCTGGAGTGTCATGGGTAAATTCCTTGGTTACACAAATGCAGCTGTCTGCCACCATTAGTTGCATGCCTCAAAAACAATGCAGCTTGACTTCACTCTTATATTAAAAACAAAAAAAAACATTAAATTTTTTTTAGATGAAAGACAGTTCAGCACATCACAGCTGCAGGTAATTGAAAGCTAACTTTGATGGGGGGGGGAGGGGGGGGGGAGAATCAAAGCTAGGGGATACTGTTATTTTTTACATTTTGAATTGATTATACATTCTTTAGGCTTCTATGTTGAGTCATAAAATTGAATTAACATACAGTAATGCACAGGAGAGCATAAGCCATTTCATCAAAAAATAATTTTTAATTATACAACTTTCTCTTTCAGCCAGTGGAGAGTTTGGAAAGCCTCACTGTCCTGGTTATCAAGGAAAAATATTTGTGAATGCTGGATTATAAACAGGCACACCTCCTACTTATAAAAAAAGAAAAAGAAAGAAATAATTTCCAGTTTCAGTCAAACGTATAAGCAACATTAGTTGGGTTTGTGTCAGAAAATTTGATGTGCTCATAAATTCTTCCACTTGTAAAATTTGCATATACATGCAATCACTGCAGGATACGTTTTCAATGAAACATTACTAGCCTGTCTAGGTAGGTAGAGTAAGGTTGGTATGAAACATACAACATAAATTACAGTTACCATGCACTTTTAATAAATGTATCAAATAATTATTTTATCATATATTTTTTACTTGTATTGCTACATGTAAGTATCACTTGATTGATTTGATGGAACACCAAACAACTACATTAAAAGCTCCAGCTATCCATGAATAAAATGTTAATATTATCACTGTCAGTTTCAACTCACTTATTATGGTTAAATCAACAGGAAAAAAACATTTCTTGTAAATTTAGTAGTGTAAAGTTTTTTTAATATCATTACAAGATTAACCTCGATGAATACATAACATAAAACACACACACACTCGAACACACACACACACACGCGCGCGCGCGCACACACACACACACACACACACACACACACACACACACACACACACACACACACACACACACACACACACACACACACACACACACACACACACACACACAATTTGAATGTTTGCATTCATATACACACTGTAGTGCAGTAGCATTGAGGGCCAGACATTTAAAATACATAGAGGGAGAATATTATTCTGAAAAGTATCTTCACATTAAATAAATTTTGATACAACAATTTTTCTGAAGGTGTGAAAACTCTTCAAAAGAATTACACCTGGCCTATAGAACAATTGCTTACTTTAAAAATAAAAAAAAAAGCTTAGCAACACGTAATCACACATATCAGCAGCGAGAGAGGGAAGGTTTACCTAACAACTTAATGTGCACACAGCAGTCATATGTAATGAAATGAGGATGAACTTTTGGTCTTTCATCTCAAACAGAGATCAAAGTAATCCTCAGGAGTGATTAAATATTTTGTCCATATTATCATAGGATAGGTTGAAGTTCAAAAAAATTAATTATATACCAGAACTGGGGAAGAGCTAGTAAACTCAAGACAATAGAATAAAAGTGGTGTGGTTTTATTCCCTTAGTGGTATATATTTCTGTACTTGTGCATTGTTAATGACTAGATGGTCAAAACCACCATGTGAACAAGATGGAAATCTTTTGAAAAATCATGAGATTTTAAAAATCATTATTCCAATCTGGACATTTCAGCTAATACACATTTGGCTTACAGTATTTTTTGTTGTAATTGCCTAGTGGCTTATATGTCAACATTAAAGCTACTGTTTGTTGCTGGGAAACAAACAAAAATGTAGTAATTGTAACACAGTTTCATCTTATCTTATGATCTAATCAACATAATACAAATTAACATTAGAGCTAAATCAATTTGCAATTAAGCATTGTTGTGAGTACATGTCAAACCAATTTTAAATTAGTATCTTGGAAAGTTTTATTTTATTGTAATTCAGATATATTGTGGTGAAGGTGAACCCACCCAAGTTCCCTCCATGAAAAGTGGCACTGAAACAATTTGAGGAAAGTGAATAACACCAGCCAATAAAACCCTAGCACTAGCCCTAGCCTACATATTAGTTATTTCCAATTTTGAAATGTATTTTTCTTTTCAAGAATGAACTGATCACTTTACATGCTTGTAATTTGATATTATAATACAGCTGCAATATTGTCACTTCCAAATTATACAAAGCTATCACTACAGCAAATAAGGATAACTGAATGACAACACCCAACATTCCAGCAATTTATACAATATTTTCTGTTACTATCCAGCACCACATAGAAAATAATCCTGCTGTGGTTTCATGGTTTGATATTTTGTTACACACCACAAGAAGTGCTCTGAATGTGGAGTAAAGCTAGGCAAATATATGGACAGAAGGAATAGTGGTACTATAGAGACGTGTAAAAAAAAAAGTCTCAAAAGTCATGCAAGTGATGATGAAGCTGAAGACTTAAGAAATGAGGTGGTTCACCAAGGACCACCACTTATAGGACGGAAGGGGAAAGATGTCAGTTATCACAGAAAGAAATGGAGAAATCTCCATAGCAACAAAGAGGCAGGCAACACTCTTAATTGCAGCTGACATGGTCTCTGCCAGCATCCCCAATTAATCATCTCATGAACTAAATATAATAAAAGGATTTATACAAAAATGGATTACATACACTCTTACCAAAGTATAAGAAAGGAAAAAAATAAAAATAATAATTAACAAATAAAATAATTAATTAATTAAAATTCTATAATACCCAAATATAAGGAGGCTAATAGGTAGTGTTCTCCTAACTAACCAAACTGCTAGTTACATTTTAATTCACTGCCTAAGGGCATTGTTCATCCACAGGACTTTCATTTTCAATTAAATAGTTTAATGAAAAGGTGAGAGGAGGGGTGGGGTTAGGATTTGCTAAGGCCTGAGATCAATAATTCAGCTCATGGGTCAGAGCAGGAAGGGGCAACCTTGGTCTGGAGGATCCAAGGTCATGTTATGGGCCTTGAAGTATCTACATACAAAGTGACTCCTAAGTACAGTCAGTATTACTTTTCTAAGTAGCAAAAGACCAACAAAAATGGGATTAGTTATTTTACCACTTCAAACTACCTGTAAAACTATGAATTAACTGAGGGTTGTTTCTTGTTGCTACCTCCCTAGTGTAACTGACAAAAAAAAAGTTCCACATGTGTGATGATATATGTGAGCGTATCTTCTAACACACAAACAAAAAAAAAAGTTGTCATAAAGAATCATGACTACTGACCTAATTGGTACATTGATGTAAATAGGATTGAAATATATTGGTGGCAATTCAAAAAACATCCTCATTAAATTACAAGGTTTGTATGATTAATCACAGCAGTTAGTTTAATTACAAAACATTTATTTGCATTGTTAAGTGTGAGGTTACTATGAACCAACTTTGAAGTATCTAAGCAGTAAAGAGTAGCAGGGTTGTGAGCATACAAAGTAACAGAAATTCTTTGCATCCAACAGAATATGAAGCAACAGCATGCCACGCCCACAATAGAAGTGTGGAGGCAGTGGGGCAGGAATTGCAATTGAATGCACTAAAATAGATTACAATGTGAAGTATTGTCCCTTTATGCTTTCTTATTAGGAGTAATTGATTTTTACTGTTACATATAACAACTAAGATTCACCTTTGCATCCAGGGTCGGGGGAGGGGGGGGGGGGGGGGGGGGGGGGGAAGGGATTATTTTGAACTAATAATATCAGATAGTGGTACTTAGTTACATATTTCAGGAATCTTGAAGAGCAATTAAATAAAGAACATAAGAAGATTCCCAGACCCTAACTACTCCTCCCCTGATCAGGAGGTAACAGAAATGATCTGTACAAACTTAAATGAAAGCTGTGGAGAAAATGAACATGAAGGAAGATCAGATAAAGTGGTATCTAGGCAACAGTCTATGGTGAATCATGGGTTCATGGCTGAGAAGATGAACATGAAGGAAGATCAGATAAAGTGGTATCTAGGCAACAGGCTATGGTGAATCATGGCTAAGCAAGGTGGGTCCACATTAGGCTCAGATATTCCAACTTCAGAAAAATAAATCTTGTAAACTTGTTTTGATTCATATCCATTGAGACGATAAGATTCATTGGTATTTATTTACAATGGACCTAATTGCAATAGTAAGTAGATAAGTGTAGCCAACACTTCAAATCCACAATTGAAGAATCCTCTAAAGTGCTATTAATAATACAACCACAATTGACATAATTGGATCACACCTACCTCAAAACAAGATGCCATGCTCTAACCTCAGAAAACTTCTTGTGAGGATTTCAAGACCAAAGAATCAGGGCAGAAGAAAGTCAAGGAAGGGAAAGTTGACTAACAAGATAATGGTGTCGCGAACAAGATGACTAGCAAAGCTGGGAAAACCATGCAAACACTTCAGTTAATGAGGAGAAATAAAAACAAACAAGCACCCACAAATATTGTAATAACTATATGGAAGCCATCTCACCACAAAACATGAAGAAGTAAAATGCTCATCATCAGAATGCAAATTTCTAAGGAATTGTTAAGTTCAGTAAAGAGAAATGGCGTACCATGAAGGAGTTTGAACAGGTCCAGTAAATAGATGCACACGCACAATGATATGGTGGGCATATACTAATTGACAAATTTTAACAACAAGAAACAACTTGATGAAGCACTTCAAAGGCAAACTAGCTAAATAAATTACCAAAACTTTGCTTGCTAAACAATTGTGGTTTTATTTCACACAGTATTGTAGAACTCCAAATCCTCAGGCACCTCCCCTCAGGTAATGTTTCAGCCACACACAACTGTTAATCACTCAGTGGGCACTCCAACAACCCACCTTCTATACCCAAGATGTTATCAAGATTTACATAGAAACTGGAACATCATTACAGCTACTCCTCATGGTTAATTTTTTTTTATTACAATATTTTGTGTGCATTTATGAGTGGAGCTAACTGCCCACATAATAATTTGATTGTTGTACATACCTTTTCCCATGTTTACTGTGTTTTGTTTTTTTTTAGCATCAATATCTCAAATTTCATTTATGTGCTGATCAATTAATGATTGATTACTACACATGATTAGATAAGGATCTTCCAATAAGGATACAAACTCCTCCCTAGTCTATTAGCTCCATAACTGTCAGATATGTAGATTATACACATGCTCTAAATGTCCTGTTGATGTGTTGGGTGGTTTCCAAGCATTATTCTTACCCCAAGCAACTTTCGTAGAACTCAAAATTAAGCCTTAAAACATGTGGAGATTTTGGTCTTTTTTTCTTCATTTTAAAAAAAAGTAGTTATCAGACATTGAATATGGTTTAAAATAAAATCCATCTCAATATTTCAAAACTTTATCTAGATTGTTTTTGCATTACGACATACTGTAAGATGGAAAAATGATCCAAATTCAGTATTTTTCATAATTAGAAAACCAAAACATAGCTTGTCTATCCAGGAACATCTTAAGAACAAATGATTAAATATGTGACGTAGCAAAATATTTGCATTTCATTCCCTTCTGCACACTGCACTGGTGATAATAGTCTATTATTATGCTCTTGAACATTGAATTAAAAAATTTAAAAAAGCTATATAACATTTGCATGGCAAATAACTCTGCTAGCTAGCACTGAGGTGGTAAACAGAACTACCACAATGTAGACAAACTTCCATAAAGCACTAGTCAGGTCATGGGTTTGTAGAAACACTGTGCCCCAGAAAACAACCCAGTTGTGGCCCTGGTTTCTTTAACTAGCAGAAGAATCAGTATTATTTCATTTATTTATTTAAATATTTACTAACACAGAGCCAATATCATTATAGTAGCTATATTCAAGGCAACCAACCTTGCACACCACCAGCTGGTATTTCTGTATAAGACCTACACTCAGGGCAAGATAGTTGCCCACTGCAATCAGCAACTCTCTGTAGACCGAGCAGGCAACCCTGGCAGTACGAATGAAGGCAGTTGAGAGAGCGAGGCTGTTCGAACATTCCCATGCACAGCGGGCATATAAGCTCATCCAGGGCTTCCTGGATCGAAGACTTTCTTTGTTTTACTTCTGGACTAGCTTCAGTCATTGTGGTTGTTGTTATATGTATCTCCCAGACAGGTTACAGGCTATTCCCCAGGATGAGGTCTCACTATAATTATTGGGGGCGTTGTTAAAAATTCCCCCCCCCCCCCCCCCCCATTTCAATTCAGGTGTGGGACACTCGACCTTCCAGTAAAATTTTGCTAACTTGACGCGCTTTGATAAAACCTGTGACGTTCACACAGCTTGCGGTGGAAAAGAGGAAAGTAGTGAGGAAAGGTATGTAAAAAATTAAAAAAAAAAAAAAAAGAAATAAAAAAAAAAAAATAAAAAAAAAAAATTTTTTTAAAATTTGGAAGGGGTGGGAGGAAGGAGGGGAAAATTGAAAGAAAAAAAGGAATAAAAATTTTAATTAAAAATTTTTTTTTTTTTTTTTTTTTTTTTTTTTTTTTTTTTTTTTTTTTTTTTTTTTTTTTTTTTAAGGAGATAAAAAATAAAAAAATTAAAAAAAAATTTGAAAATTAAAAAATTAAAAAAAGATTCAAATCTTACAATAATTCATAGTTTGCCTGTGTGTCTGCCTGCCTGTCTGTCTCTCTGTCTCTCTGTCTGTCCATCTGTATGTATGTATGTATGTATGTATGTATGTATGTATGTATGTATGTATGTATGTATGTATGTATGTATGTATGTATGTATGTATGTATGTATGTATGTATGTATGTATGTATGTATGTATGTATGTATGTATGTATGTATGTATGTATGTATGTATGTTCACTCTCTCATCCCAGATGTTTGGACCAATCCTCCTGTAATTTTGAGGGGTGGCTCACAGGACAACTGTTCCTAGTTGGGGAGAATGTGGTTAAGGCTATGGTGTAGGTCCATTAAATAAACTTTTCTATTCATGATTAATCCCCAAGTTGTATGTGTAATGGGATCCGATTCAAAAGAACATTTCTAGAGAAAGTTGTATTCAGCAAATTAATCTTTTCTCTTCAAATATGGTAAGGATGGGATAATTGAAAGTTATTTCTCTAGAAAGAATTTTTTTTTAATGTGTAGGGGAGGGGGGGGGGGGGTCTTGCCAAGGGAAGGGGGAAAGAAAAGGGGAAGGAAAAAAGTTTGGGGGTGGGAGTGTAAAAATTGAGGGGGAACAAGACAGGAAATTTCCAGCCAAAAACCCCTGCTCACTTATGACTTCATGTTTTGACTTAATGACTTCATAAAAACAAGAAAGTAATATTTAGACTCACTAACTTGTTAAAGTTTGTGGGTAAAAAATGAGCAAAAATTTAAATTAAAAAATTAATTTAGAAGAGGGGGAGAGGGGAAAGGAGTAAAAGGTTCAAATTTTAATAAGGTTTTTGAAAAGGGGTTGAAAGGAAATGGAGTGAAAAAACAAGTACAAAAAGATTATTTAAAAAAAAAAAAAAAAAAAAAAAAAAAAAAAAAAAAAAAAAAAAAAATCAAGTTTTGACACCTACCAACTTGTCCAACTGAAATTAACAATACTGATGATTGTAAACTAATTAAGACTGGTGGTTTTGGAATCATCATGATCATTTAACACAGTGAATATTAAATAATACACATATATATTCAACATTGTTAGTTGACATGACATTACACAAGCAGAACTTAATATATTTAAAGCATGAATTTTTATTTTTTTTTTTTTATTTAAAAAATTCTATTAATATTGGTATAATTTTTTTTTTTTTTTTTTTTTTTTTTTTTTCTTTTTTTCAAAATCTATTAATCTAAATAAAAACATTATACATGTATATAATCAATAAACAATTTACAGAAAGTATGGCAAGGCAGATATTAATAACATTCATGGTAGAGTGTAATTATAGAGCAGCAACACACAAATAAGGTCTGGATTCACACTTCATTTGAAAAGGGGCGGGATTTTTTTTAATTTTTTTTATTATCTTTTTTGAATTTTAAACTTGAGCATCTCCGGAGTATGAACTGCAGGGAGCCAAAGGTCACCACATCCTAGAAAAGCAATAAAGAAGAAGCAATGGCTGAAAAAACGAAGTGTCAGAGTCAGCTGGAAGACTTCTCTAAGAGCAAAGCGGTAGGTACCGGTACAGACAAGAAAATGTGTAGTCATTTAGAAAGTTTGACCAGTACCACCCCACAGCATTATTTCCTGCAGCGGCATGGTTTCCTCCAGAACTTTTCAAGTAAGATGGGGAGTGAAGTCATAACGTGTTCTATATTAGCTATCAAAAATAATTTTGGAAGAAGAGAACAACAAAATGTATTGCTTGTCTTGAACCAACTCCATGCTGTAATTGGTTTCCATTATAGACCCTTTACCAACCACACCTCTCATGTATTGCCTCACTAAGCATTCTTGATAGTGTTGGTAAAGGGTTGCATGCTTGAAAAACCATGTAAATAATCTTTGAATACCTGGAT
This sequence comes from Lycopodina hypogea, assembly GCA_963969325.1. Lineage (NCBI taxonomy): Eukaryota > Metazoa > Porifera > Demospongiae > Poecilosclerida > Cladorhizidae > Lycopodina > Lycopodina hypogea. The sequence continues at coordinate 12,471,366 of OZ017792.1, forward strand.
TTTCCCTCCTGTAACAGTATTGGGTGATACTAGAATTTACTAGTCGCTATCCATGTGGGTCATCACCTTAAAAAAAAAATGCAGTCACACTGAACACCCATGCTCAATGAAGCATATGGGCTAGCATACTACTTACAAATTCCTAGGGCCAGGGTTGGCATGGCAATATGGTTTTCTTTAAAGAAATATTCGTCATATATAGCTCTAGCCTACCCAAGTAAAGGAGACTTGAGTATAACGTGAATATGTGTTAACGTTGAGGACCCACACTGGTAGGAACCTAAACTATGCCAGATTGTTATATTTCCTGTACATACCAACCTTCCATAGTCCCCTTAAGGTTATCTTTAAAAAGACATTTACATGCGTAAATAGAAGAATTGAAGTATCCAAAGATATCTCTATTAATTTATCACTTTAACTCTGGCAGCAGCATCTATGGATCTTTATTAATGCATTAAACCTATTTCTGGATAACCTTTGCAGTAGATAAGAGTGTTAAGTGGTTGTGACAGTATGTAGCTGGATTAAGGGATCCCAAAACCTCAAATTACAATTTCTGACTGAATAGCATATGCTTAGACATGAGGCAGAAGCACAGCTAATTAATGTTTTAAGGTCAATTAAAATCAATAACTAATTGTAAAGTACATATGTGCAATGATTTCTGAAGCAACTTATGAGAGATCTCAAAATTACAATTACGATTTCTGTCTCAATAGAGCGAGCATGCTCAAAAAGGCCGATAAGAAAGAACTGTCCCCCACAAACATTTACTTCCCATGAGCTTTCATTCCCACAAACATCTCCTTTCAATAACCTTTCATCTAACTTCTGTTACTTAGGTAATAATGATTTTTTTTTAATGTTTTTGGACTAGTGAACATAAAACTATTTTGCACTTCACACAGTATGTAACACTTATGCTCTAAGGCCTGTAATATTCACTTAGCTGTTCTGGTTTCTAAGGTGGGGGGTGTCCTGACGACCAGTCATGGTCATCCTATTGACGACAAGACCTCCACCATGACTGTGGGGGAAAGGGGACCTATTCCTGTCCAGGATTTTGTGTTCCTGGACGATATGGCACACTTTAACCGGGAAAGGATCCCAGAGAGAGTTGTACATGCCAAAGGAGCTGGTAAGCAACTTTTCTATTGAATGGAAAATTGTGATTGGAGTCTATGTACAATTATGTTTCAGGCATCGTTGTAGGTATATAATTTTTAATTAGTTTAATTAATTAACTTTAAATTGGCTTTATTCCTTCATTGAAAGTCATTTGAAACCTCATTGGAGGATAGAAGATGGTTTGTATTCTGTACTACCAGAGTCTATCTATCTATCTATGGGGACACAAGATCATTCATTACCTTCACTGAGTGAAGAAGACCCAGCTTGTTTTTGTTTCATAAAGGCACTGAAAAACAAGTACAGTGAAGCCTCCCTTGTCTGTACGTCCAAGATATGTTTCTACCAAACGGCTTACTGACCTTTAATTTTTTTTAATGTCAATCTAAGTCGGATCAATTTACAGTGCAGCTGCTTCAACTGAGTTGTTTTTTTTTTGTGAAAAATTCGTAATCATGGCAAAAGGAAGAATGCAAAGTGTGTAACTCTGGGAGTGATTTCTGTATTCATGTCATCATTCAACTGTATAAATACTTTGCCACACACACACACACACACACACACACACACACACACACACACACACACACACACACACGCACAAGCATTCAAATATACACTAAAAACAGCTTTTAGAAATATTCGACCATACACGTTAGTATAGGTACACATATACGATTTTTTTTTTAAACGTTTAGAAGATATCCGAAACAACCGTACACATGTTAGTCTTACTATAATTCTCTGTTGATTTCTTTGTTTGGTAACTACTCTCAGGAATTTGGGCCTAAAGGACTCAAATTTTCAAAGTTTGATGGTGGTCACCCTGGGGGCATTATAACACAATTTGGTGAAGATCAGTTTGTTCGCTAACTCCTCCATGATAGTTGGGCCTAAAGGTCTCAAATTTTCAGGTTTTGATGGGGGTCACCCTGTGGTGGTTATAAGGAAGTTTGGTGGAGATCAGAGTAAAACCCTGCCTGTGGAGCTATTTTTCCCCCTCAAATTTCCTGGTTGTGGTCGCAACTCTATGCATGAGTAAACCACCCCACTTACTACAAACCACAATTGTGTAAACATAAGGTCAGCAAAAACTGTGCCCAAACCACTTCCAGCTCTTTTTTTTTTCTTTACTTCTTTTACAAGCATGTGAGATGAGATAGCAAAGAACAGATCTGGAATTATATTAAGAGGTCTTTGTTATCTCTGTCCATAGGATGGGTGCTATGCTAAATATCTTTCAGGAAGGCGGCGGGGGGGGGGGGGGGCTGTTGTCTCCATCCATAGGATGGGTATTTTTCTAGTATACGTAACTGCATAAGGTGATTTCTTAGTTATAGGGACTCTGCATATCCGTGATCTCTTCTTTGCAACCTTTGAATTTACCTCTCCACACATCAAGTATTGTCTGCCTCATAGCTGTGCCAGGGGACCTTCTGACTGTGGTGAACTTCTTAATGGGTAACTCCTAGATAAGCTGAGTTTACTAACCACAATAATCAGGTGAAGTCAAGACAGGAACTTACAGCTGGAATGGGTTATGGACCAAGACCTTCCCTCCAAAGCTTTTGCCATCCAAAACTTTTGCACTGGAGTGCTTTAGGATTTTTTTTGAAATTTAGGCTTGTAGACCAGCTGGAGAATGGCAAACTCAAACTCCCTAACAGAGATGGAAGCAATTTTCACACTCACCATTGTGACCCATGCATAAATGAGAATAAGCACTATAAAAGAAATCAAATTCCATATTTGCTCTTCCCCTCCCCCACCCCCCCACCAAAAATAATATAATGTAAATTGGTAAAGGGTCGTCTGGTTTGTATTTATACGTGGACACAATATCGTAACCTTCATTTTCCAAAAGTCAATCTAATATAATGACTTTTTTTAAGATACACTTTATTATTATTTTCTTGTTAAACTGTCTTTCCTTCTTCTGTTCTTGTTGCTCATGTGTGGGTGTTGCTAGGAGCCTCTGGCTATTTTGAGGTCACCAGCAGTGAGATTCAGAAGTACTGTAAAGCCAGGGTTTTCTCTGAAGTAGGGAAAAGGACACCCATTGCTGTTCGTTTTTCAACAGTAGGTAAGCATTGATACATATAAAGGGCATGCATGTATGTGCAAGCACTTAATGCATTTTTACAGTGAACATGTGCATATACCCATTACAAGAAGCATTTCAAAATGAAAAAGTAAGAAAAAAATAATTCACGTATTCCTGGTTTTTTATCAGAGCCACTTTTTTTTTGTTTTGATTTCATTGATTTTAACATTATTTTTCATCTGTATTTTACATTTGTTGTTGACTTGGTTTTTAATTTTGAACACTCCTTACCAGCACTTAAGTCTTGTGCACCTAATTTGTTTGTTGCTTGTTTAAAAATGTTTTTATTGCTTCTATAGAATTTTTTTAAAAAGGCACCTGTGCATCATATTTTGTGTAGTATCATATGGAAGCATGTTTCGTTCCATAGCTGTAAACTCCCTGCTACAGAATCCACCCAGGGAGGGTAGTGGGGGGTGAGTGCATGCCTGGACCCATATTGTGAGTAAAAATTGCTTCCATAACTTATCCACTGTAATAGAGTTGGAACCAGCTCTACAACCTAACCTGTTAAGCCTGGCTCCCAAATGTTACAAGGACTTTGCACAGACTCCATCCGATGCCACATTCATGTGGCTTCACCCATACATTGGAATAGAAATCAATTATATTCCAGCATTGGTTTGTATCCAGTATTATATTCAGAAGCTGCTCAATACGCACCTGGTGTGGTGACATTCCATTAGGTAATTGAGGGGGGGGGGGTAGTGTTTTATTCAATTACCATTTTTCATGTCCATCCTGTCCTTAAATCCACATACTAATTAACTTATACAAACTTCCCATTGTTACCTAATTAGAGCTGCAAATATGAATATACACAAGCAGCTGTTCTAAATTATTTCAACAGGTATAGAAAACTCCTATTGAGGCTCCAAGCACAATGTCCTTTCTGTGCATTCCTGGGTGAAGAAATGTTCTTGGTATGGTATTTATTCCCAGATTGGCCAAATATCTGATAATTATCCCTGCATAATAGATATATCAGGAAACATGAATATAAAATGCATTACACTGACCACTATACAAAATCGAGCGAGTATATTGCCAATATACATTAATTTGTTTCAACTTTTAGTAAATCTATAAGATTTGGCCACACCCCTTGGCTCTGGTTCTCCGTGTAGGTGGTGAGTCCGGAAGTGCTGATACCGTACGTGACCCGAGAGGGTTTGCTGTAAAGATGTACACTGAAGATGGAAACTGGGACCTGGTGGGTAATAATACTCCCATTTTCTTCATAAGAGACCCCATCTTGGTATGTTACTAGCTCTATGGGGACACACGCTGGACCAACACCACACTGGGTTGAGGCAGGTTGAAGTAGGTTGACAATAGCTCTATCGGGACACACACTGGACCAACACCACACTGGGTTGAGGCAGGTTGAAGTAGGTTGACAATAGCTCTATGGGGACACACACTGGACCAACATCACACTGGGTTGAGGTAGGTTGAAGTAGGTTGACTGTAGCTCTATGGGGACACACACTGGATCAACATCACACTGGGTTGTGGCAGGTTGAAGTAGGTTGTCAATAACTCTATGGGGACACACACTGGACCAACATCACACTGGGTTGAGGCAGGTTGACAATAACTCTATGGGGACACACACTGGACCAACACCACACTGGGTTGAGGCAGGTTGAAATAGGTTGACAATAACTCTATGGGGACACACACTGGACCAACACCACACTGGGTTGAGGCAGGTTGACAATAACTCTATGGGGACACACACTGGACCAACACCACACTGGGTTGAGGCAGGAAGCATATGATATTAGTCATTAGTCCCCACAGTGATGCTGATAACCTTTTACACATGTATAAATTGTATTTGTCTGATTCCACAGTTCCCTAGTTTCATCCACACCCAGAAGAGGAACCCTCAGACACATCTCAAGGTCAGTGCTATCCCAGGACTAATACAGACGTTATTTACTAGAAGGTTAAACCATTTTTAGACTAAAGTAATCAACAAAAACAATTTTTCTTTACTTTTTTTTATTACTGCAATAGTTCCATACACTGCAACAGTATTTTAGAACTCATAGCTGCTATTTTTTCGACATCCAGTGGAATTCATCCAATACAGTTTTATTTTAGACATTTACAGCTTGTTGTTTGTTGTTGGTTTTTTTTTTCAACATTCAGCGAGCGCACTGCTATTGATACAAATAGGGGTTGTATGTTCCTAGGGCTAGGGCTGGAAAAATAGAAGAAATTGTATCTTTTGGTCTAATTGGTTGTTTGTTGGTTCAAGTGTTTGTGAGTATTTGTTGTTCATTTTTTGACATTCAGGATTACCTCAACTCTGAGCTCATTGGTGCTAGACACCACTCCTTCACAACTGGGAGCAGAGAATATGAATGAAACTTTTTCTGTTAGATATTAAATTGGTTAAACCTTGAAGAAGAAAAAAATTGTGAACTATAGCAACCTGAGTTATCTCTTTAAGCTCTCCACCTGTGGGTGTGGGTGTCTATCTGTGTGTGTACGAGTGTGTGTATGTGTGTAAGAGTCTCTGTGTGTAAGACATTGTGCATTTGCGTCTGCGTGTTTTTGTGTGTGTGTTTAAGAGTCTGTGTGTGTAAGAGTGTGTGCATGTTCGTCTGTGTATGTGCATACATGTGTGTTTGTGCGCGTGCATACATGTGTGTTTGTGCACATGCGTACATGTATGTTTGTGCATGTGCATACATGTGTGCTTGTGCGCGTGCATACATGTATGTTTGTGCGTGTGCGTACATGTGTGTTTGTGCTCGTGTGTGCACATGTGTTTGTATGTACATGTGTATTTATGTGCATGCAGATGTGAGTGTGTGTGTGTTGTTTTGCCACATACAGTATTTGTACCATACTAACCGACCCTGTATGTGCTTGTGATTGATATTTAACTTACTTGGCCTTGACTAGGACGTGGACATGTTCTGGGACTTTATCTCTCTTCGCCCGGAGACCATCCACCAGGTCTCCTTCCTCTTCAGCGACAGGGGCATCCCCGATGGCTATCGCCATATGAATGGCTACGGCTCCCACACCTTCAAATTAGTCAACGAGGAGGACGAATGCTTCTACTGCAAGTTCCACTACAAGGTGGGGGCCTGGGCTGTGAACATGTGTTGTCCTTCTCAGTGGTTGATGTAATGGCAGTAAGCAATGTCCTCTCCCTCCCTCCCTCCCTGTCCCTCCCTTCCTGTCCCTACACAAATTTAATGGAGTCCGGCTGTTAGACTTATCCTTTGTAACTGAGACCTTCAGGAAGCCTCAGAATCAATCTCAGAGCAGCTGGATTTTTTGTTGTTTTTTTTTTTGGTTTTTTTTTGGCTGGTTTTTCTTTATATTTAACCCCCCCCCTCTCCCCACATTCTCCCAGTTGCCATGTGCTACACACCACTTCTATGTCAACATCAAACTTTGGAGTTCCCCCTCCACAAAAATTGAAATCCTCTATGAATTCCTGCACACACACACACACACACACGCACACGCACACACACACACACACACACACACACACACACACACGATTCCCCATCTCCTATATTATATGTATGAAACCTTGTCATACCCTTTACCCATCATGCCACGCCCCATCACAGTCCAAATCCCTCCATACTCTAGTGTTATTAGAAATTCTATAGCATTATATCTTCACAACTGTCTCTTCCTCCTGTGGTGTGCATGTTCAAGACTGACCAGGGCATCAGGAACCTCGACGTGTCTGTTGCTTCCCATCTGGCTGGAACCGACCCTGATTACTCCATCAAGGACCTCTTTGAGGCCATTGCCAGAGGCCATTTTGTGAGTTGCCTTGAAGGCTTATATTTGTGTTTTGTTATATTGTGTTTCATAATGATATAAACAAATTAAAAATATTAGTGCATAAATTACTTTTGTGTAGACAACAATTACTGTATAATCTAATTTAGATGCAGGAGCTTTAGTGCATAATCTACTTCATGTACACAACAATTAGTGTATAATCTATTTCCACATACACACACACACACACAAAAAAAAAAAAAAAAAAAAATATATATATATATATATACATATATATATATATATATATATACATATATATACATATATTGGTGCATAATACATAACATAAGACAAAAATTAGAAGATAATCAATTCACTTCAACATAGACAAAAATTTGTGGAAACCTATTTGTGTGTCTATGGTTACTGTGGTTATTGTGTGTTATCTCCTGCCTGCAGCCATCTTGGACACTATATGTTCAGATTATGACCTATGAAGAGGCTGAATGTTTCAAGTGGAACCCATTTGATCTCACAAAGGTAGTGTGTGTGTAAAGGATTGGATATCACTTCTGTATAATGTCCTCCGCGTGTAAAAATCATTTGAAGTAGTTGTTAGTTGTTGACTCGGGTTTAAAATACCTGATCATTGTTTTTACGCTTGTATTTCTACGTCTATCTGTCCTTCCAGTGTGTTAATGGTAAAGGATTGATAACAAACAAACACCCCTTTTTTAAAAATGGCGAATAGAAAAGCGGCACAATTTTTTTCGTGATTTACAACCAAGAAGAGTAAAAAAAAAACTATGGAAACATCTATTTCACCAGCGTACAATATTTACCGTGTATCACGAAAAGCAATGCCACTGTTTATTTAGCTCTCTATTTATATGCCCTAGGCTGGAGAGTTCCTTTTCCCTTCACAAGGTTCAACAGCGACTTAATCATTCTCTTAGTCAAACAGCACACAGCAACACGAGAGCAACTACATGAGGATCCTATAGCTCCATTCACAATATGACACATTCCAGGAGAAAGAGAAGAAGACCAAGACAGGGAGGATGGTGCTGGTAAATCCATTGCAGGTGGATGGAGGGTAGATGAAGACCCATGCACTGGCATGTTAGCTGTGTCACTCACTAGCAGCAATAGGTATATTCGTAATTACATTTACTTAAAATATTTCCTTTTATCACACAACATTTCCCCTCTACATGTGATATATGATATATGCCAGGATCCAAGGTCTGTAGCCTCCCTAAGGAAAGATTTCATGAATTAGTTTTGTAGTTCAGCTGGTGAAGTTTTATAGCAATATGATCGTATACGCTGAACACAATAACTCAGTTGTTTCGAATGCATCACACTCTCAGAGCACAAAATAACTAAAATTGATTGCTAGGGCGTTTGTCCAACCATTTTCAAATTTGATTGGTCATTTTGGCTATTTGCTCAGACATTTTTATTTGCTCACACACGCTTGCACACACCATTTCATTGAAGTATGAATCTGGTGGGACCAAGTTGGAACAAATTTCTCTAATTCTAATTCACTCTTTATGATCTACTATTAACTATTATTTTAAATCTGAAATCTATATTTATTTCATAACTTAGAAAGCAAAAGGAAAAAAGTGAAGGAAATGCAACCAAAATTCAAGTCATAAAAAAAAGAAGGGGGAAAAGAAAATTAGCACAAACAAGAAAAAAAATTACATTTCAAAAGAAATGAAGGGTGTAGAACAGATAAGTCTCCAGTAACACTTTATCAGACCCTTGAAGATGGTGAGGAATTATGTCTACAGGCGCATATGAAGTTATTCTGCTTAGCATTCTCTCTTATCAAGAGATGCATGCTGCTACATGCTAGTCAGCTTTTGTGTGGTCTCTGATATTGCTGATCCTGACAGACCCTGCACCTACAATCCACTTGTCACTGAAATTTCTTCTTGACAAATAGTTCCTTTCAACTTTAAAGAGGCTAGCACAACCGAGCCTTAAAACAACTCCTTTTCACCCTGATTCCACATCACAGTCAAGCCAGGGAATAATCTTGACACTCACAATCCAAATCAGGCTTCCATTTTAAGTAAGTTGAATCAGCTACCTTCCTCCTCTTGTCAGGAGGGCCCTCCCTACTGCTGCTGCTGCTCTGCCTCATATAAATGCTAGCTAAATAGAAACTCTAACACAGTAGATTGCTACTGTAAAGTCTGGTTCACAGTGCGCGCACTCACATAGACATTCGGACACGACTGTGCATTGCGTAAGATTAGAACTTGGTTCTATTCTCACATCACGGATGCGGCCTTTAAAAAAAATAAATAAAAAAATTTTTAAAAACACTCCTTGCGATGCGTTCTGACAGTGTTTTGTGTTCACAGTGCACACAATGCACTCAACGTGTTCCTGCGTCTATGCAGTGCACTGCACTGTGAACTAGGTCTAACTCTAATACTGTCGTTATTCTTTGTGGGATAACAACAACAACAAAATTAACGTGAACTTGCTGCTGCAGGTTTTTTGTTTGTTTGTTATTTATATTCCTCCTGCAGGCTCATTTGGCACATAGGCAGCTCCAGACCTGCGAGGGGAAAAATTAACGACAAAGAAGAGCATGTGCTGTGTGCCAATTCTCAGCAAAACAACAACAAATGGAGAGAGCTTATTTTGTCACAAGTTCATTGACTTCATGTGGTGCCAGTTATATTTCCTATTTAGCTGACCTTCACAATGAGACAGTATTGTTGCCTCCCAGCAGTTGCTGGGGCACAGTGGCGAAGAGAAAGAAGGTAGCTCGAGTGGTCGGTCACTTTGGCAGTGCAAGTGAAGTTTTGCTAGGTCATTTTACTATTTTGCCACGTAATTGACCGATGGCCTCATGTTATTTTGTGCACTGCACTCTTTATTCATATAAGATAATTTCTTACATGATTTAATGATCTCTGATTAGTGCTATCATTATTAAGCAGCACACAAACATTGTTTAATAGTCTGATGGATAGTAGCTCATGGATTCAGGGCTGGTGGGTTGAGGGGGGGGTTGGGTTAAGGGCAAGCGAGTTGAGGGCAAGTGGAGGCACCTCTATATAGCCATGGAGGTCAGTCCCCACTTCAACACTCCTCCATATCTCTCCCATTTGATTATATACCTGCACTGAGTTAGCATTCCTCTTACTGCTGTAGCTGGCCGTCCTCCCGCCCCACACGTGGAGCTCTCCCCAGACCACAGCAGAGGAGGGGGCCCACCTCGCCTCAGGTGGTTGAGGGAAGGTTGGATAAAGGAGAGGTCATTGCTCATCGGGAAACTGCACTTGCACTTCAAACAGCACTTGTATACGAAATTTGGCTACAGCCTTTTATTGAGGACTGAAACTTGAGAGTGTTTGTGCAATTTCTAGCCCGTAATTGAGATCTGGCAGATTTCATGCTGCCTTCTCTTTTCCCGAACTATCTTCCTTGCTCTTACTCTCTTTTAAATAGTGAATGATGGCATCGTCCATATCTTTCTCCCTATTTCTCTTCGACCATGGCTGTGTCGATGGCTGTAGAGCAGTAAATTGTGGAGAGGTTGGCTCTGATGGCCCTTCAGATGGTAAACGATTGCCATTGAACATACTGAAGTATTTGGATTTTTTTTAGAGTTAAAATCACACCATGTAAACAATATAGCTATAGTGCATACCTGTCTTACAAATCAGATGCTGATACATCCAAACTTTCCCCTTCCACACTCCCAAGGGCGCTCTCCACACATTGTGCTTCAACTTCTGTACTCTCGAAAATTGGAGAAGGTTCTGTCAGAAAAAATAATGCTCAATCAAGCTACTACCGTTCAGTGACAGCACTCGTGGTCTATGTCTGACAGTGTCTTTAATAAATCTTATTGGATCAAAAAATGGCCAGGAACCGAAGATTGAAGGGGTGGGCCCTGATCTCCACTTCAGAGTTGTTTCTTCTTCCTTAGCTCGCTGACGAATCTATCCCATAGTATCTTCTTTTTTCTTTCTGCACTGCTCAGCTGTAAATCCATCTCCAACCTATATTAACATAATCTATTACCTGTGCTACTGCTATAGCTGATGAGAAAGAAAAAATATTAACCAAGCTAATAGACGAACAACTTACTCCAAGGGCCACTTTTTTCCACGCATTCTCCCTTGCCATGTTGTCTCTGTAGGACATGTGAGCCACATCCCAGATAGCCCTGAAGCTACGTACAGCCTCTATAAGTTTATTTGAGTCCAATTTACAGGAGGTACACCCACACAATGTTGTAATGTCATCACAGTCCTTTGCATTGACGTGTGGATAAATAGAACTATTTTCTATTCAAGCGTCACCACGCAATGTGGCCCGTTCTGAAATGTTTTCTCATTCACAATATCTCAAAATGACGCATTGCATTAAAACGCATCCCAACACTAGTGTGGTTGTCATATTGTGAATGGAACTTAAGACTAATGGTAACTGTGGGTGCAAGGCAGGATGTGTCGGTAACAATGAGGATCATACCAACTCCCCATCTTAAGCGTAATGGTTGTCCTCGACATCAAGCACCACAATAAGTGGATAATATGAATGTTAAGAAAATGTGTGTGTGAATCAGTTCAGTTGCCAATTGATTACACACAGAACACATAATGATATATATGATATGCACACATACTTGGTGAATTTCAAGTTAGTAATTGGTGAGATTGTGACCAAGTTACAGGTTCTTACTGGTTTGGCTGCACAGAAGGAAATTGATCTGTTTGTCCAAGTGATGCATTGGTTTAGACCTGCACTTTCATTTCCTTCTCCACCATGGTCCTGTCCATGGTGTATCTCTCAACTCTTCACAACAATGGCGTACACAGTTAAGATCAATAAATTTTGACCTCTTGCTCCTTCAGATGGTCAATCAAAACCACTTCAGCATTGTTGGGCAGAGATTCAAAACTCGGGAGGGTTTATGGTAGAGACGTGCAAGCTTCCACGTGGGTTTTCTGTCTCCAACTTGTGTTGTCAATTATGATTTTTGTGTCATCTTTGATGTGACTCAATCCACCAGGAGTTACTACTTAAAGGAGTTCCTGAGTGGGAGAGCCAGATTTGCTCAATTTGAAATAAGATAAGTTAATTTAAAACCTATTTAACTTAAAGGGTGGCTTAAACTCCACTCAGCAGTTAGTATTATCTCTGGTGGCAGCATCGATTGAGCAGGAGGATTAGAACCCCCTCTTGACCTCCCACAGTCATCATTCTTCTTGCTCTCCTATGCAATTTCATTTCCATCACCACGCTCATTAAGATCTCGGAATTCAGCTGCTTCAAACATTTCACTTCTCCCGTTGCTCCAGCGTCCTTGCCTGATCATATAACTCCTTGGACGTCTCCTGTTTTTGGGGCTCCGAGGTTTCCTTGCCACTTGTCATCCAACGCCTGAAAGAATCTGCCCTTTTTTAGTGGTCGATCCAGCTCATGACCGCAAATTGAGAGGAAAGCTTTGCTTCCCAGTGTCTGTAATTCCGCTCCCAATGCCTCTATATTTTGGTCTCCTTGATCCTTACGATGCAACTCCAGGCCACATAGCTCTTCAATGTCCATAAACTTGAAACGGTGACCCAAGGCAGTCTTTGCCCTATCATAATCAATCAAGCTCACGGCCGTGAACTGACGGAAAAGCTTCGTTCCCCTGTGAATTTTTATGATGTCACACCAGGCCGTGTAGCTCTCATCTCCCCAGGCTTGAAACTGTGATGCAAGACAGTCTTTGCCCTTTTCATATTCCACTCAGACTCAGTTCATGTCTGGCAACATACAAAATACTTTTAAAGCGGTTCTCTCCATAAGTAGTTTCAGTTGGTGCAACTGCTTAGTGGTACTCCATCCAGCAAGAGTAACTCTCTCCTTGAATTGCTCCGGCCATCTCTCAAAACCATCATCCTCAATTCTGTTTTCTTTCTCTAGCGTATAATACTTCCATGTAACTTCCACTTGCGCTGTGAAGTTACTGCTGGCCTCTTCTCCAGTCTGAATAAGCTCTGAATCAGATTCAGCCTTCAGAATTTGGTTATGCACTTTCCCCTTATCTCTTAGATGATGGCTTTCCTCCAGCTCCGATCCTTTTGTGATCTCCTTTACCGGCTGTTGCCTGCCAATCTGCAGCTGCAGTGATTGCTCAATCTAAATGATCTCTCTGTGAGCCTTTTTTTTTCACCCATAGAAATGAAATCAAACTTGCAATTTATTTGTCCAGTTCTTTTAATTCCTTTACCAGGTACTCAGGTGTGTCGGTCACGTCCCTTGTGCCGGCATTCACCAGCTCCTATATCACATCCTATGATGAAGCTTCCAGGGAGGAGAGGTCACTGTTATCACCACTCAAGGCACTGCTTAAGATAGAAGGGGAAAAAGATAGTTTTGTTTCCCATCATAAGGTTAGTTAACAGCGACTTCATCGTTCTCTTATTCAACCAGCACACAGCAACACAAGAGCAATAGCATAAGGACTCTTAAGACTATTGGTAGCTGTGGTTGCAAGGCAGGATGCATTGGTAGGAATGATAATCATTATATGTGGGGATCCACAAAGTAGCAGGAGGGGGTAGATTTGAACAAATTTCAGGGAGCCTGTGGTGAGCTAGCACCTAGTCTGCAATATTCTGCTGAACAATGAAATTTTTCTAAAGTTTACCTTTAGAATTTTATATATAAAAAAAAAATTTTCAAATCATCAGCAGCAAGCAATTAGTGTGTAACCAGTTCTCTCTCTCAACTTAAGAGTGATCATTGAGATTTTCTTTCCTTGAAAATGCTAACTCATCAATTATTTCTGACCCTTCAGCTACACAAGAAAAGTTTGCTGTCTGATTAGTAGTGGTGGTAGGAATTGCTGCAGCTGTGGAATTTCTTACCAATTTTTGTGCTTTCTGGGATTTGCTTGTTTATTTTTTATTTTGGAAGAAAGGTGGAGGGGGGGAGCACATGCCGAATTGCCCCCTCCCCCCTTCCCCCCCCCTGGATCCGCCAGTGATAAAGGAGTACTTTTTGATTACTAGTCTATTATATATCACAGTCCAGCATTCAGACTAAATCACAAACCAGAAAGCAGCATGTGTTACAATTTGTGATACTTATTTTTTTTTTTTTTTTTTTTTTGTTATTTGACTTTCCTCAATTTTTTAATGTTTTATTTGGTTTCATGGTTGATATTGTCTTCACTATTTTGATTATTTTTGTTGTGTTTTAAACATTTTTAAAAAATTGTATTATTTGTTTGTTTTGTTGTCATTGTTAATTTTTTTTGGCTTTCAGTTTTTATTTGATGTTGCTGTTGTTTTCCTGTGTCCTCCCTCTGTGTTTCCTGTAGGTGTGGCCTCAGGCTGACTACCCCCTCATCCCAGTCGGTCGGATGGTTCTGGATCGTAACCCGACCAATTACTACGCTCAAGTGGAGCAAATTGCCTTCTGCCCCGCCCACCTAGTGCCAGGGGTGGAGCCTTCTCCAGACAAAATGCTCCAGGTGCTTGTACAATGCTATCAGTAGTGCACAAGCAAATTAATCCCTACAGAGTGCATGTGTGTTTAAGAACATCCCATGGTCATCTCAGTAGTGCCTGCAAGCAGAGAGGGTGGTGCCCCACATGCATTTGCTTTACTTAGCGGGTAACCATTTGTCTGAGGATGGTGAGGACCTCTGTCAGATGGATTGAATGTTTCTCCCATGAGTTGGAATTAAGCAAAGCATCATTCAGCATTGCAAATGTTTCAATCAATATCTCAAGTACTGGCAGTGTTCGCTCTGTCTGTATGTAAATGTGCAATATGTATTGTGCACATATCTATTCACTTCATATTTTGGTTGTTAATTTTTGGTTTCTTTGTTGCTTTTTTTTCAATATTTTTTTCGAACTCTGTAACCTTGGTAACTGATATAACACTGCAAATAAAAAATATCTTTAGCGCAATGTGTCTTATCATCCTATACTTTACACTTCTCTCTTCGTAGGGTCGATTATTTTCCTACTCGGACACGCACAGGCATCGCCTGGGGGCTAATTACGAGCAAATTGCTGTCAACTGTCCTTTCGCCACACGGACCAAGAACTACCAGAGAGATGGTCCTATGAAGGTGGACTGTAACCAAGGTAACGCTGGAACTTGTTTTAGGAGGGCATTAGAAGATGAAAGTTTTAAACGCTTTAACGAAACAGTTTATTCCTGACAAAAATCAAGTCAGTTTTCCATTAATTCATGATGTAGCATTTATGGAAACCTAGTCGCTGCTTTTTTCTTTTTTTTTTGTTTTGTTTTGTTGGGTTTTTTTGTTGTATTGGGGGGGGGGGGGGGGGTATTTGTATTTTTTTTTTTTTTTTTTTTTTTTTTTTTTTTTTTTGCGGGGTGGGTGGGTGGATGCAGGGGGATAAAAGGGGATAGAAGTCATTCTATAAAGTTCATCAATAATGTTTAATAATATATGAGGTTTCAGGCGGAGTACAATAATGTTTTCTTTCTTTTAATTTGCTGTAATAAATATAAAATCATATCATGTTTGTCCATCACAGATTGGAGTTGTTCTTCAAATTTATACAATGGAAGTGCTCTATCTAGAGATTCATACACATCTACAGAACGCATTTAACTCATTTTTACAATATATTTTTAGGAGGTGCCCCAAACTACTTCCCGAACAGCTTCAATGGGCCTCAGGACCATCCTTCTCATGCTATATCAAAGACCACTGTGGTTAGTACATTATTGATGATGACCTAATAACTTTTTACAATCTTGATAAACTTTTAAACTGAAAGTTAAAATTAGATACTGAGTGGTTCCTTGTATTGATTATATATATATATATATATATATATATATATAAAATCATTATGTGCCCACTATGAGAATAATAATTGTTTAGTGTTATCACTAATGCATTCATTAAATGTAACAAACAATTAAGTTAATTTTAATGTGATGACCACATTCATTAATCTATACAGACACCAATTTCTTGAGAATGATTGTTATTAATTTATTTGTTGTTTTCTTATATCTGTGTCTTCAATAGACTACTGGTGATGTGAAGAGATATAAAACAGCTGATGACGACAATTTCAGCCAGGTATATATTAGTAATGTCTAGATTACTAATATTGTAGTCATATATTTGTAGATAGAGGTGCTCCCATATAGTGTTTTTTTACTTCGCCTCCATGTTACAAGATAAACACCAACATGAGACCAGGAACTAATGGAAGCGTCTTTATTGGAGATGCTATATCTTTAGCTGGAGTCATTGCAGGGATGTGTGGAAGGAATAGAAGGGAAGATACATAGTTTGATTCTCAGTGTCTCTCTCTTAAGGCCTGTCCGCACCATAAATGGGTTTATACCCCTCTCCAGCAACACCCTGTTCCAAATGTTTTCTTGTGTCTACACTGGCATAGTGCTGAACCCGCTCCACATCACCTGCATGGGTTGAATAATTGGCTGGTTTGATTACTTAGTTTTCCTCTATTTCGTATAGAAACAGGATATTTCATTTTCTCGTGTGCTACTTTGCTCTCTCTCTTTCCCTCATCAATGGGCACAAAGGGAGGATAGAGAGGAGGGAGAGAGCTGTTAGTAGGTAAACTCCTAACAGCAAACATCAACAATATAGCCACAGGAATGTTAAATAAATCTGAGCCGCTTGAAGCCTACCTTTCTGAAGGGTTCTGGTGAAACCTGTTCCAGACATAGGTGAAACCTGTTCCAGACATAGGTGAAACCTGTTTCAGTGTGCAGTGTGGACTGGGCTTTTGTTCTCTATAAAGTGACTCCTTACAGACGAATATGAACATTTTCTTTTCATTGCAACAAAGTCGTACTTGAGAAAAATCATTTCTATGCCCTTCAGGACATTTGGGAATCTGAACTTCCTTATGTGCATGTGTGTGTGCACATGCTTAGGTTTTGTCTACAGACAATATAGTGGACTAGCAGCATATACCCGGCGTTGCCCGGCCAATATGTGGTAGTGGTGGTGGCTCGTAGTTGGTTGCATGTTCAAATTACATCAGGGGGTGTGGCCTGTGGTAATGAGTTATAAAAATAGATAATGTCAACATAGATAAACACCTGTCAATAGTAGTACTTGATGACCATATTAGTCCACTACAACAAATATTGCTTTTGTTATTGCTGCATGATTATTCATGAGCTAACATCATTTAATTCCTGACAATATTTATTCTACATGTATGTCGATTAAAAACGGATTCAGTTTTGAAGTTTTGACAAAAATGCTCCAAATTTATTAAAACAACCTGGTTAAAATCTTGGAACTGAATCCGCTAATAACCTGATATATGATTTTAAAAATTCCAAAAATTTACTTACTTTTATACTTCCATTTTTTTTTTCTAGGTGTCTATCTTCTGGCGTGAGGTTCTCAGTGAGGAAGAGCGAACTCGTCTAGTGAGTAACATAGCCAGCCATTTGAAGGATGCCTCTGAGTTCATTCAGCGCAGGGCAGTGAGAAATTTTCTCCGGGTGGACCAAAATTATGGATGCAGAATAGCCAAGCTACTGGAGAAATACCATGTGAAGGTGCGGTTTATAAAGGGAAGAAAGTTGGGGGAAGGGTGAAAATCCTTTTAGGGAAGATTTTTTTCTTTCCTTTTTTTTTTTAATCTAAGGAGAATCATTTGGGGGCATTAGAAATCCTTGTGGGTGTGGTGGGAATTCTTGGGGGCAGTTGAAATTCCTATGGTGACTATCAGTGGGAATCTTTTCTCTTTTTAAGGGGTGGGGGTGCAAGAGTCCTTCTGGGGAGAAATGGAAATCCTTTGTGGGACAGTGGAGATCCTTTTGGGGGCACTAAAAATCCTTTTGGGTGTGTGGATATTTTTGAAGGGATGTCTAAACATGTAAAGTTACTATGCAGTTACAACTATTGTGTACATTAAAAAAAATAATCTTTTTTTTTTACTTTGCAGACACAGGGAAAGGCGCATCTCTAAGGCTGATACCCATGTGGGGGTCAATCAATATCTACGCTAATGTTGAGATCTCTACTGAACTAAAATTCAATTGCAATGAACATTATATTTTAGGATGTAAGAGAATTGTAATTATTCATTTCTATATAAGTGCCCGTCCTTCAGATAGAGACAACCAAAATATTTACTATAATTTGAGATTTTTTTTTTGGTTTGTTTGTTCCCTGTCACATGTAGCTTGTTCTCATGCATTAGATTGAACCCCCTCCCCCCCCCCCTTCCTAAGGATATTCTAGCATATTATCCATCCTATGGAAGGAGCCAACAAACAAAGCCCTCTTAATATATTTCTAGATATAATAGTTCCACTGGCAAGGTTTTACTCCGATCTTCACTATG
This sequence comes from Lycopodina hypogea, assembly GCA_963969325.1. Taxonomy (NCBI): domain Eukaryota; kingdom Metazoa; phylum Porifera; class Demospongiae; order Poecilosclerida; family Cladorhizidae; genus Lycopodina; species Lycopodina hypogea. The sequence goes on from OZ017792.1 coordinate 12,489,744, forward strand.
AACTTCCATGCAACCACCCCAGGGTGATCCCCCATTAAACCCTGAAAATTTGAGCCCCTTAGACCCAATCATCTGGGAGGAGTTACTGAACAAACAAACAAACAACAAACAAATTGAGAATTATAGTAAGACTACAGCCCCTCCCTCCTGAAGGATATTTTAGCATAGCATCCGTCCTATGGACAGAAATAACGAAGACCTCTTATGTAGATCTGTTGTTTGCTATATCATCCCAGATGATTGGGCCTACAGGGCTCAAAAGGAAGTAAAGAAAAAGAGCTGGAAGTGGTTTGGGCACAGTTTTGCTGACCTATGTGTTTACGCAATTGTGGTTTGTAGTAAGTGGGATAATTTACTCAGGCATTAGTCCCACAGACAGGGTTTTACTCCGATCTTCACCAAACTTCCACATAACCACCCCAGAGTGCTCTCCATCAAACCCTGAAAATTTGAGTCCTATAGGTCTATTCATCAGAGAGGGGTTGGCAAACAAACTGATTTTCACCTACCTTAGTTATGACGTCCCCAGGGTGACCCCATCAAACCCTGAAAATTCTAGCCCTTTAGGCCCATTTGTCTAGGAATAGTTACCGGACCAAAAAAAAAAAAAAAAAGCAAACATATTAAGAATTATAGTAAAATTATGTTTCTCTAATTGAAATATATGTGAGTGCATTAATTTAGCAAACATGTACACAGCAATTGTGCCTCCAAACAACCTCCATAGTGTGTATCCTTTTTGGGTCAGGTCATTTCTTCTCTATCTTACATGGGATATGTATTCATTTACTTCATCCTGTGCCTGATCTGAATAGATCACCTAGGTGATGGGTGGGGAGGTACATATGTGGTAAGGATGTTTAAGCAAATAGGATATTATCATTACTGCAATCCATATGCCCAAGGGAAACTTGTAGAAATCAATTATCCTAATTACAGGTGATTCTTTTTATCAGTAAACTATACTTAACTGTACCAAGAAATATCACTATTAGAGATCTTTTTATTTAATTACTAGCAGCATATACCTGGCCAATATAGGCTAAAATCCAGTAGTTGAACATGTCTTGCCAGTAAGAAAGGTGATGGTGGAGAAGATGTTCTGGCCAAAATACCATTTGTTTTTGTTTTGTTTTTTTGGCTTTTTTTCATTACCATGGTAACCATTTTGTGAAATTTTTAGCCCATGTTTTAAGTTGGGTCAAAACCTATCATCATGCCGAGTTTCAGAGAAATCCACCTACCGGTTTGGCTGGAATGATGGTACAAACATACATACAGACAGACAGACAAATTCTTTTTTCTTTTTTTTTCCTAGACATGCCACCTGGCATAAAACCATCTCAGGATGGGTCTCCTCCATCCCTAAAAGTTTGGTCAAAATCTAACAGAGATTTTGTGAAACAGATGAACATAGTTACATAGTTACATAGTTACATAGGTCTTCTAATATATGTAGATTGGAAATTTTGTTGCTCCATTTTGGATCTCTAATAAACAAATTACAAGCACTGGTACACTGATACTATATTAGGTGTTGGTAACTTTACCAGTTTCAAGTATACCTATTAAAACCATAGATCTTGACATCATATTAAGGTATGTAGTGAATAAGAATTAATTAATTAATTTCTCCCAGATTTCCATCATTGCTTCCCTTTCTGGGTATCTACTCTTGTAGTCTATATACTTGATCACTTGGTCGAATTTAAAGGACTTAATCAGGAAATTTACATAATATTTTTAATGCTTTCCATAAAATGATGTTTTTTAGAAGATAAAATGATGTCTTATTTTATTATAATTTCCTAATTTAAATTTAACTTAATATCTCTATCAATTTTTTTTTTCTTTTTTTTTTTTTTTTTTTTTTTTTTTTTTTTTATTCCCTATTTCATTTACATGATAGTGGTAGAACCTTAATCTAATTTTAATTGATTCACAATGATTTGGGACACTATCCAATTTTAATTTATCCACAATGATTTCAACATCCTCAATCTAAAAAAAAAAAAAAAAAAAAAAAAAAAAAAATCTGTTAATTTCAAATAATATCTGACATTACTATTTGTCAGGAAAACATTAAGCAAGTTATGATTTAAAAAATAATTGTTCATCAGTAATTAGTTCAAATAATTGTAGCAGATAGCAGACAAAAGACTCTGACCTACCTATTAAAAACATCATTACATTATTATTTGTCAGGAATACATAAAATTAGCAATAATCAAAAAAAATTAATTATACATCAGGAATTAGTAAGGAAAATTTAGCCCAGAGCATACAGAGTCTCTATAAATTAAAATAATAATAATAATAATAATAATAATAATAATAATAATAATAATAATAATAATTAATTTTTAAAAAATAATAATAAAAAATATAAATTAAAAAAATATATAATAATAATAATAATAATTAATTAATTTTTTAAAAATAATAAAAAAAATATATATAATAATAATAATAACAACAACAACCTGAAAATAGACTTATTAATTTGGCAGGTAAGACCTGTCTTCCGTAGCTAGACTCTTTACTAAATAGACCCTTTACCAAAGGGTGAGAGAGTCTAGGCTGTGAGTTTAATCGGTGCTCTTGCGGATCTTGGAAACCAGGGAGCCATCAATTCCTAAAAATAAAAATTAAAAAATTTTGAAGAGAAGAAAGATTCCAGAGTATATTAGTGTGATTCCCGTTAATATGGAGTCCCTGCCAGTGCTGGACTACAGTAAGAAGGACAGGGTAGCTCTATCTGGAGAAATCACCCAGGTGATGGAGAATCTTGGGTTTTTGTACTTGGACAATATCCCTGGCTTCGAGGAAGAGGACTTGCGTTGGTGTGTAAATTTCTTCTTTGGATTATCCAAGGAGAAAAGAAAGGAGGTCTCTAAGAGAGCATACTGTCCAAAGAATAGTAACGTAGGTTGGCATGCCACATTATATGATTTGCTATATGCACAGTATCCTGACTTGAATTCTCAATGGGTCAATTCAAATAAAGGTAAATCCCCTGACACAAATGAAATCTGATACTAGAGTTTAGCCTACCCTGTGGGTCCTCACCTTATCACCTGCAGAAGTGCAGGTACTACTATGCACCCACGCCTAATTAAGCTAACTAAGCACATTCTTGTTCTACTCAAGCCTCCTCCCCTTGGGTAGGTTAGAGCTATAGTTAAAAATGTATCTTTAAAGAAAGCCATGTTGCCCTAGCCAACCCTAGCCCAGGGGCATGTGAATAGTATGCTAGCCCATGTGTTTAATTGGGTGTGGGTGTTCAGAAGTTCCTGTGTTTTTTATAGTGATGACCTGTACTGGTAGGGACTGGTAAAGTCAAATATCACCTAAAAGCTTTCCTAATGGCTGGGTGAAACCTTTATAGCACTTGCTAAGGTTGGTTCTGTTGCAATAGCTAAAGTTTCCCTGGCCCAACCTTGGATGATTCATCCTTGTTATATATTTCTTTAATTCAACTCTCACACAAGGAATGTTTGTTGTTGTTTTTTACTTCATGTGTGTGTGCACATTTTTGGCTGTCCTTCCACCTTTAAGTATATATTTGTTAAGAAAACTGCCTAGCCCATTGGAATAAAATTTGGCATGAGCACTTGGGGAGGGTGGGGGGTGGTTTTTATATATATTTTTTATTTTAAATTGCTCTGTTTTTATCTATCTATCTATCTTTTTCTATTTGTGCATAACCACTGGAATTTAAAGAACTGCTGGGCGATTGGGATTAAATTTTGGCAGGAGCACTTCAGTTGGGTGGGGAATGATTTTTTTACATTAAATTTTTACAATGGCAGTATTTTTGCCTATCTATCTATCATGAGCAACATAGAAAAGCCTTGGGTTTTCCTCCACCCTGTGTGTGTGCACATTTCTGTCTGTCTGTCCACTCAAATTTTGATTACAATTAATTAATTAAAGTTTAAATTGCAGTAATTATAGTTAAATTGCACCTTCTTTTCTTGTTATAATTATTAAAGTGGTGCACTACCTATAAATTGCACTATGTAGAAACACACTATCACTCTAATATACACAAAATTAGTTATTTATTGTGGTTGTTTTTAACAAGCAGTTGAAATTGTATTATTCTTATGCTTGAGGTTAGTGGGTTTTAAAAAATATAAGTTAGCTTGTCCATGTGTCCCACCCAGTGGCATTGAAATATTTTGATCTCCACCAGGCCATATACGCACAAACACACACACACACACACACACACACACACACACACACACACACACACACACACACACACACACACACACACACACACACACAGTCATTTAGCTGGAGTTATTCTTTTGATGTGTTAGTACATAAGCCTCTCTGTAAAGTATGATCGGAGATATATGTAATTTTTTATCAAGAAAATGCTAAGTGTTACTTCTCGTTAAGATGCATCTTGTTTGCTGGTTCTGTCAGCACTGCTGGAGCACTTATTCAATTTATGTTTCAATGTTGTTATTGTGTTTATGATGCTACCTTTGTTCAGCGCTACAGAGGCTATTTCGGAGTGAATCAAGTTGGCAGTTCCTTCAAAGAAGGCTTTGAAGTGGGCACAGATCTTCCTCCTGGTGATCCAGCCATTAAGTCAGGCTTCCCCATAACAGAGGATAATGTCTGGCCACAACCTGACGAGAATATGGATGCCGAACCATTCAATAAATTCAGGAGAACCATGGAGCATTATCACCTATTATTATACAAAGTGGCACTGGATCTACTTAGACTGATTTCGGTGGGTCTAGGATTGCAGGAACACTATTTTGACTCCATGTACGCCCCCAGTCACCTCTCCACTCTCAGGCTCATTAATTATCCCACTCATAACTTTGAGATCCCTAGTGATGCGTACAGTCCGGAGGATGGCAAGCTATTGAGTACAGCTGCCCACAGGGACTCCACCACACTGACGCTGTTGACCACTTTTGACTATGAGGGACTCCAGGTTAGTATACTGTGTTGTATGCCTGCGTGTTCTGTTATTATGAACAGCTGCATTGAAGTAGGACACTTATTATGATTCACGATTTGTTTGTCTTCTTCTAAAACACTGGAAGTATCTTCACAAACATTCAGGGATTGATTAGGGCACCTCGCTGCATGTCCTCACTAAGTTTTCGAAAGGACTTCGATTTGTTTTCTGTTCTAAGACATTACCTGTGATTATGCTAATGGATTGCTACAAGGTTCTAATGGGAAAACAAAAGAACTGTAGTCATTGCTTACTCTTTGTTTGTGGAACTTTCACAAACATTGCTAAATGGAGAATAGGGAGAACCACTCCCATTAAAAACCACATCCACAACTCTGACTATGCTTTACTTAGAATCTCTGTGTGGCAATAAGCAGATACAAGGATTTTGTATATGATCAAGAAAGACAATGTCTACAGGCAATAGTGATAATAGCAATAGCCGTTAATTACAAGCTTCAAAAACTTTGGTTCTGCTTGTGATCAAAGTGGCAGCACCTTCAGTACTTTTTTGTAGGACGAAGGTTAGACTTGGACCTCAACTTATGATCACTATCTACATCAAAATCCAATCAAGTGACTTATAAGCCTCCCTGATTATGTAAAACACTCTTTTAAAAATACCCTAAATGAGGTCAGTAAAACTGTGAAGCACATGAACCCTTTTCAACAGCAAAAGTTCACATGGACAACAAATTTTGTGGGATTCCATCCTCCGATGGCTCTTATTTGTTTTAGAAAAAGATGATTTTTTTATTTATTTATTTATTTTTTTTTTTTTTATTATTATTTTTTTTTATCATTATTTCCATAGCATTCCCTTGTTGTCTAATTTTTTTGTCCAGGTCCAGATGGAGGATGGTAGTTGGTTTGATGTGGCAACTCGGAAAAATGCTCTTGTGGTCAATCTTGGGGAAACTCTCTCCCGCATGACAGGGAGAAAGGTCAAGGCCACCATCCATCGCGTCCTCACCATTGGGCGTCCAAGACAGTCAGTGCCATTCTTCCTGGAGCCCGCCTATCACGCCAGAGTACCGAATAGTTTGCCAGAAGAGAAGGAAGAAGAATTGACTTCTTCAGCTCATCCTGTGGCAAACACATTTGAGTATGGACAGTGGCTTAGAACTTACATCAAGAAATTTGTTGAGTACCAGAGCTTAGATGATGACAGTTAGTATATACATATATATATGTGTGTGTGTGTGTGTGTGTATGCACATTTTTATATACACACATGCTAGATTTGATATTGTGTTAGTTTTGTTTTTTTTTTAATGTATTTAGCTATTTTTGAAGCGTATGTATTAATGTTTAGTTTTAATTCATTGTTTGCTGTGTACAATGATGGCATATGTTGTTGTGTGTTAAAAAGATTGTACCCAACAGCTGCTACAAACTGGAACTAACATAATTAATTGAGTTTACTGAACCCAGATTATGCTGCCACGTTCCATGTTTGTTTGTTTGTTTGTTCAATTACCAAATATAGCGGTCTGGTTTAAGTGAAACCACACCCTATAGGCACAATCACATGCTTTGGACCTAGAGGCCTACTAACACTGTATGCACTGGCATCATGACTCTGGGAGCAACATGGGTTGGGTTCCACCTGGCCACACCTCTTACTCTCATATATATATATATATATATAATAATCTGTGTGTTTGTCCGTGTATCCGCGATTCATGCTTGAATGGTTGCAGCTAGACCCACAAACCCATATCTATATTTAGAATCAGTGACACCAGGGGTACATCTGAGTATGTCTACATGGCCACACCCCTTTCTGTATTCAAAAAATGATACTTTTGCCAGAAAAAAGAATGGAGCTATGGGCCTAAAACTTTGGCATGCTGACACAACTTGACTCTGTGAATCACATGGGGTGGGTCCCATCTGAACGCACCTCTTCCTCGTATGCATAAGACTAAAAATGTCCAAAATTGTACTTTCAAAAATACACTTTGACCTAATCACATTTTACTATAGTTTTAAAAGTCTACAACATGTCTTCAAAGCAGATATATTTTTACTACAGTCCACCAAAAGTGGGCCGAAAAAGAGCCCATAGGGCGGGTTTCACTAGAATATATCAAAGGAGATGTCTGTCTGTATGTTTGTACCATCATTCTGGCCAAACCTGTGGGTGGATTTCTCTGAAACTTGGCATGATGATAGGTTTAGACCCAATTTAAAACATGGGCTAAAAAAAAAATCTGGAAAAGTTACCATAGTAACGAGAAAAAAAGAGCTACAGACCTCAAACTTGTTATATATACACTACTTCACTGTGGGAGTAACATGGGATGGGTCCCATCTGGGGAGTTAGACACATAAACCCATATATATTCTGAACCAGTTTCATCTGGGGAATGTTTTGGACATATCTATATGGCCACATCCCTTCCTGTGTTCACATCAGGCTAAAGAAATGCCTAAAATGGTACTTTGCCTGACAAACCCTTGGAGCTACAGACTTAAAACTAGGTATGCACACCCAACTTGACTTAGGGAGTAATATGGCTGGTTTCCCCTGGCCACAGCTCTGCCTATTGGTGTGTATGGTTAAAAATGCCAAAAATGGAATTTCTGAAAAAGTTCATGGACTGGAGTTAGACCCATGAAATCATACATATTTGGAATCAGTGTCGCCTGTGGAACGTTTAAATAAACCATGGCCGTTATGGAAATTTTGAATCTTCCCACTTTTTGTACTTTTTTTATTAGTTGAATTCAACTTGGACGTGCATGGTATAGCTATATCTGTATATTGGAAGGAAATTTTCTAGATATATATATACTAGCAGTTTCTGATATGAGAATCTGAAGTTAGGATAACTGGACCATCATGTTTAGTTTGCTTAATGTAATGTGTAGGGGTTATTGGTCTAATCTCACTAATCAAACAAACATGATGCAATTAATAAACATGATAAGTTTCTGTGATAGGTCACCAAACCACTCCCATTGATAAAACCACTCACATTGATAAAACCACTCCCATAGCCACCTGGTCTGAATGAAACTTTCGCCAAGACGTGCAGTAGGTGCACTAATTAATCCCTGAAACTTTGTGAAGATCGCTCCAGTGGTTTGGGAGGAATTAAGGCAGACAGATAAATGAATTATGAATTCTAGTAAGATATATCTAAACTATAAAGTGGAAATAGTCTGTGTGGCTGTTTGTCTATCTGTCCGCATATCCTTAATTCATGCTTGAACGGTTGAAGTTAGACCCACAAAACCATATATATTTGGAATCAGTGTCACTAGGGGAGCGTGTCTTAAAGGGTAACTGAACTGGAAAAAGAACAATTTTTTTTTATTATCTCATTATGTTGTCCTTGATGTATAACTTGGTATTAAAAAGTTTGGGAATTTTAAGTACAATATTCATGAAGAAAACTTAGCTTAAAAATTTTACTTCCTGTGGTTTGGGAGGAATTAAGGCAGACAGACAAATGAATTATGAATTCTAGTAAGATATATCTAAACTATAAAGTGGAAATAGTCTGTGTGGCTGTTTGTCTATCTGTCCGCATATCCTTAATTCATGCTTGAACGGTTGAAGTTAGACCCACAAAACCATATATATTTGGAATCAGTGTCACTAGGGGAGCGTGTCTTAAAGGGTAACTGAACTGGGAAAAAATGATTTTTTTTATTGTCTCAATTTGTATTTATATTGCATGCTTATCCACATTACCACCGAAGCATAAAACTAATGAAGCTAACTCTTCAGGATAGACAAATCTTACACTACTTTTTAGCCAAAATTTGGCCACACCTCTTTCTTTGGGTGTGTGAGCCTGACATCCAAAAACTAGGCAATAACACACATCATGACTGAGAGAGAGATGGACTGGGTCCCACCTGGCCACGTTATCCTCTGGGAATGTCAGGCTAAAATTACCAAAAATGGTACTTGGTCAAACTCTTGGACATGGGCTGGGTCATATTTGACCACACCTTAATGTGGGCATATCATCATATCCCTGGTAAACCCCCCCCCCCCCCCCCCCCCCCGGATGCCTGCTAGTACATATATCTATACTATAAAGTATGAATAGTGTGTTTGTCTGCAATTTATGCTTGAATGGTTCAAGTTAGACCCACAAACACATACACACATATATAGAATCAGTATCACCAGGGGAACATCATGAGCCTGTCTATATGGCCACACCCTTTTCTATATTAAAAAAGTCAAAAATGGTACTTTCGCGAGAAAAAAGAACAGAGCTAGATGGACACACCAACACATATTTAGAATCATAGGCCAATTATGATTCAACCCTGTATTAAAAAAGCCAAAAATGGTAATTTTTCCAGAAAAAAGAATGGAGCTACAAGCCTAAAACTTTGGCATGTAGACACAGCTACATTCTGAGAATAACATGGGTTGGGTCCATCTGGCCACACCTCTTTCTCTTTGTGAGTAAGGCTAAAAATGTCCAAAATGGTATTAAAAAAATGCTTCGACCTAATCACATACACTTTGTTTGAAAAGTCTACAACATATGCCTTCAGAGCAGATGCTTTTGTGACTATAGCTCACCAGTTTTTTTTGCTAGTATGTATAATTGGGGTGTCTGTTTGTTCAGACATTCAATGCCCCTAAGGTTGGTTGAAACTGAACTGAATTTGGTGTGGACATTCAGAGGGTTCGTATGAGATTATTCATCAGACACATTTTTTTTTTTTTTTTTTTTTTTTTTTTTTTTTTTAATGGTTCCCCTGGTGAGAGAGAGAGAAAAAAAGAAATCAAGTTTCCACACAACTCCCAACAGAATGAACAAAAGGAGCCAACAAGTTAACCAGCTGTCCTTATAATCTGTCTTCACAGTCTACACATGTGGTGTTGTGAGTGTCATTTAGTGGTAAGTTCTTACCACTAGATGAATGACTTTGGTTTGAAGATGACAACAGTGGTTAGATTACAGCTGACTTGACAAAGACAATACAGAATAATGATATTCATCAGATCATCAGCCATCACAATGGCCAGCAGAGTGAGAAAGGAGAGATAAAAAAAGGAAGAGGGGTGGAAATGAGAAGAAATACAGACATCAGTGGTTTACAACGAAAAAAAGAATAGATGTTCCCATTGAGGAAGTTAACTATACAAGAGTTTATCATCCTCTATGGCTGATTGTTGTACATCCACACAACTATACTGTGCTCCACAGCCAAACATCAAGGGCTATTTCCTTCTTTTCTCTCTCTCCTGAGTGCATCTCTGGCAATACCTGCAACCACACGGGGCATGCATGCAGAGAGAAAGTGTAAACCATCAAGAGAAAGATCTGTCATACAACAACAAAAACAACAACAACAAACAATTTGCAATAGTGATTCTGTAGTCATCTCTCTGTGGAGCTACTGTTAACCAATATCAACGATTAACATTTAGTCTTGTAATATTAATTATATTTTTTTGATACTAAAAAAGAAAGAAAGAAAGAAAAATGAATAAATAAATGAATGAATGGATAAATAAAATAATTAAAGCTACCATTTTCCTTTTGGTTTGGCCGCAAGTCCAACGCATTGAAAATGGAACCATTCAATAGGACACTACAAAATAAAATACCACAGAAGGATCACTACCATTATATTAATGTAATGTAATAAACAATTGGTTCACGATATGCAATGAAATTAATTACCAGACAGATAGCATTAAAATAATCGACAAATAATACTGGTTAATAATACTGGTTAATAATTAATATGATTACTAGACAAAATAATATTGACTTAAAATATTCAGCTGTCATAAAACTGCTCAGTAGTATTAGTATTAGGGCAAAACTTGCACAATGGGAACTTTTCCTGATGTAATTACAAAATTGTCAAGTTGCTCATTCTACAAAGTGAGAGGTCTTGCAAGAGAAAAAAAAAGTGTGTGTGTGTGTGTGTGTGTGTGTGTGTGTGTGTGTGTGTGTGTGTGTGTGTGTGTGTGTGCCCGCACCTCCGAAATTCTACACGGATTTTGATGCGTGATATGTCAAACAACGAGGAATTTTCTGAGGACACTGTCTTTTAAATGTAATTTTCCTCATGTCTTCTACTGGTGGAGAAAAAAAGAAAGAAAAGGAAATTCAATTTTTCATACAAAATTTTAAAAAACAAACAAACCGTATAAGAATAATATTATGTAGTAATTTAACCTTTCTGTAAATTAAAAAAAAAAAAATTGATTTGAAATAACAAAAGGAAATGAAAAAAAGGAGGTTGAAATGGGAAAAATAAAGGGAACTAAAGCCCAGTCCAGGATACAAACCTACATCTTTAAGCTTTGGAGACCTCTGCCTAATCAATTGAGCCATGGTTTCTAAGGCTTCTTTTCTTCTTTTTTTTTTAATTTACAGAAAGGTTAACCTTTGAATTCCATTTTTCTTTTCTCACAGAGCATTCACAAGACGAAACTCAATCTCTGCATTCCCAGTGCTACCCTAAATAGACTGTAAAATTTTGTGGTGATTTGAATTTTCATTTTGGAGGAATGGTATTACAGACAGACAGACAGAGGCTTGCAAACTATATATAGGGTGTGATGTTTAAAAAAAAAGAAGAAAGAATACCTTAATGAATCTGAAGTGCTTGCTACATCACTTTTGAGCAGTAATGGCAACTAGGCTCCTACTGAGGCCGGGCAAGGCCTCCCATCACAAGTCCAAGTGTTAGGGTGAGACAAGTACAGGCAATTATTAGACCAATGTGGGGGATGGACAAGCTGACTTATTTAGGATCACTGGACATTACAGGACAGCTGTCCACTGTTTCAAGAGAGGGGGGAGGAATTTAGACTGGACATCTCCTTATAAGGAGGGGTTTAGATTAATCCAAAGGAAAATTTTTTTACTAACCTAAGGTTACAAACATATCTCATCCATTTAATGATTATTGGAAATCAGGTAGATATCTGTAAATAGTATGCAGCTGTTAGTATACAGATGTAAATGCTATGTATATATATATATATATATATATATATATGTATATTGTACACAGCTGTTATTATTATACAGCTACTGCTAAAATAGCATACACAATGTTATAAGTTAGCACACAGCTTAGGACATTTATAAAATGTATAAAACTATTAGCACCCAGCTGTAAACAGTAGCCAGCTGTAAATAGCGAACCACCTACATCAGTATTGTCGCAACCAATCATTTCTCCAAATGAGACCTGGTGACAAAGACAGTAGGTGGGTTCGTTGGGGTCAACCGGCATGTCAAGCACGTCTGATGAGGTCTTGTTGCCCATAGCAACAGGAGGAGTTGACACATGTAAACTGGAGGATGGGGAGGTGGTAGTGGAGTGATGAGTATTGTGGTCATACATTAGTACCATTGACATAAACACTTGCATTGATATTATTGATTATCACAACTTATTACTAGAATTGCCAGACACCACACAAGATGCAAGCACAAGTCATAGCAGATGTAGTCACCTCAATGTAATCTTCATGTCAATGAAGCTTCCTGTAAGTGTATCTTACAATCCATTACAAGGTGCATGAAGAGTTGTGTGTGGGATAAATAAGTGTTGCTATAGCAGCCAGCATGTATACAGATACACAACAACTACCACAACAACAATAACAGTATCATTAGAGATGAAGACTGATAAGGATAGAGAAACAAACATTCCTCCTAATCTAATTTCAAAAAAATTTTTCTCATGTTTATTGAGAAACACGTGATTAGAGCTGAGGGTCACATGACTAGGACTAAAGGGCACATGATTAGGGTTGAGGGTCATGTGATTGAGACTGAGGGTTACATTATTAGTACACTAAACTTGTCTGTACACACCTCAAGAGCTTTAAGTGCTGCAACTACAATGCCAGAATAGACCAAGTGCTGTAGACCAAGTATTGGTGCATCTCTTTATTTTTTTTTTCAGTAAAAAAAAAAAAAAAAAAAAAAAAAAAAAAAAAAAAAATGGAAGAAGAAATGCTAGCTTAGGCTATTTGGAGCTTTTCCTGCTTGTGATGGGTATCCAACCAATCCTTCGGGGAGGCATCTTAGAGCAAGATGCCCTGAGGCTGGTGGGTCATGATTGATCAGAAATACAATCAAACATTAATGGGTAGAGTTTATAATTTAGCCTCAAAAGATTAGGTAAAGTACAACTAAACATGCGTGGGCTGTGACCACTGCCAGTAGTGTGGTGCTGTAAGCAGCAATTAGTGTTCTCTTACAGCAGCAGTGCACTCACAGTGAACCCTGTTAACTTGTGCAAGGCTGATTCATAATAGAACAATGGTGAACACAACAGAATGCTTCCTGTTTACCATAATTGGATACTGAATAGAACTGGATTGAATCCCAATCTCAAACCAGTAAACAACATATCACGATGTAATGTTAGTGACTAATTGTGACTCATAAAAAAAAAAACAACAACAGATGCAATGAAATGTTCCCATATTAAAATTTGAGATTACCATTACACCACACAGGCCACCAACTAAATTTGCAATATAAAACAACAGTTTCATATTCACTTGAGGAGTGGCTTACTCCCTCCCTCCCTCCTTCCCCCATCCTGTCTCCATTCTTCTTCCCCCCCCCCCCCTCTCTCTCCTTTTTCTCCCTCTCCCTCTCTCTTCCCCCTCCCCTTTCTGTACCCTTTCCTCCTCCAATGCTCCCTACCTAACTTCTTCCCCAGTGACAGAACTCATCTTCCTCTTCTTTGAGGGACCAGCACCAGCGGCCACGCCTACAGCCATGCCTCCAGGCATATCCTCACCAGCAGATTTCTTACGGCTCTCTACATACAAAATCAAATCAAGTAAAATGAGAAGGTGCCACATGAACAGTCAGTGGACAATGACAATGACTTCCCCTCCTTGTGAACATGCCCAGTAGAATGTAGTGGCACTAGATGCAGTCCCATTGTCTGCTGCTCGACAGAGAGCCTGAAATGGTGACTGAAGTTTGTTACTTACAGGCTGTCTACACAACAGTGATGCTAGGACAAGGCCCATATCAGCACACATTGTGTTGTGTTCTGTGGTCATTAGGTAGCCAAGATGGCACTCTCCATTTAACTGACATTTCATATCTAATTAATAGAGCTCGTTCACTTAGGATATGACCATGCATAATAATGTTGCCACCTACTCTTGTTTTGAGGGTGAATACACATTTAAAAGTTGAGGTTGTTCTGATGGAAAACATGCATAAAAAAAATAATAATAATAAAAAAAAATTGAATTTATAAGATGAAAGGTTGATCCATGCAAGGGGAGAAACTTGAACTGTTATTCATGGAACATTGAGACACACCCACCCACATGCACACCCACCCACACACATTCTCCACCCATCCACCCACCTTTTACACCCACCCACCCACACTCTCCACCCACCCACACTCTCCACCCACCCACATGCACACCCACCCACACACACTCTCACACACATACCCACCCATCCACACACACTCTCCATCCACACACACTCTCCACCCACACACACTCTCCACCCACCCACAATCTCCACCCACCCACAATCTCCACCCACACACAATCTCCACCCACACGCAATAAACTACAGTTTAGCATATTTCCAAGTTACCACTACTCCACTTCATTTCAATGACATCTTTTTTCTCTGCTACAGTTGAATTGGGATGAGCTAATTCCATCCCAAAATCTCCCCATTCATGTGGAGATGTGGAGATGACTGAATGCAGTTTCTTGTTGTCTTTCTCTTCCATCTTATTATAATTCACACCTTTTGGTTTGTTTGTTAGCTAACTTCTCCCAGACGCTTGGGCTTACAGGGCTTAAATTTTCAGGGGTTGATGGGGGTCAACAGAGGATGGTTTTAAGCAGAGTGTGGTGAAGATTGGAGTAAAAACCCTGCTCAATAAAGCCAGTTTTATTCAAAATTTTCTTTCTTGGGAGGGGAGGCTCAATTTCATGCATGAGTTACCAACCACCAAGCTGCATTATGAGTGTACTACAAACCATAATAATTAAACACACTCTAAATGTATTGTAATGAATGTTTTCATTGTCAATTTGATGGATAATTTGTTAGTTCTATTAAAAACACCACATATACATGCTAGAGGTTCCTCACCTCTGACCCCATGCTGTGTTTACATTCTAACTGCAACACCATTCCAAGTAGCACTCCTTTAAATTATTATTACTACTACTACTAGAGATAGTTCCATGGCAACAGAATCATGTTCTCTGATTCATGAAGTAAGGAATGTTTGCAGCTTGTATGGACATTTGCAGTACAAATACAAGACAGTAAGTGCAACATACAGGACGGCAGGTCAGTGCAAGGTGTGAAATACACTAAGTACTGACAGGCATTGGTGTTCCTTGTCTGTCCATGTTGTGTGACTACACCTTACCATTTGAACAGATGTACACTGTTAGGAATTGGTATTTGCAAACACGAACATGAACAGAAAAATGCAGTGACTATGTTCAGACCACCTCCATATGCTGGAGTGGCTGGTTAGAGCATGAGCATAGAGATTAATCCTTTAATGCACAGCAAAGGAAAGAGAATTACAACTGCAACAACAACATTAATGGATTCTTACAGGTTATTACAGCATAATTATATCAGAAATCTTGCAATGTACTGTTCTCAGCCTTAAAATCCCCTCCATCAGTTCAGACATCCATTATTGACCCCTCCATTATTGACCCCCCCACCCTAAATCCCCCGTCACTTACTGGGTTGCACAGAAGCCTGTAAATCTGACAGAGAAGAATGGGAAGGTCTTCGAGCCAAGGAATTCTTCTGCTGCAGTTCTTGCTCAAACCTGGACAGCTCTGCATCCAACTTGCGGATGTGTTTGTCCACCTACACACAACACCAAGCACCGCACTTGTAAGGTGTCCCAACAGTATCCATGACAACAAAACAACACCACACCAATTATATAACAAATATCAAATTATAATGGCAAAGAGCTGAAGGTAAGTAATGCACACCTCATCAGATTAATATCAACATAGCAATATACATCAGAAAAACCACAAATGAGTTTGAAAATGTAACCTTACAGGACATATTCATATAGAGTAATAACCACAAGAACATTTGTCTTACCATTTCGTACATTTGCATAGCGATCTGGACCTTGTTCTCACTGTTCTCCACAGCTTTCTTGAACATGTCTTGAACACCGTTCAGCTCAGTGATTCTCTCGTCTTTGTTCAGCTTGGAGACATTGCCACGGTAATATTTAGACTTGACCTCAATCTCGGCCTTCATGTCTGCATAGAGGAGGGAAATGGCAGTATAACAAAAATGTGTTAAGTTAGAACATTTCATTGAAAAGGCACGACAAGACAATAATTCAGCTGCAAGCTGTCTACACAAGGGAATCAGTTACTCAATGAAAATGTGCATTCAGGCAATGGTTTCATCTTCAGGCAAAGGTTACATTTTGGGAGGGTGTGTCTATTCAAGATAAACAGGACCTACTTGGAGGACAACCTCCATATTAAATCAATAATGATGAAACGTATAGGGAAGGATGCTGCAAAAATCAAAATTAACTGTGTTATATCGTTAAGTAAGTCTGTATACATTTCCATCAAGAATATATGAGATTGTATCAAACTAGGTCCAGACATATTCCAGAGAGGGAAAGTATTGGTGGCTCATGGAGTCCCCAGTGGTGGTAAAGCAGTCTGTGACTTTGAATTTGTCCTCTGTAGTTACACACTCACAGGTTGTGGGCAAGTCTGCCATGGCATGCTTTCCTTGGAATTAAACAAAAAAAACTTTTTATGTCCCTTAATTATCTATAATTGTATTTTCTTAAAACAAAGAAGAGTATTCCCCTGAGGCTCTATTCATTTGAGGCTATAAGTTATTGATATGAATTTATCATTATTATACAGGTTATTGGAGAATGAGATATAGTACAGAAAGTGAGTGGGCTATAGTAGAGAAAGAAGGGTGGGGGGGGTGAAGGAGCACCCCTGCTTACACACACACACACACACACACACACACACACACACACACACACACACACACACACACACACACACACACACACACACACACACACACACACACACACACACACACACACACACACACACACACACACACACAGCAGAATCAAAGGGACAAGCAATTTATTCTGCCTACATTCTAGAATATAGTGACCAATCACTGCTGGGCTAAGATAAGGAGCCTAGCAGTTATTGGTAATGGTCGATAATAAATAAATCCTTACCTTCCGTTCTCTGATCCAAATCTCTAATCAGGGCAAAATTCCTTCTCAGCTCATGGGGGAGATTATCTATACCTAAAGAGGGAAATGAAGTCATGGCTGGAAGCGTACACTTCTACTCTGGCTTACTTTCCAAGAAATTCTCCAAGTACAGCGCCGACGCCATTTTTATCGGACAATTAGTAGGCATGCGCACTAAAACCAAATATCAGTGCGGGTGTATTCAAATTGTAGTTGTAGGAGGTGCACTGCTGGTGGGGAGAGGAAATTTTACTTCGCTAACAGAAGAATTATTGACTTCCCCTCCAGCGCGATGGAGGTAGCTATGACATACGCCTCCTCCCCTATGAACGTTTCAGTAGGTGAATCGGCTGTTCTAACGCCCCCCAGGAAAAGCGCTTCCTCGCCCTCCCTGAGGCAGCTGGATCAGATGAGCTTATGGTAAGTATAAACTTTTTGTTGTTATTTTTTTTTGATGTTTATTACAGCCTAATCTCGATATTTGAGTTATATAATGAACAAGGGTCCAAGTATTTATATTATAATACGTTTTCCTCCATTACTGTGAGATGGCTAAAGTCCCTGTCTTGGTTTCACTCTGTCTATTGCCTTTGAACAAAATATTTTATTTGGCCAGACAAAATAAA
Organism: Lycopodina hypogea; assembly: GCA_963969325.1. NCBI lineage: Eukaryota > Metazoa > Porifera > Demospongiae > Poecilosclerida > Cladorhizidae > Lycopodina > Lycopodina hypogea. The sequence continues at coordinate 12,507,630 of OZ017792.1, forward strand.
TCTTTAGTTTCTCAGGGCATATTTTTCAAAATGTTAGTGTGGTGAAGGTCTTCCCCTCCCTCCCCTTTTCTTTTAAGGGTGTTTTCTGGGTGTTTTTTTCCCCCAAATTTTTGACATTTCAGGTACAAAATATTACAATTGCCAGTGAGACACAGTTGAACTAACCCCTTACATGATGATACAGGATACCAAATATTGATGTAACAGGGCCTGAGAAACTAATTTTTTAAAATTTTGTCCAGCCTTTTATTTATTTATATTTTTTATTGATTTTTTTTTTTTTTTTTAATTTTTTTTACTGGTGTGTTTACTGCTTGCATGCTTGTGGTGTGTACATGGGCGTGTGCATGCATTCATTACTGGCTAGTAGTTTACTTTAGACCCCACAAATATAATTTGTTGTTTATATAGCTTGAAACTGTACTGCCCAAGTTTAGATAAACCCAGTGTTATATGGATACTGTGTGTCTCTCCATAGAAATATTGTCTACCTGCCTCAACCCTGTATGATGTTGGTCTAGTATTTGTGACCCCATAGAGCGAGCTATTGTCAACCTGCCTCAACCCAGTGTGGTGTTGGTCCAGTGTGTGTCCCCATAGTTATTGTCAACCTACTTCAACCTGCCTCAACCCAGTGTGATGTTGGTCCAGTGTGTGTTCTCATAGAGCTATTGTCAACCTACTTCAAGCCTGCCTCAACCCAGTGTTGGTGTTGGTCATGTCAGGACACATTAAGTTCCCCTGTCCAAATATTTCAGAAATGTAAACCCATGGTTGAACTAATTCAGAAATATGTAAGCCCATTTTGAAATGTTTGGATCTTTGTCATTTACCACCTCTTAGAACAAAATACAAAATCTTCTAATAGCAAGTAGAATTTCACAGATGATTATCAGGATAGAGCGGTATGCCCGACATTTATTGGGCCAATGTCAACATGAAACATGATGAATGCCACTCAGAACACCTTTTCTAGACTTTATGGCTTCATTCATATAGCAGCTGCTTTTAAGTAGGCATGCAACAGTTTTCCTGTCGGTTTTTAGAAAAGACAGCATGTTATGGAACATTATGCTAGCAGAAACCCATTCTATGGGCGGTTTTAAATCGGGCCACCTAAGCATTTTATTATGGAAATTTTGAATCCTCCCACTTTTTGTACTTTTTTTATTAGTTGAATTCAACTTGGACATGCATGGTATAGCTATATCTGTATATCGGAAGGAAATTTTCTAGATATATATGCTAGCAATTTCTGATGTAAGAATATGAAGTTAGGATAACTGGACCATCATGTTTAGTTTGCTTAATGTAATGTGTAGGGGTTATTGGTCTAATCTCACTAATCAAACAAACATGATGCAATTAATAAACATGATAAGTTTCTGTGATAGGTCACCAAACCACTCCCATTGATAAAACCACTCCCATAGCCACCTGGTCTGAATGAAACTTTCGCCAAGACGTGCAGTAGGTGAACTATTTAATCCCTGAAACTTTGTGAAGATCGCTCCAGTGGTTGGGAGGAATTAAGGCAGACAGACAAATGAATTATGAATTCTAGTAAGATATATCTAAACTATAAAGTGGAAATAGTCTGTGTGGCTGTTTGTCTATCTGTCCGCATATCCTTAATTCATGCTTGAACGGTTGAAGTTAGACCCACAAAACCGTATATATTTGGAATCAGTGTTACTAGGGGAGCGTGTCTTAAAGGGTGACTGAACTGGAAAAAGAACAATTTTTTTTTATTATCTCATTATGTTGTCCTTGATGTATAACCTGGTATTAAAAAGTTTGGGAATTTTAAGTACAATATTCATGAAGAAAACTTAGCTTAAAAATTTTACTTCCTGTGGGGGGTGTGGTGTAACTAGTCATGACGTCACATGGGGGACAGCTGCAGCCGAACTCAATGGCGGTAATATGCTATTTCAACTAACTTCAACAATTCCTGGGGTCAGGAGCCCCAATTCCATCGGTAAGTCTGGGATTGGTAGCAGCACATTGACATCAAACACAATAGCAACTGAGAAAGAGTTGTGGAGTTGGAAATCTGAAGGCATAAGTGAAGAGATCTGTCCCTTGGGGAGAGTGCAATAATTATTCATACCTTCAGATCCTATTGACACTGCTCCTCGGTTCCATCTATTTCTGATTCAGGTACAGAAAATGAGAATCAAAGACTTTATGATTTGTCATGATAAAATATAGCTATTTGCAAAATACTTTTTAGCTAGGGCTACTTTTGGTGTGGAGCTAGATATTTAATAGCTAGATATATAGTTACAGAAAATGGATATCTTGTTATGGTAATACTTGCTAGCTAGCTATATAGCAAACTGCATAATTTTTCTTTTTACACTAGGTTATAACATTTATAGCTAGTAGCCCAGGGTCAGATCTCTTCACTTATACATTCAGATTTCCAACTCTTACAAATCTTTCACAGCTGCTATTGTGCTAGATGTCAATGTACTGCTACCAATCCTGGACTTACTGGTGGAATTGGGCCTCCTGACCCCAGGAATTGTTTAAGTTTGTTGAAATAGCGTATCACCGCCATTGAGTTCGGCTGCAGCTGTCCCCCATGTGACATCAATGACTAGTTACACCACACCCCCCCCCACAGGAAGTAAAATTTTTAAGCTAAGTTTTCTTCATGAATATTGTACTAAAAATTCCCAAACTTTTTTTATACCAGGCTATGCATCAAGGACAACATAATAAGACCAAAACAGTTCTTTCTCTTCTTTTTTTCCAGCAGTGCCCTTTAAGTAGGTCTATATGTCCACAGAAAAAAGAATGAAGTTACAGACCTAAAACTTGTATTGCAGACACAACTCGACTCTTGCGAATAACATGGAGTGCACCTGGCCACACCTCTTCTTCTTTGTGTGTGAGGCTAAAAATGCCAAAAATCGTACTTTGAAAGAAAGGGGGGGGGGGGGGGGAACTATGACCTAATTACATGTTCACCTTGGTTTTAAAAAGTCTACAACATATGTCATCAAATCAGACACTTTTTTGACTACAGCCCACCAAAGGTGAACCAAAAAAAAAACCTATGAGTGAGGGGGGGGGGGGGGTTGCTAGTATATATTAATGCTAAAGTGTGCACACCCAATAATCAGTGGAGAACGTAGCGTTTCCTGTTGCTCGTTTGGAAAGGTCAGAATATGTTGGGAGACATGGCGTAATGCTGACCAATCCGATTGAGTGTCAGCTTTGGAATGAAATAAACAGTTACATGTTCACTTACCTAACCAGAACTTGTGGATGTATTCTTAGATTTAAACGTTGTAGCATATATTTTCACTTGCTGGCTTTCTTTCTGAATGGTGGTTGGAACTCATTTTGGTTATCACTACTAATTTTTCTGTGTTTGTGTGTGATTAAACACAGTAACTATAAACAAAGTTAGCATGAACAAGTGATGTGTTCGCTAAGCTAAACAGAGCTGTGGATCTACTTCTTGAGGCTGGTTCAAATAGAACTATGCCTACAGTTAATGTGGGAATTGTCTACCTGTAAAGGCTGGTTCAAATAAAACTATCTACAGTTAATGTGGGAATTGTCTACCTCTAAAGGTTCGTTCAAATAGAATTACCTACAGTTAAGATGGGAATTGTCTACCTCTTAAGGCTGGTTCAAATGAACTACCTACAGTCAAGGTGGGAATTGTCTACCTCTAAAGGCTCGTTCAAATAGAACTACCTACAGTTAAGATGGGAATTGTCTACCTCTTAAGGCTGGTTCAAATAAAACTGCCTACAGATGCTTGGGGTAACAAGCACTAGGTCATGGGTGAAGGTGGGGAAGGTAATCCTGTTGCTGTACCAACTATTGAGATAGCAGAGAAATTGATGCTTTGTTAAATACAACCAATTCTTGCAATTGAGGTGGGAGAAGTGAGCACTTCTATTAAACCTTCTCTTGACATAGCTGCAAAGATTGAAGTTGTATTTATGGAGTCTGTAAGCACCTTAATTCAACAAACCCAATATAGCTATCACTCCAGTACTCCAACTATACTTGAACAAAAAGCGACAGACATGGCCTTCTTTATATGGTCCCTGCCACTCCCTCTACAGCATCACAGCATCACTATGAAGCTTCTTCGTCACCACATGTGTCAATCTCTCCTCCCCTCCCCCCCATTCTTACGACCTTTCCATCCTCACCTTTGTCCTGCCAGGTCTCAGTATTTCTTGACTTATGTAGTCTCACGTAGGTCGGAAGGGACCCCCCTACCCTTGTTGGCTTTCACTTGGGCATTGGTTGGGCATTGGTTGGGCATTGGTTGGGCATTGGTTGGGCATTGGTTGGGCATTGGTTGGGCATTGGTTGGGCATAGGTTATACCAGAAACATTCTCTTTTGTCCTGGACATATCCCAAACCTAATGAATAACTATGTGGTCTGAAGGACGATCAGTAGGCACACCTCAAAATCTGACCTTTTTCTTTGAGCGGATGTAATTATTTTTACTTTCATTCTTACCCAAGATCTATCACGCTGGCAGAGTTTTGGAGTTACTTTGTTGTTGTTGGACTGGTCAAACTTCCTATTTCAAATGGGAAGGTCTCTGGTTTGATTCCTGGTCGTGGTTGGGTTTTTTTCTTCTTTTATCATTCCCCCCCCCCCCCCCCCCCCCATGGAAATTTAGTGGATTTAAAAGTCAACATTAAGTCATTATTAAGACACCATTAAGTCATAAGCAAGTGGGTTTTTGGCTGGAAATTTCTGGTCAACCCAGTGTGATGTTGGTCCAGTGTGTGTCCCCATAGAGCCATTTTCAACCTGCCTCAACCCAGTGTGGTGTTGGTCCAGTGTGTGTCCCCATAGAGCTATTGTCAACCTACTTCAACCTGCCTCAACCCAGTGTGGTGTTAATCCAGTGTGTGTCCCCATAGAGCTATTTTCAACCTGCCTCAACCCAGTGTGGTGTTAATCCATTGTGTGTCCCCATAGAGCTATTTTCAACCTGCCTCAACCCAGTGTGGTGTTGGTCCAGTGTGTGTCCCCATAGAGCTATTGTCAACCAACTTCAACCTGCCTCAACCCAGTGTGGTGTTGGTCCAGTGTGTGTCCCCATAGAGTTATTGTCAACCTACTCCAACCTGCCTCAACCCAGTGTGATGTTGGTCCAGTGTGTGTCCCCATAGAGCTATTGTCCACCTACTTCAACCTGCCTCAACCCAGTGTGATGTTGGTCCAGTGTGTGTCCCCATAGAGCTATTGTCAACCTACTCCAACCTGCCTCAACCCAGTGTGGTGTTGGTCCAGTGTGTGTCCCCATAGAGCTATTGTCAACCAACTTCAACCTGCCTCAACCCAGTGTGGTGTTGGTCCAGTGTGTGTCCCCATAGAGTTATTGTCAACCTACTCCAACCTGCCTCAACCCAGTGTGATGTTGGTCCAGTGTGTGTCCCCATAGAGCTATTGTCCACCTACTTCAACCTGCCTCAACCCAGTGTGATGTTGGTCCAGTGTGTGTCCCCATAGAGCTATTGTCAACCTACTCCAACCTGCCTCAACCCAGTGTGGTGTTGGTCCAATGTGTGTCCCCATAGAGCTATTGTCCACCTACTTCAATCTGCCTCAACCCAGTGTGGTGTTGGTCCAGTGTGTGTCCCCATAGAGCTATTGTCAACCTACTCCAACCTGCCTCAACCCAGTGTGGTGTTGGTCCAGTGTGTGTCCCCATAGAACTATTTTCAACCTGCCTCAACTCAGTGTGGTGTTGGTGCAATAGAATATCTGGTGTAAAACACAGACAATCGCGACTCAAACTAATAGTATAAATGCCGAATGATATTATTTATGTCGATGCTCCTATTTGTACCCTCGTGCAGTTCATTCACCAGCAATGTGTCTATATCTGAGGATGTGTCATCTCCTGCCAGCTCCCGGGTAAGTTTGCCACCCAACGCCACATTAGTGTCACATCATTCTCTCCAGAAGGGCAAAAAGTGGTCCAGGATGAGAAGAAAGCGCCCGAGGGAGTCTGATTCCATGAGTGTTCAAGATTTCGATACCAAGGTTGGTTAGTGGGCGATGCTTTGTGATCTTGGTTGTGTTAGTGCTAAATAAGCAATGTGTGTATTATCCCAATTCAATATCTGATGAGGTGGTTGGGGATGGTGGCGAATTACATGCAGACTTAATCACAGTGATGAAATATTCTGTTGCTATGGCAGCCCGTCTGCCCGAGGGTGGCATGTTTGAATGCACTTTACTGCTGCAATTTAAAGGTTTATAATAATAACAATGGGATATGATAGAACATCACCCAATGTAGATATAGGGGTGTGGTTTAATAAAGAAATTGCTATTATCATATTTTTATTAATATCATTTAATTTTTTTTTTTTTTTTTTTTTTTTTTTTTTTATTTGATAATTGTTTATATGGTAAGGGTTGTTAAACATGGCAGGCTTGTTAGTGTTGTGGACAGAAATTGCCACTGGACATGAGCAGTGGTGGTGGGGTGAGGATTTTGTGTTCCTGTCTTGCTTGCCTGCACATACATCTGCTCAGCCTAGTTCTCCCTCTTTGCTGAGTGCTGTTCCACACTAAGTGATTCTCTGTGGGCACACTCTCATGAAGGTGTCAGAACTCGTGTGTGACGGTAGACTCGTCCATTGGCTGTGCTTTTTTGCCATGTGTTTATATGGTTTGTTGTCATGGGAATGGCCCTAGTTGCCCTCCAGAGGCAGGCATTATGTCTCTTGTATGTTTCTGTCTAAGGAACGGAGGGGGTGTGGCTAGTGACTGCAGTCCCAAAGTATACCAGACACTGAGTGTTCCAGACACTGAGTGTTCACCCACACTCAAGCCCTTGGTCTTAAATCGTTACCGGATCCTTTTTTTAATTAATTTTCCTTAAACCTCTCAGCAAACAAGATATGGGAAATGTTGATATAATACAGCTGTGTTCTAGTGCATCACAGCCTCTTTGTGTGCATGTAAAGCTGTTAAGGTCACTTTTCCCCTTTTTATACATTTTTTTAAACTCTTAGTCACTCTGTTATTCTATTAACACGATTCTTATATTTCTTTATCCTGTAGCGGAGGTGTAAGTGGCCATCTCTGTGTGTAGCTGTACAGCTGCTAATAACACGTTAGCTCCAGCGGACTCACTGAGCAACAAACACAGCAACAGAAGCTTTAAAGAATAGGGGTGTGGCTTAGTGACTGACTTCTACCAATAATGAAGTTTATAGAACTTACCTACTTATCATTGTATTCTATATACGCCACTAAAACATTTATGGGGGTGGTAATTAAAGCATTGATGAATGCAATATCTATTTCAGAGTGAGCCATTATAGAGGGGATTTAGTTGATCTTATGTGGTGATGACCTTTTACCAAGTAATATCACATCCACCGATCACTCGACTGAACAGAATCAGTGAATGTATGGTTAGTTTGGTAAAGGGTCATTCAACTTTTGATCTGCACAGTTGAGGTCACTTGGTTGTTCTTGTGACACTTCTTCAGATTTTCCAGTGCTAAGGTGCCCTAGTTCAATCCCTGCTCTCCAGTTGTTGTTGTTTTTTTTGTTTCCCCCCCCCCTCCCAATTAATATTTCTTTAAAATTTTTCTTGTCTTTCCCCCTCACCCCATTTTTTTCCTCTTGCGACACTTCCTCAGATAAGAAAAAATTGTAATTAAAAAAAAAAAAAAAAAATTGGGGGGGGGGGGGGGGGGAATTCACAAATATGTGAGCGGATTATGCTTGATACACTTCAAGCTTGTTTACTTTTGCTACAATCTTTAAAACAACAAATTATAACACAATCAACTTTGAGCGAACATGAAGCATGCTTTATGTCAACCTACATGTTGTTTACAAGCACTTAATGGATATTAACAAGCACCACCCCCTGCAGGGTTCAGCCACCAAGAAGCCTCGCCCATTGTCAAAGGTGTCATCTATTGTCAACAAGCTTGTGGATGCTCCTGTCAATATGAAGCAAGCTTCAAAGTCACTCAGGGTTCGCTGTTTTACTTGTTAGTGTATGAGGTGGTATTCTGTTTACTTATGTTAGTGAGGCTGTATTGTCAGGGCATATGATGTATTTGTCTGTGCTGTATGAAATTTAATCACACACACACACACACACACACACACACACACACACACACACACACACACACACACACACACACACACACACACACACACACACAACATGAGGTTTTAGTTCTTTTAAAGAAAGAAAGAATTGTTACTTTACAAAGTGTCTACCCAATATCTGTTAATAATTACCCCAGGGCCCCTATGATCTCCAGTATAGTATTAGGATAAAAGTAATGAACGAGGGCACCATTAGAATAAGGGAGGGAGGGGTTCTGTATGAAATGACATTGCTAAGCTGTTTTCATGCTTGTTTGTTGTTGTTTTTTCCTTCTGGCAAGTAACAAAGAATCCTTTATACAAATAATCCTTTTCTCAAAGTCAAAAGTAAAATTATTTTACTTTTTAAGGTCGTCTGATCATTATGGCGACTGCACATGATCACTATGGCGACTGCACATGATCACTATGGCAAATGCACATCTCCCTCCCTCACCTTCCCCAATCATTAGAGGTCTCTGAGTTTTTCCAAGGAATCTCCTTCTGCATCTTTGGTCAGCAAGTATCGCAGGTGCTCGACCACACCCAAGAGTGTCCAGAGATCGCAGAGTCACGGGTGCACGACAAAGACTGTGAAGCATTCCTTCTCTATGGGTTACAGTGGGTGTGGCTCCAACAGGAGGAAGAGCACGGTCTGCTCCCGTCTTCCTGATAATTGGATCGAACTTGAAGGCGTGGCTGAGAAGTTGGAGCAGTTCAGCAGGGAGGATATCAGGAGACAGGAAGTGAGTGTTGATACAGGAAGTTGTGGCATCCTGGGGGCGTGGGGGTTTGTAGTTGGTGAAGCTTTAGGTCATAAGGAGTGTAGTAGGAGGAGGACATGTATAATGGGTTTGTAGTTGGTGAAGCTTTAGGTCATAAGGAGTGTAGTAGGAGGAGGACATGTATAATGGACTTGTGGAGTGAGCAAGGCAAGAGAAGGGAAAAGAGTCTTGTTGAGGTTATGGAGTAAGGTCAGGAGAGTGTGGTGACTGTTTATATGTTTAATGCAATAGTCCTAATGGAATTGACAGGGTTATGAGTGACAGGCACGCTCCTATAAGTAAGCCTTCTGTATTATACTGTACTATATGTATGCTATGTTTCATGTGATAGCTTCTCTCTCCCCCCCCCCCCCCCCCCCCCCCCCATCCTTTTCTATTATCTCTCTTCCCCTCAGGCTATTTACTCGGTTTACAAGTCTGAGCACGATATGGTTGAAGATTTGAAGATGATTGTTAATGTAAGTGTGTATCAATGTAGTGTATCTGTGTCTATGGTTCATGTATTTAGCAACAGCAGTGTGCTTTGAGAAGTACCCTTATATAGAATGTGTCCTGATGGACTCCCCCTTCAGTGTGTGTCTGTCTTTATGCACTTGAGCCACAGAGGTGTGCCTTGAAAGTTACCCTGAATGGTTCTAATAAACTCCCCCTTCAAGGGACTCCTGAATAGTAGCCTGAATACTACTCCCCACTAAA
>OZ017792.1:12522236-12576868 GCA_963969325.1 Lycopodina hypogea
AACTTTGTGGATGCTGAAATTTATGTGGGTGTGGTGACAGGAAGTATTGTCTCGGCTTCCAACCTGCACAATATTTGTAAATAGCCAATATTGTCTGGGAGCTGCAACCCAGATAATGCCCACCATAGTCAGGCCTATTCAGCCACTCCATAACTACAACTCATTGAAATGGTCAAGCTATTTGAATGGGTGGGGATCATATGGAGTTTTATGAAGTTTGTTTTGTTTTCTGATATCGTCTATGAGAAGCCACCAGTACTGTTCTCTGTGTGCGCCTTGCTTAGAAACTCTCACCACCACCACAGCAACAAGATGTTGGTTATCACCTTCTGAGTTGTTAGCTTATTTATCTAATATTTTTTAAAAGATAATGATATTGGTTTATCGCCTCTTTAGCTGTTAGTTTGAATTCCAAGATTCATTATACTTATTTAACCTATTTAAAATAAAAGAAAAATAATAATTTAAAAAAAAATTTTTTTAATTCAGAAACTGCATGTGTTCCTCCTGAACAAAGCTCTCATCCTCACCAAACCTTCAAGCAGGACCGGGACTCTTCTCTATCAGGTATACATTCATGTGTAGATGCACACGCACACACACTTAATTACTTCGGCAGTTCCTCTGATACAAAGGTAGCTATGTTTGCCTGGATGGACTGAGGAGAGGAGGGGGAAGAAGGAACACATTGAACAATTCTATTAAATAACTTGGTTGGTGCATGTACAACTACACAGAGTTAGTTGAGCTCCACTGAGACTCAGCAGCTAGCAGCTGCCCCACCCACACCCACACCATTGGACATGCAGTAGGAAGTCAGTTATCTGAACAGGTTGGGAGCAAGTTTTAAGGCATGCTTTCATAAACCAAAGTGGAGTTTGTTCTTTTTTGTTGTTGTTTTGTGTGTGTGTGTGTGTGTGTTGTTTATTAAATTTTTTTAGGAGAATTAATTACACTAATTATAAGTAATTGTTTTCTAACACTAAAATTAAGTCACAGCAGCTGTGTTTGGTTACCAACAGTGTTCAGCTGTTTCTAGTCTGGACGAGTTGCATGCCCCAATGGATCAGCTAACACTTAAACACTTACTATTTATACATGTAATGGACAATATAAAATAATATCTGCACAAATGCTTGTTCCTGCATGTTGAGGTCGAGTTCTAACATACATTGTCTATTGTGTTGAGTTAGTGACTCTTAGTATATGATCTACCTGAGCTCTGAACTCCATGACCCACCCACTGTAGGTGTATCGCCAGCCTGTCCCTGTCAGCCTGCTGGTGGTGCAGGACTTCTGTGAGTGCTCTACAGGAGAGGTGGGAGCCACTTCTCTCTCTGGGACACGACAACTAAGGAACTCTGGCAGTGGTTCTGGTATGCCATTCATGCTGTTTCCACTTCATTTTGTAGTAAAATTGTATATTATTTAGTTGTGTGGTGAGTTTCTCCATTTGTTTCAAATCTTACAATATTTTGATCCATAATTTCCTCTTTTTCTCTCTGATCAATGTGGTATCTGCTCCAGTAGTAACTAGTTCCAAATTGATTTCTTCCACTTCACCTGCTGTCGCACTGAATTAAATTCAGTGGAATATACCGAGAGATGTGTGGTTTCTGATGTTTTCAGTCATGTGTACACCATCTGTGTAGGTGTGAAGCATGGATTCAGAGTGTCCTGTTCAGACCTGAGTGTCAGCTCTCACACCCACACCCTCCAGGCGAACGGGGACTATGACAAAAAAGCATGGTTGGATGCCTTCAGGGCTGTGGTGGATGTCTCAGCAGTGATCTAGCATGTCATGTCCTACTGTCTGCCATTTTTGAAAAAATAAACAAAGAGACAACACTTTCTAATAATATGCATAGATATTAATTAATTTGATGTATGTTGTTTTTTGTGCTATTGATAGCTATTATCAGGTAAATAGGCATTGTATCTGATAACCGATTTCACCCAAGTACATGAACGTTATATTAACCCTTTGTTTCCTAGAGACTATTCTGCCGTAATGCTCTGTATGGTCATTATGGGTTATTGTTTGTAGCCACGTTGGTCACAAAATAATATTTAAGTTGTTTTTTTTTGTTTTGTTTTTTTATATTTGTTTCTTTTAAAAGAAGAAGACATTGGTTTGTTGTGGAGGATTGCACAAGGCGATTGTTGTTCAGTGGCATGTAAAGCCACAGGATAATGATGGTGACCCAGTGCAGGGAGCACAAGGAAATCTGGGAAGTTCACTCTGTCTAGTTCAGTCCTTTAAACATACTTGATTTTGACTTATGTGTTCCAGAGGCCTATTGCAAGAAATGAAGGCACTGTTGTCCCACAGGAAGAACTTTTGCAGCTGTGTTTGCAATATTTACCCAATGGATAATCAAGGGACAAACAAACCATACCTGCTGGGGTGTGATATTGACCAATAGTCAGTGTTGATGTGGAAAGATCTTTGTAAGTTTAAATTATCCTCTCCAACATACAGCATGGTCGCTATTTTGAAAATTTAAAACAGGCATTTACTAAATAGATATGTGATTTATTAATCTATAACCTATTTCAATTTTTATTAACCGAGAAAGAGATTAGTCTAATCCTAATGTGGCTAACTGAATGACTACATTCCATAATTGCAGCAGCTGCATAGTTCTCTCACCCACAGCTAAACAAACCTGAATGAAGGAGAGAGGACAGCTACATCAATTACAGTTCTTCAGTAATTGTGAATTTATTTGGCTGAAGAAGATAAATCATTTAGTTTGGTTCTTAATTTATTTTTATTTCTACCATGAGAAGGTTCCTTTGTTGTTATTCTTGTGACACTTCATCAACAAAACAAAAAAAAATTTACCAGCTGGTGCTAAGGTCTCTGGTTCAATTTCTGGTCATTGTTGGAAATTTAGTGGATTTGGAAGTCAACATTTAAAGATAGTAAGTCTAAACATTAAATCATAAAGGAGTGGGTTTTTGGCTGGAAATTTCCAAGATTCTGTAGTGTCATCAGTGAACTAGATGTCCTCACTGTCTACAGCAACGCCATATAAAAAAAATTTTAATTGATATTCTGAAGAATTGATGGTTCTCAGCTTTGTTCCATCTCATCCAACACCACATTTCCTTCCCATTCTGCAACTATAATCTCACCCACCAAGTTGACAGCTATACCACAAGCTTAAGGCCAATTAACACCATCCCAGACTTTGCTACTGGCTGCCCGTCCACCATGGATTGGAGGGGGGGGGGGGGTTAAATTGAAAGGAATAATTTTTTTTAAGCACAATTTCTTCTGGAAGTCATTTGTTGAATCAGAATCATTTTATTGCAACACAAATTTCTTGCTAAAGGTCATCTTGAAGAACACATTCACCACATGCTCAACAGTGCAGTAGTGATCACTGCAGATAGAGATGGACCAACCACTCCAGTAGAATGCGTGCAACCATTATAACCACGTGCTGGACCCATGCTTGACTTGGAATAATCTCTTATCTAGATTTATTTATTTTATTATTATTTTTTAATTTCCTGAGTGAATGAACTGCTAAAAAGTTGTGTTCATTAGTCCACCTCACTGCCCCTATCTATTGCACTCTGCATAAATACAAGAATGTGTTAGTCTGTGAATGTCCACTACTGCTCCTGTACACTGAACCAGATGGAAAACGACAGCATCTCTTTGGAATGGAGAGTTTTAGGAACACATTCCAACTGTATTTTAAATTTATGTGATTAGTCACCACCCATTACGATTTAGTATATGCAGAATAGCCTGAGGGCCAGAGTTCACTGAGACCAAAATTAAAACTAATAAAAACAACTTTTAAAAAATAAGTCACATTTATTTCTTGAATGAAGCTATTACAAACCAACAAAAATTATCTTTCAGCAACAAGTAAATCGAATAAATATTTATCTTAGAACCCCTGTCAGTGACATACACAAACCCATCTTGATCAACACACACACCACGACTATGGTAGTCACCACATGAGGTCACATAGTCCCCCTCAGTGGTGAACACAATCTATGCCACATACGCATACTGACCAGCTACACACACACCATATGGCCACATCAACCTCCTCCCACCATTCTCATCACAGCCAAAGGAGCGCAGGAGTTCACCATCTTTACTGTAGACTTGAATACTTGATTCCCAATAGCCACAGACGTACACATTTTGATGACTGTCAGGACATAGACCATAGAGTATGTCATTACTTATACCAACAATCTGTCACACATACTTCAGTTCTCTGTCATACACCATAATCACCTTAATTGCCACATTCAGTAACCATCACTTCATCCCCAAACAACTGCAACATCATTATGTCCTGGACCTTCAACTTACTGGACTCTTGTGCATTTCAACCACACTGCCCTTACTGTCGATGGCAACACCAGTAAAACATCTAAATTGATGCTCTGAGGAATTGATAGTTCTCAATCGTGTTCCATCCTCTATCCATCACCACAACATCTTCCCATTCAGCAACTATAATCTCACCTACAGATTTGACAGTTATACTTTGAGGATTCTTAAAACCATCCCAGACCTTGACAGGCTTGTCTAATAGAGTAGGAGGGCTGCAGACCAGCACAGGGAAGGGTCTGCCTGCTACTGGCTGCCCGTCTAGTGAGACAAGAGTTCATATTTCCCACGGACAGTGGGTGTGTACAGTGGGTGTGTACAGTGGGTGTGTACAGTGGGTATGTACTGGATACAATACTCCCTGGCTCCAATTTCACAAACTATCCAGTGATGTGGTTTCCCCAATTCTTGTGAAGAAATGGGGAAATCCCAGGGATACAAGTATGCCAGATCCCCAATTACATTGCCCTTGAAGAAATTGTGTGTGTGTGTGTGTGTGTGTGTGTGTGTGTGTGTGTGTGTGTGTGTGTGTGTGTGTGTGTGTGTGTGTGTGTGTGTGTGTGTGTGTGTGTATTATCTACAAACCCTACCAACTAGTCAAGTACCTCATTTGTTATAAACATTTGGGGCTAGTCTTGACAAGCAGCTGTCTATAATCGTGTGGAGTAGTCCAGATTTTGATAGCAGTTCACTTTCTTTGGTGTTGCGAACCAAAGTTAAGAAAGTTTAGCACAAGAGAATGGTAATAAAGAACAGCTTTGTGACAAAAGATACAGGGAAGATTGCAAGTGATTGCTGAAAAAATTCTGCCAGAGTCACAGAGTGGGTTCAGGAAAGGACGTGGTTGTGCAGACATGATTTTTGTTGCTAGACAGCTTGTGGAGAAAGCGAGGGAACATGGTGAATCATTGTATGTGTTGTTTGTAGACTTGAGGAAGGCTTATGATTCAGTGCCCAGGCAAGCCCTATGGAAGGTCCTAGAGAAGTATGGTGTGCCAGAAAAAATGTTGAATGTTGTGAAGTCTTTCCATGAGGGGATGCATGCTGAGGTTAGAGTGGGTTCGACTGTAACTGATAGGTTTGAGGTCCGGAATGGCTTACGGCAGGGATGTACCCTGGCACCCACATTATTTAATATCTACTTTAGTGCTATGGTGGCTGATTGGCGCAATAGGAGTAGTGGTGCAGGAGTGAGTGTGTTATATAAGCATGGTAGGAAGTTGGTTGGGGACCGCACAGCTAAGTCTAGATTGAGTGAGATGAGAGTAACTGAGTCCCAGTTTGCTGATGATGTGGCATTGTATGCAACCTCTCGGGATAGTTTGGAGTCAGTAGCAGCAGAGTTTGTGAAAGTGGCAAGTGAATGGGGGCTGACTGTGAGTACTGAGAAGACAAAAGGGATGGTTGTTGGTGAGGGATTGAATGAGAGTGATGTCAGACCAGTGCAGGTGGAGGGTGGCTCTGTAGATGTAGTCCAGGACTTCACATACTTGGGTGCTAACATCTCAAGAGATGGAGAGATCACTAGTGAGGTGACTAGAAGAATTGCTAGAGCAGCTAGAGCATTTGGATGTTTGAGGGTGCCAGTATTTAAGAACAAAGACCTCTCATTGGCCACAAAGAGAGCAGTGTATAGGGCAGTTGTTCTAGCTGTATTACTGTATGGAGCTGAAACTTGGACGATGAAGGCTGTGCATACAAGATGTTTGAATTCTTTTCATAACCGTTGTATTTGGACAATCCTGGGTGTGACGAGGTACCAACAATGGAATGAAAGATTAACATCTTATAGCCTATCACATAGGTTTGGCTTGCAGCACTCCATCTCTGATATCATTCTGGAGCAGCGTTTAAGATGGCTGGGTCATGTGGGTCGCATGGATGAAGAAAGGTTTCCAAATAGATTGTTGTTTGGGGAGCTTAACATGAAGAGACCATGCCACGGGGCAAAGAAGAGGTGGAGGGATGTTCTGAAAGTGGATTTGCAGGCAATTGGTGTGTATGATAGATGGTATGAGTTGTGCCAGGACAGGAAAGGGTGGTTTCATCTGTGTTTAGATGGTGTAGAGAAAATTTCAACATCCAGGCGATGGAACACCTGTTCAGCTAACAAGCAATCTGAATTAAGAACACTTAGTTGTGCCTGTGGAAGGAAATTTCGAAGACAAAGAGATCTGACCAGACACCAACATTTCTGTGTGATGCCATCATAAGCTAAGTTTATTGCCATTGGTCCTGGATTCATCCAGGACACTGCCATCATGGTACTTCGTACCATGGGCAGCTTCTAAGTTCTAAGTGTGTGTGTGTGTGTGTGTGTGTGTGTGTGTGTGTGTGCGTGCGTGCGTGCGTGCGTGCGTGTGTGTGTGTGTGTGTGTGTGTGCTTTCCGTAAGAAAAATTGTTATATTTCTGATTATCAATAGTGTCTGTGATAATTGGTGGGATCGCCATGGAAACTGCAGACACTGGACCAATATTTGTAATTAAATATATTCTAGTTCTGTCTTGTCCTCATACAATGGATAGTGAAGGGTAACATGGCTGCATTCAATGGTCCTGTCCAGTGCTTCTAGTTATTGCTGCAAGTCAATAGAGGACTTGCAAACATTGAGGCTGGGGACCACCTGTGTACTCTGTCCCTGGGAGAGGGAATCCCCCCCACCCCCTCCCACTGGATAAAACAGTTCAGGCAATAATAAATATTAGTACACACCATGTTCCTACCTTCATTGCCAGTTCAGTAGACGTCACTTCACCCCCAGGGACTGCAACATTGCAATGTCCTGCACCTCCAACTGGCTGCTTCACTTTGTGCTGTTTGAACCTTGCAGAACTCCGCCACATGAGAATTCAATTAGTCATTATCACGTTCAGTATAAAAAGGTAGAGCTTCTCCATCTTTCCCTGTCCTTACCCAACAACATGTCCAGCCAATTTGGTGGCCCTCATCTCTCCCACTGAGTTGCCAGCTGACCAGCTGACCTCGCAGACAGTAGTGCAGGTCAAGGTGCAGATATCAATGCCTGTGGTCAGTTGAAGGGGAATCCCAAAATCCAGCACGTCCTGAATCCTAATAGCAGGATTACTCCAGACCTCAAGACACCAGAAACAACCACAATTACACTAGAAACTCCTGGGCTATAATATATTATTTTATCATTTTCTCTTTCTACCAGGAAAAACAACAATAATAATAATGTTTAAAAAAATATATGGACCACATTTGTGATAATTTGAATACTTAGTTGCTAATGAAATTTTGTGGATTTTAACTTCAACTAAAATGGATGAAAATAAATTATATAAATGATGATAATAGTAGCATTCCCTAAACAATGGCTAACCTTCCCCCAAGTCAAATCCCTGGCCCTCCCCAGCATTCATGACAGATAGGGACAGTTTCTCTAAACTCCCGCCCACTTATGCAAGTGGGGGTGGGGCTGCCTTGTGTGGGCGTTGCTGCTCCACACTAATTGCTTCAGAAAAATATAGTAGAGACATTCAATATTTTTGTTTGTATAATGACAGGAAACATTAGTCCACTAGCAACATGTCTGAAATTTATCAGAATAAATAATCCAATCACATCAATAACAGCATAGAAACACACCTTTATGTACACAGCAGAAAATAATGTCATGTGATAGAATAAATGGACTCCATTAGTCACATGTTGACAAACAGTGCATAGTGTTGTGTTGTCTGCCCATATCCAGTCTCACATCCACACAGTGGCTACAGCAACACCAGATCTTGTTTTCTCTTTGGACAGAATTCCTGCAAATAATATGATATAAACACACAAACAATGTTGTTTATTGGTGAAGGATAAACTAAGGTAATATTGTATTATTCAGTTTTTAACAAACATACGTACATGCACACCAGACCTTCTGGGTCTACCTAGATATGGGTACAAAGTGCAGACAAACCAACTTGACCACACCCACAGCACATGCATGGGTTCAACAAACACTTAAAACTGTTTTCTCTGCAGGTGAGTAGAAAGCCACCATTGGAGAGGTGCATGGCTCTCTATGAGACGTCCACGTGTGTGCTGTACAGAGACACTTGCTTGGAGTGCCTCAACCGAGCATGCTCACAATAATTAGAATGTCAGTGCACAAGGACCACTTCCATAGCCAGAGGAGCACAGACAGGCAACTATGGGGCTGTGTGTGGCTCAAGGCACTCCATAGAGAACAGGAAGTGCAGCTGTCTCTCAAGAGTGCCTGTGTAGCCACATATTAGCCACAGGTGGCATGAATGGCAAATAGCTCATGTGCCAAAGACCTTCATGTCATGTGACCTGTAGGAGACATTGCAGCATGCAGGCTATCCCAAGAAGGGATTGATAGCAGATGAGTAAGGCAGGGGGAGGGAATCCCACAGATGACATCCACACCTGGGGACCATCACATGATGTTGTCTGAGTAACTGCTCACAGGAGTGGGGGGAGGGAATCCCACAGATGACATCCACACCTGGGGACCATCACATGATGTCGTCTGAGTAACTGCTCACAGGAGTGGAAGTGCAAATTTGTTCTGGCAACATGAGCATGCAAAAATCTAGAGCTCTCCTGCTCTGAGGCGGACATGTTTTATCATATACAAGTGTTTATTTGGTTGCTCTTGGGTGAGCCAAAGCATCAAAGTGGCCCAGTTCAGTTCCAGAGACCCACCACACTGCAACTGCTGACTCAACACAACTGCCCCCACAACCAATGCACACTACACACTGCACATCTTGTCCCCAACCACAAGCTCTCTACAAAGAAACTCAGTGCAGTTGTCATCTACACCAACACAACCTGCTCACACTGACATGCCCAGAGACATGAGCACCTCCACACTGAGGACAAATTCACCACCGACTCCAATATGGCCGATGTTCAGAGATTCCATCCAATACCGAATTCAAATTTGGAGAATATAAACAAATAAAAACACAACAAAGGAAATTAAAGTGGATTTCCCCTAATATTAATCTGGAGATAGTCATGTTGGGATTGTGGTTGAAGCCATTGGAACTGTTCACAACATAAGGGGGGAGTGGTCCCATGACCAATAAATATTCATGAGATGTTTACTATGTACCCTAACTTTGTTGTCACTCACCCCCTACCCTTCATTTCATTGCCAAATGAAAGCTTAGTTCCAATGCTTTCCAATGATATGCTTTACGACATGTTGAGTGTGCCACAACTAACTCTCAAGTGCTCCATGCCCTCACTAGCCACACCCACAACCAGTAGCACTCCTATGAGGTCATTCCCAACTAGGAGAGTGTCCTCATTTATTCAGTGGGAATAAAAGGGCTACGATGTTGCCACAAAGGACCACCAACCACACTTACAAATACAAGAGCTACAACTCTGAAGGAACCACCAGGCACAAAGCTCAAGTTCTATTCACAATGCTGTTGTATATCAGAGCAAAACCCTGTGAGTGTCTGTTTCAAGGCAGAGAGTGGTGTGGTGTGGTGTGGTGTGGTGTGGTGTGGTGTGGTGTGGTGTGGTGTGGTGTGGTGTGGTGTGGTGTTGTCAGTCCTCCTGTGTGGAGTGAGACTTGGACATTGTGGGCTTGGGCCTGGCAGTGACCAGGTTCCAGCAATGGACACAGCTCCATCCAAGCAACTAGTACATACCTGTGGTTTCAAAAAAACATTCCACCATATTTTTGTACAGTGATTATAGTTGAGGTGGTTATAGTTGAGGTGGTTATAGTTGAGGTGGTTATAGTCCATAGCTCTGTGGAGCTGGTACAGCAGACACACCACCATCTGATGCGTCTTCAGTCAGAACACTCTGCATCCAATACCACAACTCCTGGACAGTCTCCTGCTGGCATCCTCATCCTCACAAGAACTAAAGACCCTCTCTGACATACCCCAAACTACTTTGTGGCCTCAGCTTGTGGTTAGGTGAGGTGAACACTAATGGCTCTGCACACTCCATGAAGCCATGCAATTAAGACACACATGTGGTGTTTTATGTTGCTGCAAAACCATTGTAGATTGACTGGGGAGGAGAGAATTACACCAACAATGTATCAGCCACCATTTCCCTCCTCATGCTAATTCAGTGTATATAGTTGGATGTGTGTGAAGAACTGAACAACTTCCAACAAATAATATATTTATCTTCTGAATCAAAATTATAACCAAATACACAAATAAAATAGTTTTCAACTAATAAATATTTATCTTAGAATGATTATAGTCAGTGACATACACAAACCCATCTTGATCAACACATACACCACCACTACGGTAGTCACCACATGAGGTCACATAGTCCCCCTCAGTGGTGAACACTACAATCTTATGTGCACCATAATCTGTCACATACACATACTGACCAGCTACACACACACCACATGGGGACTTCAACCTCTTCCCACCATTCTCATCACAGCCAAAGAAGCGCAGGAGTTCACCATCTTTACTGTACACTTGAATAACAGAGTTACTATAGTCACAGACGTACACATTTTGATGACTATCAGGACATAGGCCACACAGTGGGTTATTATTTACACCAACAATCTGTCTAACGTATTTAAGTTCTCTGCTGTACACCATGATCACACCTTTATTGTAACGTTCAGTAACCATCACTTCATCCCCAACAACTGCAATATCATAATGTCCTGGAACTTTGACTTGCTTAACTTTGTGAACTCTAACCTCCCTACAGTTCTTGTTGGACTTGATGATTCTGTTAGTGAGATCAGTGAAATAGATGTTGTCCTCACTGTCCACGGCAACACCACATAAATATTCAAATTGGTGGTCTGAGGAATTGACACTTCTTAATCGTGTTCCATCTCTATCCATAACCACAGCATCTCCACCATATTCAGCAACTATAATCTCACCTACAGAGTTGACAGTTATACCACAAGGCCCCTTAACACCATCCCAGACCTTGACAGGCTTGTCTAGTAGAGTAGGAGGGCTGCAGACCAGCACAGGGAAGGGACTGCCTGCTACTGGCTGCCCGTCCACTGAGATAGAGAGTTCATGTCTCCCACGGACAGTGGGCGTGTACTGGATACAATACTCCCCGGCTCCAATTTCTTGGACATCACACTCAATGAGAGCTCCATTGTACAGAGAGTTCAGACGACAGTATACTGGAGTATCAGGTTTGTTAGGAAAGATAGACATCCTAACTTCAGATATCTCGTTGATCTCTGCTTTGCTCGCTACTTTGTTGACTTTGATAAAGGGGCACCCAACAACTATCTTAGCTATAGTCTGGCAGAGCTGCTCCAGGGCCTCAGCACACCTCACCTCCGCCCCTACCTCAACCTGCTCCACTGGTGGTATGATCCTCCCTGGTTGCCCCTGCCCTTCAATTTCTTCTTGGATTCGACTCCCAATCTCAGCATGCATGCACATGACCTCATCATCTGAACAGTGCCTGACACACTGCTCGGTGTAGTTGATAATGCTACAAACCTCAGCACTAGCTATAGACATTTTCTCTTCCAGTCTTTTAAACCTCGTAATCTTACTATTCACTTCCCTTGTAGCCTCCTCCAACAGCTGTTGCTTGCGTCTCTCCAAGATCGTGTGCAGCTCCTCAAAGGAAGTGTTGATGTTGTTAGCCACAGACACAGCCTGAGCTTCAAGTTGGAGTTGTGCTCTCTTTATCTCCTCAACAGCACCAGAGAGACGGCCCTCCATTTCCCTGAGGGGCTTTAGGCTGTCCATAAGTTCCTTCTTCTTGGTAATAGCTGCTACACGACTGAACTCAAAGTCATGGTCCCTGTGGTCCTTGATGGTGCAGTCACGACAAATAAACTTACTGCAGTCAAAGCAGAACATCTTCAAGGCCTCCTGGTGAAGGGGACACTCCTTAGCAGGAGAACTTTTGATGACAAGATCTTCAGCTCCTACTTTCTTCACTTCATCCAGAGAAATAATCTCATGCCCAATAAACAAAGCTTTCAACCTTTGATGTGACTCAATACATTTCATACATGCAAACTTATTGCATTGTCTGCAGAAAGCTTCAGCTAAGGCTTCAGAAGTTGAGCACATCTCACACTTGACCTCCTTGCTGAGGGCCTTCTCCAGCTGGGTGTACTGGTCCTTCAAGCGGTTGATGAAGACAGCTGTTTGGAGGTTGTCCACATTGCCCTCAGGGAGGGCGGTCTCCTTGCGACATTCAGGGCAAAGAAATGGCTGGTCAGTATCTGCCCTGAGGGCAAGCTGGAGGATACACTCCTGGCAGTAGAAGTGTAGACATGGCAACACTTTAGGTTGCTGGTAGTGGTCATGGCAGACAGCACAGGTGATCTCCTTCTCCAGACTCACCAGGCTCTTTTCTACCTCCTCCATTCCCCTAGCCATTGCTCACAGTCTATACAGGCACAGAGAGAAAGAACTAGCTACACACTCACTTGCTATAAAACAGTTATGAACTAAGCAGCAATCTCAAAAATGACAGATTAAGGTGTGGCTTTAATGAGATTCATGAGCAATGCCCAGGCAGGAAGTAAATGTGACATCCTGTACTGGGCATGTGCAGTGAGAATACAGTGATGCTGATAGATGCCACAGATGTGAATTAGGTGGAGTCCCACTAGCCACCAAATATCTTGCAACAAGGGAGCATTGCCCTGTCCTAGTGCATACAGAATAGTAAGGATAAGAGTGAATAACAATGAAAGCAGTGTCCAGGACACACACCCTTTCTTTTTCCAAGTGCATTGTTTCTTGTTTAGTTACGTTTTGTCTGTTGACCAGTTCAGTTCCTCCAGAAATATTATACATCTGTCTTTTCTGTCAACAGCAAAAACAGCAAAATGCTGAGCTGGTCTCTCTTACTCCATAGTTACCACAGGACATTGAGTGTTTGTTTGTGATGTCAGTCACACCCTAAACCACTGCACAGAAAGAGCTGACAATTTGCATGGGAGTTGGTACTGACCCTGAGACAGTCCCGAATTTAATGTGGCAATTACGACTGCCCTTAAAAATAAAATAAATCATTAAATTTTTAAGAATAATATTTTTAAACAAGGAAATCAAAAAAAGAACACAAACACACACACACACAGCCATTGTTAGGGCTCCACCTACTGACTGGTGACCCCCTAACTCTGCCTGTCTGTCTGTGCAGTTACTCTCTATAGTAGGAGGTCCACAATGTCTCCCCATAATGTGGTTCACTAATAACTGGTGTGCTAACTGCTGCTCCTGCCCTAATGGCTACAACTGTGTCTATCCACAGTGTAAGTCAGGGCTGGCTGTGTTAAGGTCTGCATGGACAGGGAGACCTTTAGTTGAGGAGGTATGGCTCCCTGACTACCACTTTCTCAACTCCTCAGAGTTGTGGCCTTGTTGGGTGTGTGGAGGAGGTTGTGTGCTGTTGTGAGATGAGCAACACAAAGAACACCAACATGGAGGCTCTGTCCAGTGGACTCAAGAGGACAGAGATGCAATGGCTGGTTGAGTGTGATTGACCTGTAGTTATAATTAGAGGGTGATTACTGGGGGAGGGTGTGGCAGCACTGCTGCACTTCCAGAAGTATTGCCCACCAACATTTGTTTGGCCACAAGTTAGAATGTTGGATACACAAGTTGGTGACAGTGCAGTGCTGACTCAGCTATAATTGTGGACAGACCCACAGTGTGCCTGAGAGTTGCCCCACACTATACTTGGACAGGCACACACAGTGCAACACTTGATCAGATGTCAGGCTTGGGAGAGAACACTGCTCAAGACACATTTCATTAGCCTAGCCAATTAATAACTGATAGCGGATTAACTCCACCAAATTATTTAATAAAAATTCACTTTGTTAAACATCATGCCAACATTCTGGCTACTCTAATATTTACTAGTTGTAAATAGTTAGTGTCATGTCACAAGGATAAGTGTGTTTCATCTTCACTATGTGACCTGAAGCAATTCTCTTTTTCTTTTCCATTTTTTTTTTTTGGTGGCACACTTGGTTGGTCTTCCCCTATTGCTAAAATAGATTTTTTGTGGTTTGCTCTAACACGACCTGGTTAACTATATTAGTGATTGCCCCCTTCCACGAAGAAGAAATTACTAGGCACAATTCCACCCGAAGCCTGGGTCTTCTTTCCACCCGAAGCCTGGGTCTTCTTTCCACCCACACCAAACTCAGCTGCTCACACACTCCAACTGAATAAAAATACATAATCACTGACTGACTAAAAATACAATGTTCTGTCCTTTTATAATTTACAAGCAATCTCCTATGACGTCACTATGTTTTCTCGTTAATTATCTGTAGGTCGGTTTACGGTTAGGATATCTTGTTCTTTCTCCGACACAAGCACTTATTCATATATACTATTTTAGTTGACCTCTTTAGACATGTTCTGTTTTGTGATGCAATAAGCACATTATGGTGCAGATGTAGGCATGATGTAACATGATGTAATGGCCATATAGAATGGTGCACTAATCTACATGGTTGATGAAGCCATGTCTTCGATGTCTGATGCCACATAGAAACACAAACTTGAACACAGACACACACAAACACATGCACACAGAGAGATGAGTCCTCTCAACAAGGATATCTACTGTCCTTCATCAACACTAGAGAGGAACGTATGGAGTGCATGATAAGATCCTCCATTACTTGACAATGGAGCTTCCTGATCATTTTATATTGGAAAAAGAATTTTCTTTAAATGTGCTAGTGCAGGGAAATATTCCAATTACATTATCATAACATATGAATTATACTATCTCCTGATCTGTTCAGTATTGCCTCTCTAAGGAATTAGAGTGGGCGTGGCATGGACAGTGGGAAGAAAATAATAGAATGACCTAATGTAGACACCATTCAACTGGCTCTGGCAGTCACAGCAAATCTTATCATACATCTCAGAACATTAAACTCGTTTCACATGAAGGAAAAAATGCTTGATCAGCATTTGTGGAATACCTGGCAACAATCATTGTTGAGGACACACACCAATAAGCTATTCCAAACACTTTATGTTGTATTGTTAATATACCAATACACTTTTCCAGCTCACCAAATATCCAGCAATGTAGTTCACAAGCCTAGTGAGCAGGGAAAGGGGAAACCCCAGGGATAACATCATGTACAGTTCCCTAATCACTCCATATTATGGACCGAGAGTGCCTGAAGAAATGCAGTGTGTGTGTGTATTTTCTATTAGAAAAATTATTGCTAGTTTCTGATTCATAAATAGTGCTGTGCCTGTGACTACATGTGGCTGTGACTATGTGTGGCATTGCCATATAAACTGCAGACACTGCACTAATACCTGTAATTAAATACGTTTTAGTTCTATGTTATCTTCATACTATTAGTTGGTGGATAATTCTAATTAAATTAATTCAACTATTGTTTGAGTGAAGACAAGAAGTAATACTCTGGATATTGAATGCTAATCAATTGTTAACCACTTCCTTCAACATTGTACTGAACTGTTGTCCCACCCACTCATGTTATTACATTTTTCTGATGAACCTCGTGTTAGTCACATTTTTGTGCTCACACCTTACCCTTTGGAGAATGCTATTGTCTTGGTTGTTACACAATTCTTTCTCATGATATTTGAAAGTCCTAATACTATATAGAACAATATCTACACGTCACTGGGTCACTCTGTACTAAACAACTATTGATAAAGCAAACACACCAGGACTGCTCTATTATGGAGGGTAGCAGATGATTGTATGGTCCTGATATTCAGGTAATCAAAAGTAACCTCTGTATGTCCGACTTGTCCAAACCCCATTGTTCAAGTGTAACCATTTTACTTACATCAAAGGGATGCATAGCCTTACACACGATACCACATCAAAGCATTTCGACATGGCCCACCAAGTTGACCACATTAAAACCTATCAGCAATTTAAAGAGAAAACTGATGAACTCTGAAGTGCTGTTCCATGAAATCCTATTGCAGCAAGGGACTGCTGCCTCCTGGCAGCTGCTGAAGTACAGAATTCTGTGCTCCCACTAACCACCTTCCCCCTCCCCCCAACCTCCACTCACCACTATTCCTGTAACACAAAATGAATTCCCTGCACTACCAAAGTAATGACTATCAAGAATTTCACAGGAGGATCAGTGTTGAAAGAAAGCAAAATGAGCGTGCCAAAAGAGCTTATTGCTATAAGAGCTACAGACATAGTATTAAAATGAAAATTATTCCATCAAGGATTACAAACCAATGTTATTGGTATATGGTAACAGCTATACCTCCCACCATCATATGATAGTGTGCAGAGAGCACTGCACACAGTCAGGATCATTTATCACAATAGAAATATATAATTTAAAAAATACTTCACTGATTGGAACCTCATCCCCCCACCCTCACCCCCATCACCTACCATAAGTAGTGGGAGTGGCATGGGGACAGAGAAAAGTAATGCTCATTTTTCAGTTTCTGCTTTTCTAGACCACCTCACTGCACAAGTGATGCTGAGCTGAAGAAACCCCCACAATCAATTTTTAGATAGCAAAAAAAGAGTTCCTATTGAGTATTCACATTTGCTTATTAACTGGATGAATTCTCACTAACTACAGATTTTGCTCCCCTCCTCCATTATATCACACAAGCTGCAATTAAATGTTTAATCTATTAATCCAGACATCACCAGTAGATACTTTTCAACAGGATACCTCATTCTGTGTGGAGTTCAGTTAAATGAGAGGCTGTTCATCTGACTTGACCATGTTAGCTAGCCACTTGTCAATCATAATATAGACAGATAAATGGATGGATGGATGGATGGATGGATGGATGGATGGATGGATGGATGGATGGATGGATGGATGGATGGATGGATGGATGGATGGATGGATGGATTTATGTTCTCAATTATTACATGTCAACTCCCTGAAAGTTATTAGAATAAATAATCCAGTCACATCCACAACAGCATGGCAACACACTTGTATGTACACAGCAGAAAACAATGTCATGTGATGGAATAAATGGACTCCATTATTCACATGTTGACAAACAGTGCATAGTGTTGTGTTGTCTGCCCATATTCAGTCACACATCCACACAGCGGCTACAGCAACACCAGATCTTGTTTTCTTTTTGGACAGAATTCCTGTAATTAATAAGATATAAAGTGTAGGTAGGTAGGTAGGTAGGTAGGTAGGTAGGTAGGTAGGTAGGTAGGTAGGTAGGTAGGTAGGTAGGTAGGTAGGTAGGTAGGTAGGTAGGTAGGTAGGTAGGGCTAGAGCTAGTGAGTGAGTGGGTACACTAGTGATCATAATAAAGTTATTGGTTTGATGTTCCAAGTTGACGAAATCTTACCAGTTTTTTAAATTAATAAAACAACAACAACAAACCACTACACCTTTTGTGACAGTACGAATAGTTATAAGTGATCAACACTAGTACATTAGCAAATTGATTAGCAAATTGATTAGGGATCCAAGTAAATTGTCAACTCGAGTATTGAGTTAATGTGTTGCATGTAGATTAGTGACCTGCATAAGAAGTAGCATGCATGCACACACAGATACATATGTAATTGTAATTAGGTGCTAATTGATTGAGATAGTCAAGAGGATGAAGTGAACATGCACAGGAAGAAGTGTGGTAGCTCAAGGGACATGTGTACGTACGTCTGTGGTCTGCACCTATGCTACAATTCTGAAAGGGCCACCATGGACAAAGCTCCAAGTTCTATTCAGAATGCTGCCAGGCAGAGAGTGGTGAAGTGTGCAGTGGTGGTGCCAGTCCTCCTGTGTGGAGCTGAGACTAGGACATTGAAGGCTAAGCATGTGACAACAACAGTAGTGGCAGTGGTATTGTAGGTCACATGATGAGGTTCCAGACACAGACAGAGTTTCATCCAAGCAACTGAACTCTATTCACATTCATTTTGCCACCGGAAGTGAGAGGTTTGTAAACCGCTGACCAGTACCAGCTCAAAGTGACAGCAATTAAAGCCCTGTCCACACTACAGCAACACCCGGTTCCAAACATTTCCTTGCGTCCACACTAGAACCTGTTCCACATCACCTGTATGGGCTGATTAACTGGCTGGGCAGATTAATTGGTCTTCCTCTACCATGTATAGAAACCGGGTATTTCATTTTCTGGTGTGCTAGTTGTTCTGCCCTTTCCCTCCACAATGTCATCGCATAAAGGAAGGATAGAGAGGGGGGAGAGAGCTGTTAGTAGCTAGACTCCTAATAGTGACATCAACAATAAAGCCACAGCTTTATTGTTGATGTGCACTATTAGGAGTTTAGCTAATAAATTTGAGCCGATTGAAGCCACTCTTCTGAAGGTTTCAGGTGAAACCAGGTGTAGTGTTGTAAATATACTAATCCACTTTTGCAGCTCAACTACTCAGTGACGTGGCTTCACAATTGTGGGGGAGGAAAGGGGAAACCCCAGGGATACCAGCACATACAGGTCCCTAATTACACTGAGTCATGGACCCAGATTGCCTGAAGAAATTGAGTGGGTGCACATTTTCAATGGGTAAAAGTAGAACTTGCAGATTCCTTTAAGTGTCTATGATCATCACAGGTGACACATGAGAATTCCAGTTTCTCAGGATAGGGAACTTCCCCACCCACTCCCACTGGATAAAACAGGTCAGGCAATGATTGCTCTAATAAATATTTGTGCACACCATGGTCCTACCTTCATTGCCAGTTCAGTAGATATCACTTCACCCCCAGGGACTGCAACATTGCAATGTCCTGCACCTCCAACTGGCTGCTTCACTTTGTGCTGTTTGAACCTTGCAGAGCTCTGTCATGTGAGAATTCAATTAGTCATTCTCATGTTCAGTATAAAAAGGTAGAGCTTCTCCATCTTTCCTAACCTTACCCAACAACATCTCCAGTCTATTTAGTGGCCCTCCTCTCCCGCCGAGTTGCCAGCTGACCAGCTCATCTTGCAGGTCAAGGTGCAGATAGCAATGCCTGTGGTCAGTTGAAGTGAAATCCTGAACTCTAGCACATCTTGACACTTCATAAAATACAGCTAGGTCATGTTTGCTGATGATGCAATATATCTGGTGCTGTGGTTGGTAAAGGGTGTGTGCTTGAGAGACTACAATTTCATCATGCTGCCAAAGAGGCTGGTGGGTGATAGGCACAAGAACATCAGCTGAAAAAGGATGAAGAAGTCCAGTCAGAAGAGAAAAAATGATTACAAACATATTTGGCAAAGCCAGGTACTATTCTCACAGTCTATACATTAAAGATGTCCACCCATCCATCTGCTCACTGAACACAGTGAAGATGGATTCCAAAAAGGGTTGGTAACTGGAGCTGTTTTTGTAGATCTCTCTGCTGCATGTGACACCGTGCAGCACTGCATCATGCTTAGGAAACTTCACCGGATGACAGAAGATGTAAAATACTGTGCAGTTTTAAGGAACTCGTTGAAAGAGCGAAGGTTTTTTGTCGACCTGGATGGAAGTAAGTGCCGCTGGAAAAGGCAAAAGAATGGTTTGCCACAAGGCAGTGTCCTAGCTCCCTTGATGTTCAATGTTTACACCAATAATCAACTGAAGCCACTGGGCACATAGCGTTTCATTCATGTTGATGACCTTGTCCTCATCTCCCAACATAAAACCTTTGAAGAGGTGGAAAAGAATCTTCCTACTGCCCTGGAGGAAATGACAGCATACTACACCTTTAACCACTTAAAACCTAATCCTGCTGAGACCCAGGTTTGTGCTTTCCATCTAAAATATCAGTTTGCTCACTGACAGCTGAACATCAAATGGGAAAATGTAAAGCTTGTCCACTCAGATACTCTGTGTACCCAGGTGTGACCTTAGACCACACCCATTCATTTAAGACACACACGGGGAAAGAAGAAAGCCTAAGTACACACTAGGAACAACTTGCTTAAAAAGCTTGGAAATTCTAAGTGAAGTGTTCATCCAACAACAGTAAGAACAGCAGCACTTGCACTGTGCTACTCTGCCACAGAGTACACCAGCCCAGTTTGGACAAGATTCTGCCTTGCCAAGAAAGTAGATGTGGCCCAAAATGAGACATGAGACATGCAGGTGTGTGACTGGATGTACTCGACCAACAAGAACTGAAGACCTGTATGTTCTTGCCGGCATTGCTCCACCCCCAATCAGACGAGAAATCCAGTCCATGACAGAACGCACCACGCAGCTAACTGATGGACGTCATTCCCTGTTCAACTACATACCAACTAAACAAATGGCTGAACTGTGGATAAGGCAGTGGAATGAGTCCTATGGACAACACACCCCACTGGGCCAAACGGGCTATACCCCATGTCAGGCACCTTCCTCTGGTTTGGGTGCTGATTGGAGCACTTGGAGATCACTCAACCAGCTTAGATCAGCAACTGGCCGCTGTAAACAATCAGTGAAACCATGAGGGTTGGTGAGTGATGACCAGTGTGAGTGGGGGCCAACTCAATCTATGCATCACCTGTTACATTGTCCCCTAGTCCAAGCAAGATGTGCCAGAAGACACCTAGCTCTCCCAACTGATGATGCAATTCTATGTGCCAAGTTTTAGGCCAACATCATTTAAGAAATTGAGACATGATGAAGAAGATCCCCAAAGCCCCGCCCTGTGATTCTAACAGAGGTGAACTCACAAGCTCCAGTGTGGTGAGCAAAGCTAATCCATCGGCTAGTATAAAATGGGATGCATATATACATACATACATACATTATACATACATACATACATACTGTATGGACTTAGTATCATTTAATTCATCATTTAATTTTGTTGTTGATTTGTATTTTGGTAATGGTCGTCATGTCCTTTAAATATTAAAAAAAAAATCTTTGCTGAAATTGAGTTGCACACTTGATTGAAATCTACTCTAATCCGAAGGAGAACTCCACATGAATTGGTCCTCTGAGCCGGATCTCTAACAGAGATACCTTTTTGGCTTAGTTTCTTACTTTGGAGCTAAACTTCTCAACTTTCAGAGTCTTAGTTTCGTTTGTGTTGTGAGCCACGAATCTCTCAACTTTTCTCAGTTCCTCTGAAGTAACTGTAGTTGGTAAGTCATGCTTGTGCATATTAGTTGTAGCGAGCTAATTTGGGCTTAAGCAGAGCTAAACAGCCTCCCCACCCCCTTCCTCCCTTTCCCCCCCCCCCCCCCCCCCCCCCAGCCTGTTCACGGATTTGAAGGGTTGTTGCTACTAGTGTGCGTCATTTGGATTATTATTTTTTGTTTATTGTAATTTGTGGATATCTATTCTCTGTTCAACGTTTGGACTTCTTTGTTTATTGTAATTTCGTCAGTCGCCTGCCGATTATGACTGCAACAGATGCTCACGTGCTCTCTACGCACAAGAAGAGAAGAGGCGTTGTCCGTGCCTCTCTCACTCGTCTTAACACTAAACTTAGTGAGTTAGAGTCTTCCCTTGGAGGACCAGATAATCTTGACATTATTAAACGTTTAACAGCAAGATTAGATGCTTTAGACACAGACTTTAAGGTCCATCATTTAGCTATTGTTGACCTGATCAATGGTGAAGAAGCTCTCCAAGCAGAGTAAGATGCTCTTGATGAGCATGATGATAATATCTCAAATTTGGATCTATGCATTCGACATATAGTCACTGCCGGTTCAACACTATCTGATGTTCCACCTCGCAAGACTGCCTTCAAAGGTTTGGCACGCTTACGCAATAAGCTATATATCATTGTAGGCAAGATTTCTTCATTGCCAAGTGATGATGGCAATGTGTGCCTGCTACAGCAACATGAACAACAACTCTCTGAGATCAAGAAAGAACTAAGTGACATTCGCAGCTCATTGCTATCTTTTGATCTTGAAGAAGGTAATGACGTCATTGAATTACATTCAGCCATAGAAAAGGATATTTTTTATTGTTCCCTTCAAATCAAGGAACTTCTTCATTCTAGCATGCCTACGTCAACTGCACGTGTTGACAAGGGTGTGAAACTTCCCAAGATCAATGTACCAACCTGTGATGGTAATATTCTTAATTGGAAAATCTTCTGGGAACAATTTTGTGTTTCAGTTCATGCAAGAACTGGTGTATCTGATTCAGAAAAGCTCATTTATCTTCAGCATGCCCTCAAGGATGGAAAAGCCAGGAGTGTAATTGAAAGTCTTTCCAGATCTGGGGAACATTACACAGAAGGTGTTGAAAGTTTGAAATCAAGGTATGACTGGCCTTGTCTCATTCATCAGGCACATGTCCGCATGATTCTTGAGGCCCCTAGTCTCAAGGATGGCAGTGGAAGAGAACTTTGTCAGTTTCATGATACTGTTCAGCAACATCTCCGTGCACTGAAAGCCATGGGCCATGAACTCTCTAGTTCATTCATCGCATCCATGTTTGAGTTAAAGCTAGACATGAATACTATGTTTGAGTGGCAACAACACAACCAAGCTTCCATTGATTTTCCACTTACCAAGAATTGCTCAACTTTATTGATTTGAGAGCCCTTGCGTCTGAGTCACTAATTGAGTCTGCAAAGAACCTCGTGTAACATGCGATCTCCCACTCCATCCCATTCCCTACAACGCAATGTGGGACCATCTGTCCAATCTTCAACTTGCAGATCCAGGATTTGCCAAGCCAAGCCAGGGAGAGTTGATATTCTACTTGGAGTGGAGATATTGGTCATAGTGATGCTTCATGGTCGGCAGAGGGGAACTCCTAACTCACCTTTCACATTTGAAATAGAATTTGGATGGGTACTCGCTGGTGGTACTGATTCTTGTGCTCCTGCTAATCATGTTGCAACTCACTACGCTTCTTTGCTCACCAGAGATGATCTTCTACGTCAATTTGGGAAGTAGAGGAGAATCCAAAGGCTCACAGTACTCTGTCTCCTGAGGATCAATCAGTCTCGGATCATTTCAAGACTCAACACTCTCGCACGAGTGAAGGTAGATTTGTTGTACCCTTACCTAATAGGTGTGGTGTCAAACCACTTGGTGAGTCCAGGTCACAAGCAGTCCGAAGATTTCTTTCATTTGAACAATCGGTGCATAACAAGGGTCACTTTCAAGAGTTTGAAGCAGTCATGGATGAATACTTTCAGTCTGGGCATGCTTAACTAATTCCTGAAGCTGATCTTGAAAAACCCCCAGACAGTGTATTTTACCTTCCCATCCACGTGGTTCAGAAGGAGTCCAGCACGACTACCAAGGTCAGGGCTGTCTTTGATGCCCCGGCCTAGTCATCGACTGGAGTGTCATTGAATGACACACTACTGATTGGACCCACGGCCCATTCCTCACTTGTTGATGTCTTACTTCATTTTCGTTTACATCGCATTGCCTTGACCACTGACATTAGTCGGATGTATCGAGCCGTCTGTTTCACTCATTCAGATAGCGACTTGCACCGCTTTGTGTGGAGAAGGGACGTGGATGACCCTCTGAAGGATTATCACATGACTAGAGTCACATTTGGTGTCTCATCATCTTCTTTCAGAGCTAACATGTGTGTCAAACAGAATGCGTTTGATTTCACATTGAAGTATCCTCTTGCCTCTAGAATGGTGAACGAATCATTCTATGTTGATGGTGGCTTGACAGGAGCAGAGTCCATAGAAGGAGTGCTAGAGGTGCACAACCAGCTACAAGACCTCTTCCACAAGGCGGGCTTTCTACTTCGCAAATGGAATTCAAGTGAACTCATTGTTCTTGAACATATCAAGCCTGAACTTGGAGACTCAAAGTCTATTCTCACCATGCCAGATCCATCAGAGTACACCAAAACGTTGGGAGTCGAGTGGAATGCTGGCATGGATTACTTCTGTCTTACGGTCGCTGACTTGCCTCGTTTTGACAACTTGACAAAGCGTGCTCTTGTGTCAGACATCACCAAGACATTTGACATCCTGGGATGGTATTCTCCTTGCATAATTAAAGCCAAGATTCTGCTGCAACAATTGTGGGAAGAGAAAATTGGCTGGGATGACTCTGTACCTTCAGTGATACAACAAACATGGTCCAAGTAGAGAGTTGAGCTCAATCTTCTCTCTAAACAACACACACTACAGTGTTACTTCCCGAAGGATGCCACCATTGTATCTATGCAGCTTCATGGATTCTCAGATGCCTCTGAGCAGGCCCATGCTGGAGTTGTGTATCTTCATATGACCAACTCAAAGGGAAGCGTTCATATGTCCCTCGTCATGTCTAAAACCAAGGTTGCTCCCATCAAACAACTCACCATCCCAAGATTGGAGCTATGTGGAGTGCATATTCTAGCTCAAATGCTACACCACTGCAAGGAAGTATTCGCTTACCTTTGCAACAAATCTATGCATGGACAGACAGCACAATTGTTCTCAATTGGCTTGCTGGAAACCCTCGACGCTTCAAAACATACGTTAGAAATTGTGATTCTCAAATTATGGAGCTAATTTCCCCAGAACGGTGGAATCATGTTAATGGATTAGACAATTCTGCTGACTGTGCTTCACGAGGTTTATTTCCATCAGAGCTATTGAATTACTCCCAATGGTGGAATGGGCCTAATTGGTTAATTCCTTGTGATTAATGACTTTGTCGTAGAGGTCATAACTTATTTCAATACCTGCTAGGTCTTGGTCGGTGGTATGTATGGACTTGGTATTATTTGATTTATCATTAAATTTCATTGTTGATTTGTATTTTGGTAATGGTCATCATGTCTTTTAAATAAAAAAAATCTTTGCTGAAATTGAGTTGCACACTTGATTGAAATCTACTCTAATCCGAAGGAGAACTCCTCATGAACATACATATACTAGTGATAAAAGCATTAGATTCCCCAAAATATACGGAAACAAGAAAAGATCATTAACTATCCAAGAATTATTTTAAAAAAAGGTATGACCACTCAATTATTATGTGCCTAATTCCATATCCCTAAATCACTGCCTCTGGAGAATACAACTTGACATTTTTGTACTCGTATTAAGCATGATGAGGAAGTCCCCTATTTTTTTCTCCATACTAATTAAACGTCAATCATGGGGTTGAGTGGTTCTCTTTGCAATATTGCAAAGGAACTATTCATTCCATAATTTACCCATGATAATAGCATTCTTTTTAATGACACTAGATGAAATAGAGTTTGACTCTGTGATTTAGGATTGTAGAATTAGGCACATAATAATGATATCCATGCCTTGTTTCAATACTTCTTGGGTAGGTAATGATCTTTTCTTGTTTCTGCACATTTTGTGAACACATGTCCACTAATTGAATTATGGGAATATAGAAATTAATGTCGCACATGTTTGAATATACTATAGAGATTAGTGTCTGTCATTGTATTGTGTTTAGAGAAGATTTTACTCATTTACATAGATACATTATTATCATCACAAATATATATATGCATGGCCCGGGCATTGGCCAGGTATATTCTTCTAATGCTCACATAACAGAATTAGTCAACAGATTCTTATTTGTTGTTCTATCACATAACCACACCCCCTCCCCTCCCATGTCATTCCTCCCTCCCAACATCTTATGGAGCAATTCTAGTCTATGCAAGCTATAAAATGACATGCAATATGAGGGGGCGGGTGCATTGTGAGTGCCTCTCACCACATACCACATGAAGCAACACTCACCACACGTCCACCTCAACACCTTTCTCAGGCCTGAGGCCTGCAAATCAACAATGACACCAAACACATGAGCTACTGGATGATGGCTACAAGTAGGAAGACAAAAGTGAACTCAGAGATATCAGGCACAAAGAGGTACCAAAGTGAGAATACAGATTTGAGTTGTACACATGCGGTAAGGGTTAATTACAGCATTTTTAAATGTCTTCTATCACTTGATAATAAAACTTACAAATATGAACACAATTTACTCAAATGTGCTAGTGCAGGGAAATGTTCTGACTGCATTATCATAACATGTGTGTTATACTATCTCCTGATCTGTTCAGTGACTGCCTCTGTAAGGAACTAGAGGGGGCATAAATTACAGGTACAGTTCTCATAACACTAAACTTGTTTCACATGAAGGGAAACGAGAATTGCTTAATTGGGCACTTGTAGAATCACTAGTGCCTGGGAGGAGTCATTGTTGAGGAGACACAGAAATGACTAGAGTTGGGATTTTTAGATTTCCACCTAAAATCTAGGTTTGTGATCTGAAATAACTTTTTTTGATTCCTTAAAAACCTATTTTTCCCCTTTTTTTATGGATATAAATATGGAATAATTCCTTCTATCATGATCCCTCCCTTTGGAAAAAGATTTTTTAAGAAGGACCCTTCCCGCACATCACTGAGAAGCAAACCTCCCAACCTTCCTCTGCCCCCTCAACCCATAACAACCTGTTGGGGCACTTGGAGGGATAAAGGCTGCCATCTTTTACTATGAACACTTTGATGCTGATAGAGAGAGTGATAGACATGCTGGATCCGATCAAGAGGATGGAGCAGCCATCAAGAGGGGACATCAATTACTGACCAAGAATCAGCTCAGGACTAACCTCACTCTCATTGATGCTAACTTGTCTCTTCCTTCTTATATTAACTGGCCTCCAAGTACACAAGGGTTCTGCTTCACACAAAAATTCAGACATAGCTGTACAGAAAATATCGCCAGTCAAGTAGCCAGACATACTGGATGGAATGAGTTTAGAGAGACATTGCAAACCTGCCCACCGGTCAGTGTTGGTATGGAAAGGTCTTTCCCAGTCTATAAAAATATCTTATCTGACAGCCGCCGTACAGGTTCACAGCTGAACAATTGAAATAGGTTAATTAATTGCTTGTACAATTATCATTTATTAAAATAAATATGTTAATTATTAACGTTTTAACCTAAAAAAAGTAGAACATTTCAAACATGTTGCATTGTTAATAAACTAATCCACTTTTCCAGCTCACCAACTATGCAGTGATGTGGTTTCCCCAATTCTTGTGAAGAAATGGGGAAACCCCAGGGATACAAGTATGCCAGATCCCCAATTACATTGCCCTTGAAGAAATGGAGTGTGTGTGTGTGTGTGTGTGTGTGTGTGTGTGTGTGTGTGTGTGTGTGTGTGTGTGTGTGTGTGTGTGCTTTCCGTAAGAAAAATTGTTATATTTCTGATTATCAATAGTGTCTGTGATAATTGGTGGGATCGCCATGGAAACTGCAGACACTGGACCGATATTTGTAATTAAATATATTCTAGTTCTGTCTTGTCCTCATACAATGGATAGTGAAGGGTAACATGGCTGCATTCAATGGTCCTGTCCAGTGCTTCTAGTTATTGCTGCAAGTCAATAGAGGACTTGCAAACATTGAGGCTGGGGACCACCTGTGTACTCTGTCCCTGGGAGAGGGAATCCCCCCACCCCCTCCCACTGGATAAAACAGTTCAGGCAATAATCGCACTAATAAATATTAGTACACACCATGTTCCTACCTTCATTGCCAGTTCAGTAGACATCACTTCACCCCCAGGGACTGCAACATTGCAATGTCCTGGACCTCCAACTGGCTGCTTCACTTTGTGCTGTTTGAACCTTGCAGAACTCCGCCACATGAAAATTCAATTAGTCATTATCACGTTCAGTATAAAAAGGTAGAGCTTCTCCATCTTTCCCTGTCCTTACCCAACAACATGTCCAGCCAATTTGGTGGCCCTCATTTCTCCCACTGAGTTGCCAGCTGACCAGCTGACCTCGCAGACAGCATCGCAGGTCAAGGTGCAGATATCAATGCCTGTGGTCAGTTGAAGGGGAATCCCAAAATCCAGCATCTCCTGAATCCTAATAGCAGGATTACTCCAGACCTCAAGACACCAGAAACAACCACAATTACCCTAGAAACTCCTGGGCTATAATATATTATTTTATAATTTTCTCTTTCTACCAGGAAAAACAACAATAATAATAATGTTAAAAAATATATATGGACCACATTTGTGATAATTTGAATACTTAGTTGCTAATGAAATTTTGTGGATTTTAACTTCAACTAAAATGGATGAAAATAAATTATATAAATAATGATAATAGTAGCATTCCCTAAACAATGGCTAACCTTCCCCCAAGTCAAATCCCTGGCCCTCCCCAGCATTCATGACAGATAGGGACAGTTTCTCTAAACTCCCGCCCACTCATGCAAGTGGGGGTGGGGCTGCCTTGTGTGGGCGTTACAGCTCAACACTAATTGCTTCAGAAAAATATAGTAAAGACATTCAATAATTTTGCTTGTATAATGACAGGAAACTTTAGTCCACTGGCAACATGTCTGAAATTTATCAGAATAAATAATCCAATCACATCAATAACAGCATAGAAACACACCTTTATGTACACAGCAGATAATAATGTCATGTGATAGAATAAATGGACTCCATTAGTCACATGTTGACAAACAGTGCATAGTGTTGTGTTGTCTGCCCATATCCAGTCACACATCCACACAGTGGCTACAGCAACACCAGATCTTGTTTTCTCTTTGGACAGAATTCCTGTAAATAATATGATATAAACACACAAACAATGTTGTTTTATGGTGAAGGACAAACTAAGCTAATATTGTACTATTCAGTTTTTAACAAACATACGTACATGCACACCAGACCTTCTGGGTCTACCTAGATATGGGTACAAAGTGCAGACAAACCAACTTGACCACACCCACAGCACATGCATGGGTTCAACAAACACTTAAAACTGTTTTCTCTGCAGGAGAGTAGAAAGCCACCATTGGAGAGGTGCATGGCTCTCTATGAGACGTCCTCGTGTGTGCTGTACAGAGACACTTGCTTG
Source organism: Lycopodina hypogea (assembly GCA_963969325.1). Classification (NCBI taxonomy): domain Eukaryota; kingdom Metazoa; phylum Porifera; class Demospongiae; order Poecilosclerida; family Cladorhizidae; genus Lycopodina; species Lycopodina hypogea. The sequence goes on from OZ017792.1 coordinate 12,551,352, forward strand.
GAGTGCCTCAACCGAGCATGCTCACAATAATTAGAATGTCAGTGCACAAGGACCACTCCCATAGCCAGAGGAGCACAGACAGGCAACTACGGGGCTGTGTGTGGCTCAAGGCACTCCATAGAGAACAGGAAGTGCAGCTGTCTCTCAAGAGTGCCTGTGTAGCCACATATTAGTCACAGGTGGCATGAATGGCAAGTAGATCATGTGCCAAAGACCTTCATGTTATGTGACCTGTAGGAGACATTGCAGCATGCAGACTACCCCAAGAAGGGATTGATAGCAGATGAGTAAGGCAGGGGGAGGGAATCCCACAGATGACATCCACACCTGGGGACCATCACATGATGTTGTCTGAGTAACTGCTCACAGGAGTGGGGGGAGGGAATCCCACAGATGACATCCACACCTGGGGACCATCACATGATATCGTCTGAGTAACTGCTCACAGGAGTGGAAGTGCAAATTTGTTCTGGCAACATGAGCAAGAAAAAATCTAGAGCTCTCCTGCTCTGAGGCGGACATGTTTTGTCATATACAAGTGTTTATTTGGTTGCTCTCGGGTGAGCCAAAGCATCAAAGTGGTCCAGTTCAGTTCCAGAGACCCTCTACACTGCAACTGCTGACTCAACACAACTGCCCCCACAACCAATGCACACTACACACTGGGTGGGCTTACTAGCCTGTGTTGTGTTTAAGGTCATCAAAGGCTTTGTGGCAGTTTGAGTCCCACTGGAAGTCTGTCCCTTTTCTCAAGACCTTATGGAGTGGTTCCGCGATCTTGGAATAGTTGGCAACGAATCGACGGTAGTAATTTGCTAGACCTAAAAATTGCCGCAGCTCTTTGACATCCTTTGGTATTGTGTACAAGGAGACAGCTTCTACCTTTGCAGAATCTGGGCAAATGCCTTTGGCGGATACTATATGTCCAAAATAGTTAACTTCCCTTTTAGAAAAATGACATTTACTTGCTTTCAACTTCAAACCAGCACTTTCCAGAGCATGAAACACATTCATTAGACGTTGGAGATGCTCTTGAAAAGTTTTACTAAATACCACAATATCATCCAAATATATTAGACACTGCTCATCTGTTTATGCTGCTAACACACATTCCATCAATCGTTGGAATGTGGCATGTGCATTAGTGAGACCAAATGGCATAACATTGAATTCAAAGTGAGATCATAGATATCAGGTATGAAGAAGAATTACGTGAGAATACAGAATAAAGGTGAGAGTTATACATGTGTGGTAAGCAGTCATAACGCTAGCAAGCACTTGTTCCATTTATAGGATATGTTTAGACACGTTCTGTTTTGTGATGCAATAAGCACATTATGGTGCAGATATAGGCATGATGTAACATGATGTAATGGCCACATAGAATGGTGCACTAATTACATGGTTGAAAAATCCATGTCTTCTATTTAACATAGCCCAAGACACTGCAGAGAACCAGTTACCTCCACAGATAAAGTTAGTTTCAACTGCCGGGGACTGTGCTCAATAGGAAGGTATGGAGTGCATGATAACACCCCCCATCACTTGTCAGTCTGAGCTCATAATAATATCAGGGCCAATAGGTTCATTTTGGAAAATAAATGACTTCACATGTTGCAAACAAAGAATTAACTGAAATTGAACTAGCAATTAAACCTGAATCATCTTCAACAGTATTAACATCACTCACATGCGTTATACTATCTCCTGATCTGTTCAGCGACTGCCTCCCTAAGGAATTAGAGTGGGCGTGGCATGGATAGTGGGAAGAGGATAATAGAATGACCTAATGTAGACACCATTCAATTGGCTCTGGTAGTCACAGCAAATCTATCTTATACATTTCAGAAACTTGTAAACTAACTTCTCTAATTACAGGTACTGTACTAAAACAATAAATTTTTTTTTTACATGAAAGAAAATGAGAAATGCTTAATTGGCTCTTGTGGAATCACAAGTGCCTGGGATGAATCATTGTTGAGGACACACACCAAAAGCTATTCCAAACACTTTCTGTTGCGTTGTAAATATACCAATACACTTGTCCAGTTCACCAAACATCCAGTTATGTGGTTTCACAAGTGTGAGGGAGAAAGGGGGAAACCCCAGGGATACCACCATGTACAGGTCCCTATTACACTGAGTCATGGACCGAGATTGCCTGAAGAAATTGAGTGGGTGCATCTTCAATGAGAAAAAGTATGAATTGGAGATTCTTTAAGTGTCTGTGATCACCACAGGAGCCACTTGAGAATTCCACAGGCTGAGATAGGGGAATCCCCCAATCCCTTCTCACTGGGTAAAACTGGTCAGGCAATGTGAAATTATATCACCAATAGATGCTACCAGGTTAGATGTTATGTCACCTTCACTCACAAGAACTAAAGACCCTCTCTGACATACCCCCAACTACTTTGTGGCCTCAGCTTGTGGTTAGGTGAGGTGACTAGGGACTAGGTCTAGAGGTGAGGTGAGGTGACTAGGGACTAGGTCTAGAGGTGAGGTGAGGTGAGGTGAGGTGAGGTGAGGTGAGTGAGGTGAGGTGAGGTGAGGTGAGGTGAGGTGAGGTGAGGTGAGGTGAGGTGAGGTGAGGTGAGGTGAGGTGAGGTGAGGTGAGGTGAGGTGAGGTGAGGTGAGGTGAGGTGAGGTGAGGTGAGGTGAGGTGAGGTGAGGTGAGGTGAGGTGACTAGGTCTAGGTCTAGAGGTGAGGTGAGGTGAGGTGAGGTGACTAGGTCTAGGTCTAGAGGTGAGGTGAGGTGAGGTGAGGTGACTAGGGACTAGATCTTCCCAATTATGCTCATTTTTGGACCAATTGTGCTATTCTTTTATGCTCCATTAAAAGTGCTTTTAGAAATATCATTTTTGATATTTTTAGCCTTACACACAAAGAAAGAGGTGTGGCCAGATGGGACCCACCCCATGTTATTCGCACAATCAAGTTGTGTCTGCATGCCACAGTTTTAGGCCTGTAGCTCCATCATTTTCTGGCAAAAGTACAATTTTTGGCCTTTCTTTTATACAGAAATGGGTGGCCATCTAGATATATTTGATGTTCCCCTGGTGACACTGATTCTAGCTCCATTCTTTTTTCTGGTAAAAGTACCATTTTTGGCTTTTTGAAAGGGTGTGGCCATATAGACATGCTCATGACGTTCCCTTGGTGATACCGGTTTGAAATATATATGGGTTTGTGGTCTAACTTCAACCATTCAAGCGTGAATCATAGACAGACAGACAGACAGACAGACAGACAGACAGACAGACAGACAGACAGACAGACAGACAGACAGACAGACAGACAGACAGACAGACAGACAGACAGACAATTCATACTTTATATTATAGATGATCCTTACCAAGGGAGACCTATAAATTCCCTCACACATTTTGAGCACATCCATAAGGATTTGGTTGGTCCTTTACCACTGTAAGGTGTCAAGGAGTCTCTCACCTGTTCACTATAGGGGGAGTTTCACTCAGTGGCCTGAAGCCATTCTAGCAGTTGATATTTCCAGCCTTGTTGAGTGTCAAAACTGATCTACTAATGTAATGATCCTTATCAATATGTGGTCGTAATAAATGGGGAATTTAATTCTGACAATTTTTTTTTTTTTTTTTTTGGATAAAAAAGGTTGCTTGTGATTTACTCCAATACTACCTGGTTGACTGTATGGTTGGTGATCATCCAGTTGAACAGACCCAGCCAGAGCAGTCTCAGAATAGGTTCCATCATAGACATTAATATTCTCAGGGGAATATTAAAATACTGTAGAAGTATATTAGCTTAATCACAGGAAATGATTTATAACACATAACTAATCAAAATTCTTTTGTCTGCTTCACACAACAATTAAATGTGCACAGTCAGAAATTCCAAGACCAATTAAATATTTAGTAACACCCAAGTCAACTGCATCCTAAAATCTCTGTATATAAAATACTAATATAAATGGTGTGCCATATAATAGCATGCCACCATTGCTATAGAAACACAATACTTGTATATACAGATTATCAACAAACCATTTTTGTTGTTTAATTTAACTACCAACAAACAAACAATAGTCATTGCAATCAAAAAGACGGCTTCACGAGATTAACCACAGCTAGGTGATGTTTGCTGATGATGCAATACATCTGATGCTGTGGTTGGTAAACTGGACCCTTTGAGTAATCAGAGCAATGATGTTTTTATCAATTAGAAAGATAACTATGTGACCAACCAACTCATGAGCTACAAAAGTTCTACAATGTAGTATATATAGACATGCTAATGACGTTCCCTTGGTGATACCGGTGACCACAGCTAGGTCATGTTTGCTGATGATGCAATACATCTGATGCTGTGGTTGGTAAACTGGACCCTTTAAATATGTGACCTACCAACTCATGTGCTACAAAAGTTCTACAATGTAGTATCTATACTATAGTGTGAACAGTCTGTCTGTCTGTCTGTGTATCTGTCTGTCTGTCTGTCTGTCTGTGTATCTGTCTGTCTGTCTGTCTGTCTGTCTGCCTGTCTGTCTGCCTGTCTGTCTGTCTGTCTGTCAGCAATGCACACTCGAATGGTGGAAGTTAGACTCATGAACCTTACATATTTGGAATTGGTGTCACCAGGGGAACGCCATAAGCATATCTATATGGCCACACCCCTATCTGCATTCAAGAAAAAGTCAAAAAAGGACTGATGCCAGAAGAAATAAATGGATCTACAGGCCTAAAACTTTGGCATGCAGACACAACTTGATTCAGTGAATAACATAGGGTGGGTCCCATCTGGCCACACCTCTTCCTCTTTGTGTATAAGGCTGAAAAGGTCGAAAATGGTACATGTAGACCTAATTACATGCTCACTTTTGTTTTAAAAGTCAGCATGTCTTCAAAGCAGACATTTTTGTGACTACAGCCCACGAAAGGTGGGACGAAAAACCACCCGAAATGTCAATATATATGTAGAGTAATAAAAATAATTTTTGTTTCTTCAGTTTCAATACAATTTTTTTTTTTTTAAATGGCAGGTAACACAAGAAACTGATGGTATGCCATGTATGCTACCAAAAAAAAAAAAATGAAAAAAAAAAATGAAAAAAGGAAAACAAAAGAAGGGAAAATCAACACTATACATACGCATAAATATATACTAGTTAATTAAAAGGATGTAACCCTCAAAATCCACAAGAGTTAATTGTCACCAATAGGTGCAAAAGATATAATTTGATTTTATTCTTGTTCTTTTAAATATTTTTTAATACTACTCCCCCTGGTTACGGGCCTGATTTCAATGGAGATAATTATTATTAGCGTAAGTTTGACCAGTTTTGGGTTAAGAGATAAACTCACTGCATCCACTTAATCTCTAGATTTTTTGGATCCTGAGGCTCCCAAGTTTCTGTGTTGGGTCTCTAATATTACCCAATTTACTCTCCTGGTCCAGTTATGCATGCAAGCCAAGTAAGTTTCTGTCCTCTGAAGGCCTGCCATACTGGACACTAAAAACCAGTTTAATCCATGTCTTGTCTGGAATGGTTTCCACATGCCTTCAGTACACCTGGTTTCATCCCAACAGGTTCCGCTTGAAACTGTCAGAAGGGTAGGCTTCAAGCGGCTCAAATATATTTAACATTCCTGTGGCTTTATTGTTGATGTGCAGTATTTGGAGTTTAGCTACTAATAGCTCTCTCCCCTCTTCTCTCCTCTATATATATATATTAGCAGAGAGTGCCCAAGTGATGCCTACCAAATGCAAAAAGTGAAACAGTTTATCGATAGAATAGGTGGAGCTAAGTTCATTACCATGCTGGATCTGGCCCCAGTGGTCACACACAATTAGAAAAAAGAAAAACAGAATGGCCAACTACTGAAATAGCACATTGTATTATGGAAGAATTAGCCCCACCCACTCTAAGAGCTCATGCCAAATTGCATTCCAATCAGAAGTGCTGCTCTCCAAACCCCAGTGGTTACGCACAAATTGAAAAAGATAGATTGATAGACAATATATCCTGCAGTTCTGCATTAAATTATGTAAGAACCAACACCCTCCCTCCCCAAATGCTCATGTCAAATTCATCCCAATCATCACAGCGGTTCTCTACATGGACAGACTAAAATCACCAAATTAGAGGATGATAGACAAAAAATGGTAATTTTAGATTTAGTCGTGCAATAACCATCCCACACCCACCTCAAGCGCTCATGCCAAATTTTATCCCAACTGACCCAGAGGTTCTTTAAAATCCAATGGTTATGAAAAAAATAGAAAAAAGATAGATAGATAGACAAAAATAGTTATTCAAAATTTAATTAAGTAATAATCATTCAACATTCACCTCAATCATTCATGCTCAATTAATCACAACCAGCCAACATGTTCTCTAAATCACAATGGTTTCTCACAAACAGAAAAAGATAGATTAAAATTTTTTTTTGAAGTTTTAAAAATCATGTGATAACCATCCCACACCCAGCCCAAGTGCTCATGACAAATTGTATGCCAATAGGCCCAGTAGTTACCTTAATCCCAGTGCTTCAGCACAAATAGAAAAAGATAGATAGATAAACAGAATACACCAATTTAAACATTTAATTATGCAATAACCATCCCACATACATCCCAAGTGCTCATGCTAAAATTTATCTCAATCTGCCCAGTGGTTCTCTCTATCCCAGCGGTTATGCACATATAGAAAGAAGAAAAAAAGATAGATAAACTGAACACGGAATTTCAAAATTAAATTAAGTAATAATCATTGAACACTCATGTCAAATAGTCATTCCAAATTTCATCCCAATTGCCCTAACGGTTCTTTAAATCCTAGTGATTATTCACAAATAGAAAAAGAGAGATAGATAGACAAAATTTAAAAAATTCATAATTTAATTATGTAATGACCACCACCTAACCCAAATGCTCATGCCAAATTTCATGCCGATTGGCCAATCAGTTCTCTAATAGTAACTATGCACAGAAAGAACAAAACTAGAGAGGTAAATACATATTATCCATCCCACAAATTATTTAAACATCATTAGTTTAGTGTAACTTGTCATCTAGCTGTGTAGTGGTGCTAGATATAACTTCTCTCTCTCTATTTGTAGATTAAACACATTAGCACTGACATAATTAGATCACACCTCAAAACAATATGCCATGCTCTGACCTCATAACATTCATACAGAGTTCTTTGCCAATGATGGAAAGTTTTTATCATTGATAAGTGTTACACCATTTCAAGGGTAAAAATAAATACGGACTCCTTCAGTAATAAAGCAATACGAAGAGAGAGAGAGAGATAAAGAGAGAGAGAGAGAGAGTGTGTGTGTGTGTGTGTGTGTGTGTGTGTGTGTGTGTGTGTGAGTGTGTGTGTGTGTGTGTGTGTGTGTGAGTGAGTGAGTGTGTGTGTGTGTGTGTGTGAGTGTGAGTGTGTGTGTGTGAGTGAGTGAGTGTGTGTGTGTGTGTGTGTGTGTGTATTCATTAATTTAAAAATGAAGTAAGAGGTCTTATGAAAGACCGAGAAAAAACTATCATACACAGACACTTTCTGTTTTGATTATAACAGCAATTAATGTAAAATAGTATAACCTTGGCACATAGGTGGAACATGAATAGCTGTCCCCCACCCCCTCTCTCCTTCTCCCTGATGCAGTGAGAGTGCAACACATCCTCTCAGTGCTGACAGCACAACACACCACACATGTTGCGAGTACCTTGACCTTGTTGGTGGTGGCTAGGTGAGCGCCTTCCTCCAGGAGCAGAGCTGCAGTATGCATGTCTTCCATCTGAGCAGCCACATGCAAGGGTGCATGTCCCATCCTGATCCTCTCACTAGGGTCTCCGCCAGCATCAAGCTAGTGGTGTAGGAATGTACTGTGACCCCCACTAATGAGCTGTGCACATTAACACAAAAAAATTGATCAGGAGTGGGCTACCTGCCATAGGTGGGTACTAGGTGAGTAGTGCCCCCAACTACATATTGTACTCACTCTATGCATTGGCTTGCAGGCATCTCTATCCTGCAGATTAGAGTTGGCCTTGCTGCCTACCACCAGGTGAGTAATGAAGACACCCAACCCTCTAGCACAAATCAGGTGCAGTGCTGTTCTGTAGGACATCAAAACAATCACAGCACAGGAATTCATCAGTTTTACTCTGTGCATGATCCTTTAAGTTTAAACCCAAAGTTTAACCGTGTAAGTTGTGCCTAATTCTTACCTCTGATTTTGTCATTATCATTCATTACAAGTGGTCCGACATTGTTATAGTTCCCTTTGCATACTGCCATGTGCAACCTAGGTGGTGGTGGTGGTGGTTGTTTTTTTAAATCCTCTTTCCTCCAGCATGCTGTCGTACACCATTATCTGATCACAACCACTATTTGGTCACAATGTATGAATATACGGCAATGTGTACATACAGGTGCATTTGGCTTAGAGACCAGCAAGTATTACCACATCATACCACTCTTGTCCCTTACTCTCCCCTCCCCCTCCCTCCATCAGTTTTCATTTCTATGGCCACTTCCCCTCCTCCCTTCATCAGCCCTCACCTACAGTGCCCTTTATCCATCATTTCTCCTCCCCTCACCAGACCACACCTCCCATATTCCTCCCCTTCCTTCATCTAACCCCATCATATTATACACCAGTTAAAAACTAAACAGCAACTATTAATTGACTCATTCATTCTTTGCTGCCTACAGAAGGTGCTTATACTCTACATCCCTTATCTAAGAAACTACCATCTTGTTTAGCTTACAGTTAGAGGCAGAACTCGGAACACATTCCCTACATCCTATTCCACTGAGTTTCGGACAACACAGATGTGGTGGCATCCTAACAAATAACAACAACAAACAGTATGACACATTACATAAAACATTGTTAAGATAACAGTATCAATAGCTAATATTATAGGCCCTTTACAGTTATGCTTGCAATAATGAAAGTTCTGGTTGTCCATGAACACGCCTTGAGGGTTAAGGTGAAGCCAGGTGGGATCCAGCCCATATTTATCTCAGAGTTTAATCTTGTATGCATGTCAACACACTCCTGTGTAGCTATAGGTGCCATGGTTTAAGTTTTGCCTGAGAAAATATTTCTCCCAAATTTCGCTCCCCACTGATCCATCACTGGAAATTTTACCAGTTTTTATTGAAATATGATGTTGGGGTGTGGAATCCAGGGGTTTTCTAGTAAGTACATGGAAGGGAAACTTGTACGAACACTCACTTTTCCATAAAATCAAAATTTTTTTTTGTTTTTGATTGTTTATTTCTATTCCACACGGTTACCTCAGACCTGACCTGCAAATGATATGTGGGATTTTCCTGATTGCCAGTGACCAACCATGCAGCACCTAATTATATCTATTGTTATATGGTATAGGCAGTCAGATATTACTAACATGTAGCCATGCAAGAAGAGGTGACTGCATATATTTGTCCTTTCTATTTCAGTTAAATTTAGAGAATATATTTTGGTTTATTCTATTGTAGAAAAATAGAAATAATCTTTCCCTTACACACTCCTGATAATAAGGGGGGAAGGGAATCTAATACTGATCAATTCCAAGCAAGCGAGAAATCAGGTTTACTTAGCGAATTTGGTGTCTGTCTGCCACAAAACTGTGTCTGCTATCTCCTTTGGAATGGATGGGGAATATACTACTTCTCCATCTAGCTTAATAGAAGTACCAGTGGTCCAATGCAGCTTATCTTGCAATAATCAAGTCACTGGCTGTCCAACAGGCAGAAATATCCATGGACATGGACACAGGTTGACATTGAATGAACCATAGTTGATTTAGCCTGTGTTCAAAACCTAGACTGTATTAATTTTTCAGAATCCCAGATGTCTCTTTGTGATGCAACTTCTCAAAAACTATGGTACCTGTTAAACCTAGCCAGCTGCCCATGCAGAAGAAGAGGAAACTGAAAGAAACTCTTTCAGGTTTCTGTGAGGAAGATATACATAAGACTACGTAAAGAATCAAGATCCTTACCAGACAGCTCCATTCCCATTGCCACTGTTCTTGAAAGCTACACCTGGAAAGGAGAGAGAGTATCTGTGTCCACTATTCTTTCCATAAGATGTTTCATCCCAGGGAGAACTGCACTCTAACTGCCCCCTGGTCCAGGAGCTGGCTTGGAATACCAGCAGCACAGAGAATTTCTGGCTGGAGGTGCATTCATACAAGGATCAAGTGGGGGACTTTCCAATCCAACTGTTCAGTACTAGTGGTCCAATGCAGCTTATCTTGCAATAATCAAGTCACTGGCTGTCCAACAGGCAGAAACATCCATGGACATGCCCATAGGTTGACATTGAGCAAACCATAGCTGATTTATCTTGTGTTCAAAATCTAGACTGTATTTATTTTTCAGAATTGCAGATGTCTCTTTGTGATGCAACTTCTCAAAAACTATGGCACCTGTTAAACCTAGCCAACTGCCCATGCAGAAGAAGAGGAAACTGAAAGAAAACTCTTTCAGGTTTCTGTGAGGAAGGTATACATAAGACTATGCAAAGAATCAAGATCCTTACCAGACAGCTCCATTCCCATTGCCACTGTTCTTGAAAGCTACACCTGGAAAGGAGAGAGAATATCTGTGTCCACTATTCTTTCCATAAGATGTTTCCTCCCAGGGAGAACTGCACTCTAACTGCCCCCTGGTCAAGGAGCTGGCTTGGAACACCAGCAGAACAGAGAATTTCTGGCTGGAGGTGCATTCATACAAGGATCAAGTGGGGGACTTTCCAGTCCAACTGCTCACCTGGGTGTGCTGAAAATGTTCTATCTTATTATTTTGAATGCGGATACTAGGTGGCACGTAAAGTGAATATCAAAGCTGTAATGTGAAGGATAAAGGTGAATTCACAATATCTTTTTTTCTGCGTTGTGTTGCAAAGCATCTTCACAAGTCCTCTCAAACCATACGTCTTCCGACGTAAATTGTTCACAAAGATGCATCATTTTATCTATTTTAGCGGGATATACAAATAAATTTGCGTAGTAATGTAAACAAACAGGTCAATTTCCTCCTACACAGAGGACGTGACACACCTGGATGCAAAATTAGAAATCTAGTCTGTACTTGTGTCTTGTAGTGTTCACATCATTTTTGAGAACGCATATGGGCCCACAGGGTCAAAAGACGTTTGAGAGCACTACGGAATGGGAGGCTGGTACTTTGCATTTATTGCAAACCCACCCTAAGCTGTAATATTTTAAAATATACATTTTTGATATGTGTTATGAATGTGAAATATAATCTGTGTTTTCTAGTGATTTTTGAGGTAGCTGAAAATAAGTAGTGATAAAAAGTAGTGATTTTGAGCTGCATCCGTCCGGTAACATTGGTCTTGAGTCATGAGATTTGCAATAAAACAACTATGAATGAAGAGGTTTGAATTACTTTGATTGGACAATTGGACACTCTCTTCTCAGTGTGGATATTCCTATTCAAACCTCCCCCTGTGGGTTTATGAGGCAAAAAGGGCCGTAGGTGGTACTTGAAAACTCTTGAACATATGCTGGGTCAAACCTGGCCACACCACTTTCCTACCAAAGTACCATACCAATTATAACCAGCTCTTAAGGGTAGGCACATCCTACACAGTGGATGGTCTTCAGCCAAAACTACTACTACAACAACAAAAAACAGCATGCTGAAGGGAAGCCAATTAAAGAAACTGCCTAAGTGGCTCCAGGCAGTATGCAAAGAGAACCTTCACCAACTCCAGCAGCCAGTAAATGGCATTGAAAATAAAACAGAGGTAAGAATTCGCAGTAACTTTGGCTCAACAACTTACACAATTAAACTCTGTGGGTTAAAGTGATGGACCAGACAAATAGAGCCAAACTGTCAAGTCCTGTCCTGTCATTGTTTTTGTGTTCTACAGGACAACAGTTGATGGCTGAATCCAGCAAGCATGGTCTTGATCAGGCCAGGTGGTGGATTCAAGTCCCATTCAACTGATATGGAGGATAATTAATAGAGTAGGCTGTTCAATACTCTGGCATCTCTTTAAAATAGTATTATCCTTTCAGTTGATAGCTGAATTGGGTCTGCACCTGGCTTGTGCTAGAGGATTGGATGACTTCATCAGCCACCTGGTGTTAGTCAGCAAGGCTAACTCTAATATGCAGGATTGAGATGCCTTCAAGCCAATACATAGAGTGAGTACAATATGTAGTTAGGGGGCACTACTCACCTAGTGCCCACCTATGGCAGGTAGCCCACTCCTGATCAATTTTTGTGTTAACGTGCACAGCTGATTGGTGGGGGTCACAGTACATTCCTACACCAACTTCTTGATGCTGGCGGAGACCCTTAACAGGCAAACAGGATGGACAACACATCCTTTCATGTGTGTGCTCATAGGGAAGATATGCATGCTGCAACTCTGCTCCTGAAGGTAGGTGCTCACATAGCCACCACCAAGTACAGGTTACACACAACAGGTGTGTTGTGTTGTGCTGTCAGCACTGATAAGATGTGTTGCACTCTCACTGCATCAGGGTGAAGGAGAGAGGGACAGCTATTCATTTCCACTTATGTGCCAAGGTTATACAATTTAACACAATTTGCTTTTATAATTAGTGGAGATAAATATCTGTGTGAAAATTTTCTCTCAATCTTTCATAAGAAAACTCATTTCCCTCCTCCCTCCCTTGTCAACTGGCACAACCCCAGGTTTGTCTTATTCATGGGATAAGATTTGCACATGAAAGAATTAAACCAGATGCCACTTGCAGTGTATCCCACACTGGCTATCCTACCATCTATACTATATCACCATGAGAATAATATCTACAGTGTAGCCCCACAGCTGGGCCCACAGTGATAAGGCCTGATCACACTCATGCTCTATCCAAACATGATTCTGTGGAGATTGAAAACCTTCACTAAATCCCAACTTTTGGCATTTGAAAAAAAAACAAACTTTCCATAGACAAACACTTTACCAGGTCAGAGTATAAAAAAAGACTAAACCACGACAACAAGAAGGAGGTCTGCAGCAAGTGAAGCTGCATGAGAAAGAGCAGAAAGTTCATACCAACACAGACACTGAGAGTGCTGTAACAGTGGTAGGTGGACATAACCCATGGTTGAACTTATTGCTCCAAATTACTATTTCAAGCATAATGAAGGATGCACTGAGAGTCATTCCAAAGGAGTGCATGCCACAGCCATGTTTACCTAAGTTATCATTTTTATAGTTGAGCAAAACGCTCCAGTGCTGGTGCAAACAGCAGTATTTTAAGAATTTGTTGACTGATAACATCAATTATTTTTACGTAGTTCATAACATTTCTTTTGTATTGCTGTTTTCATTGATACTATTGTTGTGGGTGTGGTTATGAGTGTGGGTAGTTAGTGACAGTGCTTGTTTAGGACCAACTCAATGTGAAAAAGATGGTGTGTGTGAATTTGTCAAAAATACAATAAATACTGAAATAACATCACCAATTTGAAAAAATTTGTTCGATGTGACTCGGGCATATTTCCCAGTGCACTCTGTGAACTAACCACACCCTTCCTTCTCTCCATCTCTCAGCTGTACCAACATAATCCATTAATCATATTCTGCATAATCCAGCAGTTCCAATGATGGACTCAGACATAATGTGACCCTTACCCAAGGGGGCTGGGCTGCACAGCACATCAGGGCCTGAGGCCAATGCAGCAGGTGTTCCACCGGCAGAACAAGGACTGAAGGACTCTTCAGTCATGTAAGCACATGAACTAGATATCCACCAATAATAATAGATCCTCTGGCATGAATGCTGTCTAATATCACGATGACATTCTGGCTTGTTCATGTTACTTGCCAGTGTAGTAGACAAACACCCCCCCCTGGGGGCATATGCAGGCCATACATTCTAACACTCATGAAAAATTCGTGAGTCTCCAAAATTTACTAGCACATCTCCCTTCTGCCTAATTTCATTAAATTTTTTATGACTCTTGACAGCCAGCTAAAGGGTCAGGGTTATAACCATTTCTAAGTGCTGGAGTGGAAAATTAATGTCACATTAGAACAACTAGAGTAATTAAACAGAATAGTCTCAATGTTCATGGTGTTAGAAAACGGTGGTTTATCACCATAGTGATATAATATGGGAATATTTATGAGGTAATCTTCCAAATTTTAGCTGAATAGCATTATCTGTTGTAATAATTTCCCCTAATGAAGTAGCAAAAGAGTGAGCCTTTTTTTTGATAAGGAAAAAGACAGATTTTCATCCTAGTTTGGATCTGGAAATGTCACAGATCTCGATTTTGATTGTTTTGATGGACAAACCTGAAGTTTGGTACCATGTCATGGATTTAAAATAGTTAAAGCCTGTAACATGTGTGGAAGTGCTGCAAACACCTTGTAATAGAGTACTTTGAGAAAAAAAATTCATTTTTATTTTTATATTACTGTACCTTAGATAATCTCTACTCAGTGTGGCTATTCCTATTCATACATTTTCCTGTGGGCATGTGGGGCCAAAAGTGGCAATATGGTCTTAGACAAACTTTTCCACATATGCTGGGTTACACTTGCCACATCACTTTCCTGCCGAACCAAATGTAACCCTCTCTTTACGGTAGGTACATCCCACATAGTGGATATATTTTTAGCCACATAAAAAAATTGTGTCACCTCATCACATCTCTTCTTGTGGCCAATTCAGGTCAAAAATGTCAAAATGATTTAATCTCAAATGGTACTTATTTACAGTCTAATTAATGGACTTTGAGAGATTAAGGGGTAAAGGGTCTCCCTATCAAATAAAGAGGATTTTATCTAAAGGAGGTAAAGGGTCTCTTTGTGAGATTAGGTGCAGCCTTTAATTTTGGATCATTTGGTTAAAGACGAATGGGACCCATCCAATGGCATTCTCCACTTGAATGAATTCCTTTTTCCAGGAGCAGCAACACAACCTGTTCTTCCCTTACTATTTTCCAATACAGCTGCTCTCCAAACCAGATCCTATACAGCTGCTCCATTAGTCTGCCTGGAATGGCTTTCAGGAACTTCTATACACACAGGGTTAAAGAGCAATTTATATATTGATTCCCTACTGCAAACAAAAACAATTTTAACTTCGGATGGAGCCCCCAATGTCTCTAAAATTTAGAAAATTGCTAGTATATTTGTATATGCATAAGACACAACCTTAATCGTTTTATTCACAGAATATGGCTTCTAAAAGCTAACTGATTTGAGGAAATATTTTAGACAACCTTGGGTGCTGGGATACAAAAACACCTGAACCAGCCCGTCCCTTCCAAGCATCCACCGCTGGTTTTTCGGCTCACTGGGCATCAGAGCCCGAAACACTGCACTTAGGAACAACTCCACCCACAGATCAGAGCATGGTACTTCCTCCAGGAGCAACAGAGGCCAAGGCACCCACCATCCTCAACCTCTCTGGGATGCTTGAGCAAACAGTAAAGAAAAGTATTGGAACTGGGCTTGGGGTTTGCCCCCACCACCAACCATACCACCCACCCATCCAACAACTGGAGGCACTATCTTTTCAGATTCCGCAAACACTATAAGACCCTTGTGGCACCCCCAACCCCACTCCTCACACAGGAGAGCCCAGCACAATCAAGGATCCCGGACCTACCACCCCGTCACGTAACCCCCTCCTACCAATCACCAGCACCTCGTACAATAGAAAACATTTAAAATAACACCCGTCCACTGCCACCACAACCTCTGCCACAACCTCAACCCCAGCCTCAGGAGGGAACTCAACCAACTCAAGAGATCACACCACCTGGTCATCAGAAAGGCAGACAAGGCAGACCAGGTGGTGGTCCTACACAAACAAGACTACATCGCACGCGCCATGGCACACTTCTCTGACCCCAACACTTACGAACCCCTTCAATATGATTACACCACCTCACTCACCACCACCATCAACCACTACCTCGAGACCCTTTTAAAGAACAACACCATCCCCTGGCACACCTACTCCCAACTCCTCCTAGACCCCACCTCCATCCGAACACACCGTATATACTTCCCCGTCAAGACACATAAAGACCCTCACACCCTTTGACCCATAGTATCATGCATAGATGATCCAACAGAAAAGCTATCCGGATTTGTCCACCTTTTACTCAAGCTGGCATTGACCATGGTCCCCTCTCCTATCTCTGACATGATGCAACTCATCAACACTCTTGAAACGACCAACATACCAGAATACGTTATTCTTGCCACTCTTGACGTAAAATCTCTCTATGAAGTTATCCCCCAAGCGGACAGCATTGACCGTGTCACCCACCGCTACTCATGCTCTCTACGCAACCCACCTATACCCCCAACAATCTTTCGACAATGTTACATCTTATCTTAAACCATAACATTTTCCAATTTCATACCCACACATACAGACAAACCACAGGAGTTGCTATGGGAACCTAGGTGGCCCCCACATTTTCCAATCTCTACATGGCAGATGTGGAAGAGTCTATCCTTTGGTCGGCTGCACAGAGGATTAAATTGATGGACCAGAATGTTGTTATGGATACTCTCAAGCACTCGGCACCATATCCTCGTTGGCACTTCGACTTATGAAACAGAAACAAACATCAAATTAGTGGGAAAATGAGTGAGATTTCAAATAGTACTGGGGGGGGGGGGGAGTGGTTGACAATGCCAAAATGAGGGAGGCTCCCTCCTGATGAGGGTGAGTTGGAAGATATGTGATTCCAAGGGAGGTAAAGGGTCTCTATATGACTAAGATTAGGTGCAGCCTTTAGTTCTGGACTGTTTGGTCAAAGATGAATGGTACCCATCCAATGGCATTCTCCATTTCCTGTGGGTGTGGCTATGACAAAACCCATTACCTTACCAATATGTATTTAATAAGGCTCACTCAGGTTCTTGGAGAACAAAGCCAAATTTCATTGTGATGTCTAAGTCCTAGAGTTTTTCTGGCCAAAATACCATTTTTGGCTTCTTCTCATTACCATGGTAACCATTTTGTGAAATTTTTAGCCCATGTTTTAAGTTGGGTCAAAATCTATCATCATGCCGAGTTTCAGAGAAATTCACCTACCGGTTTGGCCGGAATGATGGACTGAGAGACAAACAAATTCTGGTTTTTTCCCAGACATGCCACCTGGCATAAAACCATCTCAGGGTGGGTCTCCTCCATCCCTAAAAGGTTGGTCAAAATCTAACAGAGGAATTTTGAGAAACGGATGAACATAATTACATAGGTCTTCTAATATATATATATAGATTCCCTTATGCAAACAAAAACGATTTTAACTTCAGATGGAGCACCCAATGTCTCTAAAATTTAGAAAATTGCTAGTATATGTGTATATGCATAAGACACAACCTTGACCGTTTTATTCAGAATAAGATTTCTAAAAGCTAACTGATTTTGAGGAAATATTTTAGACAACCTTGGGTGCTGGGATAGATAATAAGGTATGTTGAAGCACCAAGAATAACGCTTGTGGAGGCACAAAGAATTCAAATTTCCCATAAATATATAGCCAAAAGGCCAAGAATTAGCAATTGTTATGCAATGTGGATTTCATTGCACATGAAATCCACATGCCAAATTTCAGCCTGATTGGTCCAGTATGTGACCGAAAGGTGTGTTATTCTCCTGTGCGTGAGGACATGTGTGAACTATGGGAGTTTCAGCATGATTCATTGCTCCTTTAATTACCTTTTGGCAGCCCAAATAACTTTTGTGGGACTCAAACCTGGGATTTCCAGCTTGGAAGACCACTACTTTGACCACTGGGCCATAGTTTTTCAGGCTTTTTTTTTTTTTTTTTTTTTTTGTATGACAATTTGATTTCTATTTTTCCTTATCAGGGGAACCACTTTCAAAAATGTGTCTGATGAATAACCTCATGCCGAACCCTCTGAATATCCACACCAAATTCAGTTCAGTTTCGACCTAGGGGAATTGAATCACGCCCAACAAGTGGACACAACAAGCGGACACAATAACTTCATATATATACATATATATATATAGTTAAGGGGGTGGGAAGGTAAAACGAACCCTATATTAGCATCACTTCATTTGTTGTTTTATTCCCATATTTTTAACCTTCCCCCCCCCCCCCCCCCTTCCCCATGTGCTCTCCTCTTTTGAACATCCTGTATCACCCCCTGGGTCTGTTGTACTATAACCAAGGCAACACAGGTTCAGTACAAGTGAGTGTCTACCATACCCATGGCCACAGTGGGTCCATACAAGTTGATTTCACTTGTAATATATTCCATCCAATCTTCCAAACTAGAAAACTAGTTCAGGCTGAACATTTTGGTCCACATACAAGATAAAATATCAATTCTGAGAAAGATTTAACTTTAGAAATCCCTCTTATCTTAAATTGTACACTCCTTGCACTTACCACGCCATTAACTTACCATTTGTTGTTGATATAAGATGCAGATTTAGTGCTCAATAGCCTCCTTCTGATATATTTCACACAATCTGATTAATAAATAAAAATGGTAACACATTCATAAGATAATTTCTCTCCCTAAATTTAATAATGCCAAGCCCTTGGACAAACAGAATCTGATAGAGGCATACAAAGGAGAAAGGAGGGGGGGGGGGGGGGGGGGGAGGAGGGGAATATAGAAGTGTAATAGGAAGGAATACCCATACAGCAATAACAACACATCAAAAATTTAACAGAAGGATTTAGATATTCTATGTAGCTAGTCTCAAGCTCAGTTACTGCAATGCTAACCAGATCTACATGTATTTAGAGCCAAGTATATGGTACTGGATGATACTAATCATACCCATGTAACAGTAAATAGACAGATATGCATGTCTGTACACCCCACCCCAGAATAAAAAAATTACCCTTATCTTCTACTACCATTCACTCAGTTTACACACGCCATTATTCTTACTTCGGTCCTTGCATTTATAAGGAGACTTCATGAATTTAGCGCATGCGCCAATCTGCAGGTTGGGTTTCCCCGTTGTGGTGCTGAGTTGGTACACATTCCTAGATTGTAACTCGGGGTTATGCTCATGCGCTTAGCGAAAGTAAATTTGATGCCAGTGGTGTCCTATCTGGAATTGTACCCGTACCCCTTCTGAGATTGTACCCGCTCCAAATTTTCTGAGGCAGGACATGATTTCATTTTATTCTGCACATTTTCTAATCCTTTGAAATATTCGTATTATTGGCTTTCTTAATGACAACATCATAGCTACAGTACTTCTAAGAATGAACTATCATTGAAAAAACTCCTGCAAGAAAATGCATATAAAGCCATCAAAACTACAGTGCCCCATAACTATTTCTTGTTTACACATAGGTGATACCATATTTATTATTTGTTTTATATCTTTGGAAGATGAATGAGGGTGTTACATTTCTAGGCTTGACTCCATAACTGCATATAATTTTACCAAGATGGAAACATCATAAATGTTATATATAGATAAACCTGACAAAGGAAGTGAACTCCTTACAAATGTGTATGAAATTAATTTGTACGCAGTTACTATAGATGATACCTATTGCTTAGTTCAAGTTGATACTAATGACATTACAAAATTATTATTGGGTAATATTAACAACTACAATCAATTGCAATCATTGAATAATATATTATGATCTAAAATACAAACAAGATGTTAAAATAATAATGTAATTTGTTCTGATTTCTTTGATTTTGTCCCTTTTCTGAGGAATCACCTCCTGCATCTGAGAGGGAAAAGTACTGATAAACAGAGAGAAAAACCATTAATAGTATAGCATGACAAACCTGATATAAGTCTAATTTCAAGTCAAATGTTTGGAACTGTGTGTACTGTAAAAAAAAAAAAAAAAAAAAAAAAAAAAAAAAAAAAAGAGAGAGAGAGAAGAGAATAGGAGTAAGCCCATATGGTGAACATAACTAACTAGAATGCACACACAAACAAGAGTATGATAGTTATCCATGCAAAAAATTTTTTTCCACAATTATAGTTTGTTGAGGCATGAATGAAGTGTTGATAGGTGGCACAATTTTGCAGAGAAGGTGCTGATGCACTGGAATGTTGGAACTGATTTCTGATAAGCACTAGCCACCCTGCTGACTAAACCCCAGAATACTGGAATATACCATAGATTTAAATCTATGGTTGAAATCAGGTCCTTCAAAGACTTGGGCTCTAGTCACTTGCATTGAGGTGGGACAAAATGTTTAGTTAGGCACCCAAGTCTTTCTGAGAAGTGCAGTGCTGTCATGCTTTAAATCTGTGCAATCTGCAAATTTGTGCCAACTTTTGGGAACCCTTAGTGTAGCATAGCTTTAGTCAGCTTTAAATGGTTTTTGGTTAGTTACCAAGATTTAAATATATATTTTTTTAAATTTTTAAATTTAATGTGGTATTTCTTTAAATAGCTCTAAACTAGTGGGCCACTTCTGCCTTGTGAGAAATTGGTGCCTACCTTCTGAAATCATGTTTAATATAATGTGGTATTGTTTCAACTATTTTATACCTCACAAAATAACGAACATTTTCATGCATCTTCGGTCCTGCCACACTAAATAAAAACTTGAGTTCGGAGGCGCAGATTTCGAAATTCCCACACTAATTAGTAGCGATATTTACTTGACAACAAAACTTTTTGTAGAAATTTTGAACGCTTGGACGCTGGAAATAACTACTATGTTCAGGAAATTGTGACTTCTGGAAGATATCCCTCAGCTTTTAAAAAATGTAATGCAGGAGTGAGTGACAAACTACTGATTTCTTAACTTGTTTTAAAAAGAAGAAAAGGAAGAAAAACCCAGTATTTATCTCTTCCTCAAGCTAATCATTTTGGAGTAATTAATATATACCCTCTAAACAAGTCTCATTCAGAGAGGAGATATATGATGTTGATCAAAGCTATCATATTCCTTAATTTGATAGATTTGCTACTATGCCAGATAATCACAGATCTTACAGTGTTAGAAGGATCCAATGGAACTGATGTAGTCCTTGCTACCATATCCAGAATTCAAAATTCTTCTGTATTTTCTGATGATAATGGATTTCTCAGGAGAGTGGCATTCGTTGAATCCAGAGATGGCACAGATCCAGACACTTTCAGGGAAGGCTACAATGGTGGTATATGGCAAGTGGATGAAATGATTCTAAGGCAAACACAGAATGACACTATGTACCCAATATTGTCATCTCCAGGAGGTATACGTGAGAAGTTAGTTGAAAGTTTTGATGTGGATTGGTTAGCAGTTAGGTGGAGTGACTTGCGGATTCCCCTCTTATCAGGCTTGGCTGCTAGGATCTTCTTTGAACTTGCTGATAGTGATATTCCGGCAATTACAGACTTACCTGGCCAAGGAACTTTTTGGAAGAGTTCTGGATTCAATACTGATGAATTGGATACTGCTCCTTCATTCGTGGAATCAATTGCTGTATTAGAATCAATTGCTGTATTAGAATCAATTGATATCACCAGAATAAGTGAGTATAGTCAATAGGTCTATATATCTAGCTATCTTTATCTATATGTTAGCAGGCATACACAGCATTGCCAGGAATATAATGATATGTCCACATTAAGGTTTTGCCAAATATGACCCAGCCCTTCTCTAAGAGTTTGGCCAAGTACCATTTTTGGTAAATTTAGCCTGACACTGACAAACCCACTGGACGTGTGATCAGGTGCAATAGGTGCCAACTTATTTAAAGATGCTTCAGGGGCACAAGCCACAACTCTATAAAATTTTCCACACCATTTGTCTGTCCAATTATGCAATATTAAAGTATGATTAAAAAACAACAACAAACATATGCTGAACTGAGTGACATGTTTGGTGGCCAATGAAACTGTCCTGTGATCACTTCCCTCACATTACCTATAGAGTGACTGCACCTCAAACAATTAGTAACTCAGGGGAAGTAATGTGGTGATGCACTCCAGCAATTACGTTTGAGTCATAGTCAATTATAACATGATGACAATCTTCAAATCTCAGTTTTTGCAAAGATTATGAATTTACTTATGTTTTTGAAGATGCAATATACAAATTTTTTTTTTTTTTTTTTTTTTTTTTTTTTTTTTTTTTTTTTTTAATTGTGACATTGTATAAATGAGTATGAGCTTGAAGGAGAAGAGTCGGTATGGACCAAACAATAAAAAACAACAACAGTGACCAGAGATATGCACCCGAAAACCAGAAGAGACAAAAAGGGTTTGTTTTAATGGAAATTTGGAGCTTATGAATGTAATACTTCACACACAAGTACAGTGTGCTGTGCTGTACCTAAAAATGCTGAGGGATGTGATAGCCCAACGCAATTCTCAACAGTCTCATCCAGATTTGCAAGGTCCACGAATAGGGAAAGATGAGTCCTACATAAAATCACTCATTGATCTGGTGGAAAACAACTGGCTGCTGAATTCACTATTTCCTGATGAGAGAGACCTTGTTAACTTCTCTACTGGCACCATAAACCTACCTGCCCAATTTGGTCCAACTAATTTTAGAAGTACCATTTTTGCATTTTTAACCTTACACACCAAGAAGAAGATGTGTGGACATGTCAGATCCACCCCCTACTGGACTCCATGTTACTCTCTGAGTCAAGTTACGTGTGCATACCAAGTTTAGATCTGTAGCTCAATTATTATTTTCTGGTAAAGGTACAATTTTTGTTTTTCTTTTTACACAGAAAGGGGTGTGGTCATGTACATGTACTTAAAACGCTCCCCTCTTGACACTGATTTAAAATATATATTGAGTTTGTGGGTCTAACTTCAACCATTCAATGAATTGATGATACACAGACAGACAGACAGACAGACAGAGAGACAAAGGAACAAACAGACCATTCCCACTTTATAGCATAGATAAGCAGTTGATTCCAATGTTATTGTGGTACATTATTATTATATTTGATTCAATTATTAATTATTTCTGAATAGATGGCATATTATTACTATGTCTGGTAGCTGATGAGTTCATTATTGTGCATCTGGATTTGCTTCCCCTTGAGAAGACCCTCAGATTAATATATTAGGATCATGCTGAAACTACTTTGCATTAAAAAAAAATAAATAAATAAAAAAAATCCATAATGATATACAGTATTAGGTTTTGTTCCATTGCTTTTTTTTTGTGGTTGTTGCAAGAATAAATTGACTTCTCTCTAAAAAAAAAAAAAATGATGAGGGCAATAAACTCAGCCTTCCAAAGCTTAAATATTTATGTTCATGAATAATTTCTACTATTTTATAAAAGGAAACTTTGTTTATGCTCAAATAAACAGACTGCAGTTGCCTGAAAGATCATTTAGCTAATAAATTCACTATCTAAAGCTAAAATAGTTGTGGGCAGCCCCCCCCCCCCCCCCCCCCCCCCCCAAAAACAGTAATATTAATGTAAAATTTATTCCTGCATAATTATTCCTGCATTCTCAATGTGATGCTTCTTCAAATATTTGATATGATACGATGTGCACAAATTAAAATATTTAACCATTTTATTGATTTTAAATGAGGCCCATGCTGTAGTTTTAGTGGACTAGTAGAGGATGTGTATCAGTTTACATCAGTGGCAATTATATTCACTTAATGACAACAACACACTAATAATAGCCAGTGGCAGCATATCATCTTTCTGGCGATATTAAAAATAAGAATAAAAATGTGGGAAAAGAGGAGATATTATTGACCCAAGTTTCCTCTGGGGTGGTCAGAGGATGAGCAGACAATTTTCTAATATTACTCAAAGTCAGATAGATTGAAAACTATTCATAGAAGAGAGATTCTACAATAGATAGTTCTCAAACTTAGTTTTTGTTTGCCTCACCTGAAATTCTCACATGATAATATCGCCCAGTATCCCATTAACAGTTGAGAAAATAACCTTAGACTTCACCCTAGCCACACCTTCGATTGATACCTCCCCCCCCCCCCACCCCCCTTTTCCCTTCACCATGTTCCTTGAATTATATATCCTGTCAACATAGTTTCTTTTATCTTTGAAGAGAAAGATTGGTAGGTCTGTGTCTGGATGGGAGAAATAAAGTTGTATTTAAGGAGAAACCTGTTACTATATACACTAGACAGGGCCCATATATGCATGAAAAATTCAAGGTGACCATTACATTTGGAGGTAGGTGGTAGGAGGATCCTTCATTCATGAAGGGGCTCAATTTGATACCGATTCTAACTATTTATGTGTACATGCCAAATTGTGGTGAGAGGGGGAGGGGGGATAGAAGTTATTACAATGTCCAAACTAACATTATATAATTATATTTTCAGGAGAATCCATTGGAACAAATGTAGTTCTTGCTACCATCTCCAGAATTCAAGAAACTGGTATATTTTCTGATGACAATAGATTTCTTAGGAGAGTGGCATTTGCTGAATCCAGAGATGGTACAGATCCAGACACTTTCATTGAAGGCTACGATGGTGGTATATGGCAAGTGGATGAAAAAATTCTAAGGCAAACACAGAATGTCACCCTGCATCCAATATTATCATCTCCAGGAGGTTTCTATGATCTGTTGCTTACACATCTCAATGTGGATTGGTCAGCAGTTATTTGGAGTGACTTGCGGATTCCTCTATTTTCAGGCTTGGCTGCTAGAATCTTCTTTGAACTTTCTTATAATGACATTCCACCAGTTGAAGACTTACTTGCACAAGGATTATTCTGGAAGAGTTCTGGATTTAATTCTGACGATATGGATACTGCAGAGTCATTTGTGGAAGCATTTGTTGCATCACAATCAATTGATTCCACAATAATTGGTGAGTATAGCAATCAAGTGTGTGTGTGTGTGTGTGTGTGTGTGTGTTTGGTGTGTGTGTGTGTGTGTGTGTGTGTGTGTGTGTGTGTGTGTGCGTGCGTGCGTGCGTGCGTGCGTGCATGTGTGTGTGTTGCTCTGAACCATCTCATTCAGGTGGATAGATGGGGTGGGATTATAACTAAATGTATAACAATATCTAATATAACTATACATAATTATATTTAGAGGAAGCCTCTGGAACCGATGTAGTCCTTGCTACCATATCCAGAATTCAAAACTCTACTGTATTTTCTGATGATAATGAATTTCTCAGGAGAGTGGCATATGTTGAATCCAGAGATGGCACAGATCCAGACACTTTCAGGGAAGGCTACAATGGTGGTATATGGCAAGTGGATGAAAGAATTCTAAGGATAACACAGAATATCACACTGCACCCAATATTATCATCACCAGGAGGTATCTTTGAGACACTGCTTGGAAGACTCAATGTGGATTGGTCAGCCATTACATGGAGGAACTTGAGAATTCCACTATTTTCAGGCTTGGCTGCTAGAATCTTCTTTGAACTTGCTGATAGTGATATTCCACCAAGAGAGAATATATGTGACCAAGCAATATTTTGGAAGAGTTCAGGATTCAATACTAATGAGTTTGATTCTCTGCTGTCATTTGTGGAGGCAATTATTGAATTAGAATCAATTAATACCACAGTCATAAGTGAGTATTTTCATTTACACTG
>OZ017792.1:12577068-12620716 GCA_963969325.1 Lycopodina hypogea
CCCCCACCCCACCCTGTGCTGTCTATTCTTACTTTAGTGCAAAGGGCATAATTTGATATGCTAACTTTGAAATTTCTCAACTCTTCACAAATTTACTTTGATTATAATGCATACTGGCAAATTTTTTTTAATGTCAGAAGTAAGAATTTTAATACTTCCATGGACACCAGTGCAGGTCTCATTTCTGATATTAGGCAGCAAAATCAAGAATTTCTCTGAAGGTTATCTAAACTACTATGCTAGTATATGCCGGGATCAACAGAAACACAAGCCCCACTGAAAGGCTGAATGGGAAGAGCTGCTTAACCTGAGGGAGCTACAGTCCAAAAACTCAATTAAAATGGAATAAAACAAGTACTCTCATTCTAATGATAAATATTAGTTGGTTTGAGTTGTTCTTGACAGTCTTGCAGGGAGACATAGGGGATACTGGGGGGGGGGGGGGGGGGGGGCTGCTTTACTGTACACAAATAACAATAACAAGGGAAAGCTGCTTTCCCAATTCCTCGCCACCCCACCCCCTCCCAATATCCCCTATTTATCTCCCTGTCTTACTATAAAGAACAGCTCAAACAATCAAATTTCCATCATTTGAATGAGATCACTTGTTTTATTCAATTTTAGTCCAGTTCATGGATTGCAGCTTTCTCCAGTTGTTTCAGGTGTCTCTCCTCATTCATTCAGCCTTTCAGTGAGGCTTTTCTTTCTGTTCATCTGGCAAATCCTTCAAAATTAGTGAAAGTGTGGAAGGCTAGTCACTCAAAGATCTTTAAGCTGCTTACCCAACTCCTTTGACACACCCCCTACCAAGATCTGTTCAAAGTTCTTTTCAATAATGAGAAAAAGGACAAAATTTCAGTCAGCTTTAAAATTCTTTCTTAACCAGTTTAGGCTGAAAACTGACTCTGCATAAAAACATTTTTATATCATAGCAAAAGAGTACTGGGCTCTATGAAGTTGGTCTACACACTTCATAACTTTCCCCTTCTTTTCTGGTGTCAGGCGCTTCCAAAAAAAGTAAAAAAATTTATTAAAAATTTATTTCACCATTTTGATCACTGGAAGCAACTAACTACTAAATATTTTTACCTCAATGCCAATGAGTAAAGACTCTCTGTAGCTGGGCTACATACCTTTATATCTTTCTTTCCTTTAGAGGTGCCACAGAGCTGCTGCTAGAGCTGCCACACTGATTACTTATCAATGCTGCCTTGTAAATGTAGCTGCAGCAATACACCTGAATTAATATATTTTTTGTAGTGTATCCTACTACCCTAGAATAAATCTTATTAAAATTAACTTTTGAACCACACCTAAAGTAGGAAAAAAAAATTAAAGGGGGGAAGAAAAAAGCAAAACCATCCAGGATTTGATTATGGGACTTACTTCAGCTTGGAAGACCAAATCCTTTACCACTTAGCCCTTTGTTTCAGACTCCTTTTTTCTTTTGTATGGAAAATTTAATTTCTCTTTTCCCTCACCAGTGTTGACTCTTCTTTCCAATTTTGATCAGTTCAGGTTACTTTGACACCACTCCAAAGTATCCCCACCAATTTTTAGTCAAATTCACCAAGTCATCTCAGAGAAGATAGCAGACCAATTTTTGTGACAGACAGACACCAATTTGCTAAGTAAACCTGATTCCTCCCTTCGCTCCAAATCGATCAATACCAAACAATAGAAGCAACTATGTACTTCTCAGTTCCAAACCAAGCTAAATTACATATAATCAATTCAAAAAATCTTAATACTGGAAAAGATCCACTATTGCGTTTAATAACTGTCTATGGCAACAATAAATTAAAGAACAGCTTCATATATTGGGATGGTACAATGGTGTACCTTGAATGTATACTTGAACTATAAACTTAAAGAAAACAAGCTAAGTGACAGTATCCACACTAAATTGTGTGCTAAGAAAAGCAGGAACATTTGCCTTATTGTTGATTGATCAACAGAGCCAAGATCTTTTATTCCACTAGTCTATTTGTATTTTGTAAAACCACTTATTCATAAGAACAAAATAGTGCTGTGCCACCAACCCATGACCACATAACTATCCACTTAAGAAAACCAGGAAACATAAACCAAAATTATTTATTTATTTTTTAAATTCATTTTGAAATAAATCTAAGCTCCTTTTAAAATTCTCAGGATAAAATGGAATGTTGTTCATAAAGGAATATTTCCCCCTTTTAAACAATTCTACTGTACACATACCCTTTAATTTTCCACTTCTGTGGTTTATATTCTATTGTCTATGTATTATACCAGGGTTTCATACAGGATTTCTTGCTGGGAGGGGGGGGAAGATTTTTTGCGGACTGGCTACACCCATTTGCCAAACCACACCCAGGGTTTCATACAGGATATGGTTTCATTTCTTGGGGGGGGGGGGGGGGAACTTTGCATAATTATAGCTTTTTTATTGGAGAGGGGAGAATAGTGCTGAAGACGTGCAAGGACTTGGTGAGCTTGGGGGGGGTCTGGGGTATACTCCCCCAGAGGGTTTTTTTTTGGAATTTGACAACCATGTCTTAGATTACTTGATCGTGCCCTCAGGATGGCACAGAGCAAAGGATGCAGGGAATGGTTCCATCAGACCTGTGCCCAGATCCCACCATCGGCCATCATGAACCAGGAGGAGGAGGAGGAGGAGGAGGAGGAGGAGGAGGAGGAGGAGGAGGAGGAGGAGGAGGAGGAGGAGGAGGAGGAGGAGAACTGTAGGAGTTGTGCTGATAGAGGCAGTGACATTTAGTACAATATAAACACTCTATCTACTTTTTGTTACTGAACAATTTACAATGTCTAATGTCCATATGAAGTATGTAAAATAGTATTAAATTTCATAGATCTCAGTGTACCTCTATGGTGTACTGGAAGGTCCTAAACTCTCAGATGATTTTCCTATGATGCATGTGGGTGACCAGGAAGTATGATTAAGATATTTCAATATTTTAATTAAACTATTATTAAAAGTTAATTACTAAAATGGTGATATTTCAATATTTTAATTAAACCATTATTAAAAGTTAATTACTAAAATGGTAAAGATGAACAGCAATATAAATTCTGGCCCTGTCTCCCACACTCCATTATGCAAAAGAAATTTAGAATCTTTGAAACAACAACAAAAATAGCTACAATATTGGAGTTTGTATTATTAAAATATGCAGCAAGTGTGCTTAACTTTAATATTAATCATCCATGAATTTGAATCAGAAGTTTTCTTCTTAATGCTTCACTTTAAGAAAAATAAAGAGAGAGAGAGAGAGAAAATCTCTTTCTCAATATTTCACTTTGAATAGTAGTCCTCCCATAATGTACCTATAGCAGAGGGAGTCAGTTTCTTGTATTTTCCAGGACATTTTTCCAAAGATTATTTCTTTAAATTCTTGTTTCATAAAAAAAAAATTTTTTTTTTTTATCTTTGTAGCCATTAAAGCTATCTAGCCATTCATAAAATTATTACAACTTATCTTGCTGCAAACTTCTAAGAAAAAAACAACTGATTTTCTGGTGTAGCTATTATGGCTATAGTTTCGATTGTAGAAATTTGGCAGGGGAGAAGTAATATGGCAGGGGGGGAAGTAATATGGCAGGGGGAATTCGAAGTAATACGGCAAGGGGAAGTAATATGACACCATACCATGCCATATTACTTCTGCAAAGCATGAACATTTTTTCTGCTTTTTTCTGCTTTTTTTTTTTTTTTTTTTTTTTTGCGGAAGGGATATGGCAAAGGAAGTAATATGGCACAACATTGGCTAGAGAAACTAATTCAACACTTGATCTGGGTAAGGTGTTGTAGTTGTGATGGAGCCAGACCCTTTACCTAATTTTAATTAGGAGCTTAACCTTTGGCTAAAGGGTCTGGGCTCTGGCTACTGGGGCTTTCTAAAAAAAAACAACATTGGCTAAGGTCAAGAATATCTCAGTCACAAGCCATTAGTACCGAGTGGGAGTGGTGGAGACCTAGGAACAAAATATAAAATTTGTGTTTTGCTCCCTATTACTAGGAGTGCTTGTAGATGACTGTGATAGGTCCTGGAAGCCCACTGAGAAATAACCCTCAGCATATTTACTACTATATTAGTTCATGAGCAATGCCACAACAGGAAGTAAATGTGACATCCTGTACTGGGCATGTGCAGTGAGAATACAGTGATGCTGATAGATGCCACAGATAGGAATTAGGTGGAGACCCACTAGACATCAAACACTTTGCCAAGGGAGCTTATTGACCTATGTTATAGTTACTTACAGAAGAAGGATAAGAGTGAATCAGAATGAAGCCAGTGTCCAGGACACACACCCTTTGTTGTCCCAAGAATTCCATGACTTTGCTCACCAATCATCTCTGCAATGGAAGTTTCCCAAACAGTTCCACATCACAATGATTCCCCCCTCCCTATGTTCCACAGTTCTCTTCAATGCATTGAACATGTTACCCCAGCAGTTACACATCACAGGCAATCTTTAATCCAGTAACACTGTCACCCCACCAGATTTATAGCACAATTCTTCTCAATCTTCTCCCATAGCTCTTTTCAATGCAATGAACACAATTTTACCCCAGTAGTATAACATCAAAATTTTAGTCTGCTATCAGGAGTGTGCAGATGCTAGTTCCAACAGAACTGATGCATTGCCTTATATTAATATCTAACTAAATATTTACTATGAGCATTCCTATCTAGTGAATGAACCTGGCGGTACAGGAAGCTAATTGACAGATAAAAGTTCTGAGTTTCTGCTTCCACAAGTAGACAAGGGATGTAGTCTAGCTCCAGGGCTGTGTGGTCTGATGATATCTGAAATATTGGAAAGGATTAAATATTGAGACTTTTATAGCAGATATTTCTCACAGGCAAAGTCAGCGTGATTGACTTCTACTGTCAACAAGGCCATACCTCCACCTGGGGGTGTGTTTACGTGTTCTTTTTTTTCCCCCTTAGCCAGTGGCTTAATTATTTACAGGATAAATATTGCAAGCACAGCTACAAAAGTTCTTTCTGTTGGACAATCAGTGGCTTGACTAGTAGGACACATTGCCAGCACAGCTGCAATAGTTCTGCTGGTTGGACAACCAGTGCCTTCGTTATTGCAAGCGAATGGTTTGAACTAAACTTGCCCTAAAAATACAGCTTTTTACTTTAACTTTTTGGTTTGACATTTTAATGAAATTAGCTATTTTACACTACAAATCATCCTTAGTAGATAAGAATTCAAATGACATAAGTTTTATATAGATTGGAGCAGTGTAGCAGGAGATAGGTGCGAACAAACTAACTAACAAAGTGTGTGTTTTTAACCATCATTCTGGCCAAACCTGTGGGTGGATTTCTCTGAAACTTGCAGACCTCTCAAGTTGGCAAAAATCATTTCAGGGAGAATAAAAACAACCAGATTTCTTCAGCCCTATATTAAGCTACCCGTTAAAAATCACAAATGAAATTATATGAGATTATATCATGTTGTAAGTTATATGACTTGATGAAGTACTTGATTTGAAGCTGATGATCACTGTATCAATAAATAAAAATTTGAGCTAGAATGAATTTGAGTGACCTTTCTGCATACGTTCATGCGTGTGTTGGCTACGTTGCCATGAGGAAAGTACACAGTAGGAATCTTGATTCCACTGTGATGCATGGTGCTGAGTGCAACACTCATTACATGATGTTAAGGGTGAAGCTGCAGCTGGGAGAAAAAAACTATAGAGGTTGGTGTGTGAGAGATAGAGAGAGAAAGTTTGATGTGTCAAATCTACAAGGGAGATGTGTGGATGAGAGGTGGAGAGAAACAGCTAAAGGAAAATTTGTGAGGGAAGTGAATGAGAGGATGAAGGATGCCTGGAGGAGTGATGGTAGTGTGGAGGAGAAGTGGGCTGTAAGGAGGACAGTGATGTGTGAGACTGCAGGCTCTGTCCTGGGACCTGCTGACAGACAGACAATTCCTGATGAATCAAACACCGGCAACTTGGGAGTCTCTACCTTATTTGGTTGATTAGTCAGCTCATCCTCTGAAAATGAAGGAACACACAAGTTGCCAGGTCCATCTAAAGTGACCATTTCCATCCTGAGCAATAAAACAAAAGTCACATGAGAGACAGACCAGAGATATAGCGAGAATAGGAAAGCATTCAAAAGAAAAGCTTTAATGGAAAATTTTTTTTTTTTTTTTTTTTTTTTTTTTTTTTTTTAATATTAATGACTTGCAATAATCAGTTAACCAAAAATTATTGCTAAGTGGTGTGCTTGTAATTGTTGAAATTTAGAAAGAAGTGTGGTCAATGAACCTAATTCGCAATATATATATATATATATATATATATATATATATATATTAGCAGAGACCTACCCAATACCAAAAGTGACTACATTTTATTAGCCTAACCTATTGATAACCCCATAACAGAGTAACTCCACTAATTTCTTCATTAGAAATTCACTTAGTTAAACATCATGCCTGGTTCCCTATGTTGGTGGTGATTATCCAGTTGAACAGACCCAGAGCAGAATAAGTTTAACTGCAGATATAGTTATTTGCTAAGTTTCCAAAGGAATAATGGAAAAACGATAAAAGTCCATTAACTTAATCACAGGTAATGAATTGCAACACAAAACAAATTTGATTCAGGTTGCTATAGAAGCACACATGTACACACGTCATGGACTAGCCAAAATACTATTTGTTATTGTTGTTCTGTCCAACAATCTCCAATATCATTCCTCCCAACATCTTATGGAACAATTCTAGTCTATGGAAGCTATAAAGTGACACGCAATATGAGGGGGTGGGTGCATTGTGGGGTCAGTGGGATGTGAAATAGTTAGATCCTTCAGAGTGCCTCTCACCACATACCACTATGAAGCAACACTCACCACATATCCAGCAAGAGCTATTGGGCATGTCCTCCACAACTTTCTATGGTCTGAGGCGTGCAAATCAACGATGACACCAAACACACGAGCTCCTGGATGATGGCTACAAGTATGAGATCATAGATATCAGGCACAAAGAGGTACTAAGTGAGAATACAGAATAAAGGTGAGAGTTGTACACATGTGGTAAGGGTTCATAATTATAGCATCTTTAAATGTTCTTCATCAACACTAAAGAGGAAGGAATGGAGTGCATGATAAGATCTTCCATCACTTGATATGGAACTTACAAATATGAACACAATTTGCTTCAAATGTGCTAGTGCAGGGAATGTTCTTACTACATTATCATAACGTGTGTTATACTATCTCCTGATCTGTTCAGTGACTGCCTCTGTAGGGAATTAGAGGGGGCATATATTACAGGTACAGTTCTCATAACACTAAATTTATTTCACATGAAGGGAAACGAGAATTGCTTAATTGGGCACTTGTAGAATCACAAGTGCCTGGGATGAATCATTGTTGAGGAGACACACAATGAGTAGAGTTAGGATTTTTAGGTTTCCACCGAAAACCAAGGTTTTTGACCTAAAATATCGGTTTCTGTTTAAAAAAAAAATCCTATTTCTCCTTCTTTTGACATAATTACAGAATAATTCTTTCTACCATGCCCCATCCCTTTGGAAAAAGATCTTTAAGAAGGCCCCTTCTCACACATCACTGTGGAAGCAAACCTCCCAACCTTCCTCTGCCCCCTCAACCCATAACAACCTGCTGGGGCACTTGAATGGAGGCTGCCATCTTTTACTATGAAGACTTTGATGCTGATAGAGAGAGTGATAGACATGCTGGATCCGATCAAGAGGATGGAGCAGCAATCAAGAAGGTACAGCAACTACTGACCAAGAATCAGCTCAGGACTTACCTCGCTCTCATTGATGCTAACTTGTCTCTTCCTTCCTATATTAACTGGCTTCCAAGTACACAAGGGTTTGCACAGACATCCAGACATAGCTGTACAGAAAATATCGCCAGTCAAGTAGCCAGACATACTTGACAGGTAGAAAAATTTCCCTCTGGAATGAGTCTGGAGAGACATTGCAAACTTGCCCAATAGTCAGTGCTGGTGTGGAAAGGTCTTTTCCAGTCTATAAAAATATCTTCTCTGACAGCTGCTGTATAGGTTCACAACTGAACAATTGAAATAGGTTCCTTAATTGCTTGTACAATTATCATTTATCAAAATAAATATGTAATTTATTAATATTTTTAACCTAAAAAAAAGAACATTTCAAGCACTTCATGTTGTGTTGTTAATATACCAATCCACTTTTCCAGCTCACCAACTATCCAGTGATGTGGTTTCCCAAATTCTTGTGAAGAAAAGGGGAAACCCCAGGGATACAAGTACGCCAGATCCTCAATTACATTGCCCTTGAAGAAATGGTGTGTGTGTGTGTGTGTGTGTGTGTGTGTGTGTGTGTGTGTGTGTGTGTGTGTGTGTGTGTGTGTGTGTGTGTGTGTGTGTGTGTGGAAACTGCAGACACTGGACCAATATTTATAATTAAATATATTTTAGTTCTGTCTTGTCCTCATACAATGGGTAGTGAAGGGTAACATGGCTGCAGTTAATGGTCCTGTCCAGTGCTTCTAATCAATTGAGGCAAAAACCACCTGTGTATTCTGTCCCTGGGAGAGGGAATCCCCCACCCCCTCCCCCTTTATAGGTCAGGCAATGATTGCACTAATAAACATTTGTGCACACCATGGTCCTACCTTCATTGCCAGTTCTGTAACATTGGAATGTCCTGGACCTCCACTGGCTGCTTCACTTTGAGCTATTTGAACCTTGCAAAGCTCTGCCACATGAGAATTTAATTAGTTATTCTCACATTCAGTATAAAAATGTAGAGCTTCTCAATCTTTCCCTAACCTTACCCAACAACATGTCCAGCCAATTTGGTGGCCCTCATCTCTCCCACTGAGTTGCCAGCTGACCAGCTCACCTTGCAGACAGCAGTGCAGGTCAAGGTGCAGATATATATGCCTGTGGTCAGTTGAAGGGGATTCCAACTCTAGCATATCCTGTGTTCCTGAACCTGATAAAATCTTTTATTTACTTACTACCAAAATGTTATTATTATTATTATTATTATTACAAATTAAATATATTAAATCCAAAGAAAAATTGATTCAAGTCTATAAAATACAAAGAAATATTTTTTATCAAGTTCCCAATTGCAACCATTGCAGGATTACTCCAGACCCCAAGACATCAGATTCTATGATATAAACCACCATATACAATACCACTAGAAATTCCTTGGTTGGAATATGATTTTATAATTTCTCTGCACTTTTCTTCCTACCAGGAAAAAAAAAAGAACAACCAATAATAATGTAAAATATATACTGACCACATGTGATAATTAAAATATTTTGTTGCTAACAAAACTTGTGGATTTTCCTTCAACTAAAATAAATAAATAAGAAATATTATATTAATTAAATAATAGTAGCTTTCCCCCACCACAAACAATGACTAGCCTTCCTCCAAGTCAAATCCCTGGCCCTCCCCAGCATTCATGACAGATAGGGACAGCTTCTCTAAACTCCCACCCACTCATGCAAGTGGGGGTGAGGCTGCCTTGTGTGGGCGTTGCTGCTTCACACTAATTGCCTCAGCAAATAAATTAAGACATTCAATATATTTGTGTGTGATGGTAAGAACAGCATGGCAACATATTTGTATGTACACAGCAGATAATAATATCATGTGGTGGAATAAATGGACTCCATTATTCGCATGTTGACAAACAGTGCATAGTGTTGTGTTGTCTGCCCACATCCAGTCACACATCCACACAGTGGCTACAGCAACACCAGATCTTGTTTTCTTTTTCGACAAAATAAATAATGATATAAACACACATAACAATGTTTTTTTATGGCGAAGGATAAACTAAGGTAATACTGTATTGTTCAGTATTCAATAGACATAGGGACCACCACATGATGTTGTCTGAGTAACTGCTCACAGGAGTGGAAGTGCAAATTAGAGCAAGCAAAACTCTGGAGCTCTCCTACTCTGAGGCGGACATGTTTTGTCATATACAAGTGTTTATTTGGTTGCTCTCGGGTGAGCCAAAGCATCAAAGTGGTCCAGTTCAGTTCCAGAGACCCTCCACACTGCAACTGCTGACTCAACACAACTGCCCCCACAACCAATGCACACTACACACTGCACATCTTGTCCCCAACCACAAGCTCTCTACAAAGAAACTCAGTGCAGTTGTCATCTACACCAACACAACCTGCTCACACTGACATGCCCAAAGACATGAGCACCTCAACACTGAGGACAAAGTCACTGACTCCAATATGGCCAATGTTCAGAGATTCCATCCAATGCCAAATTCAGATTTGGAGAATATAAACAAATAAAAAGACATAAAAGGAAATTAAAATGGATTCCCCCAATATTAATCTGGAGATGTGATGTTGAGATTGTGGTTGAAGCCACTGGAACAGTTGACAGCATAACAGAGAAATGATACCGTAGCTCATAAATTATTCGTGAGAGGTCTACTATGTACCCTAACTTTGTTGTCACTCACCCTCTACCCTTCATTTCATTGCCAAATGAAAGCTTAGTTCAAATGCTTTCCAATGATATGCTTTACGACATGTTGAGTGTGCCACAACTAACTCTCAAGTGCTCCATGCCCTCACTAGCCACACCCACAACCAGTAGCACTCCTACGAGGTCATCCCTAACTATGAGAGTGTCCTTTTTGTCACTGAGGGATTATTTGAGTGTTTGGAAAGCAACTAGACACTTCAAAACAATTATGGATTTCTACAGCTCACACTCTTAATTCATTGTCCACTTGAGAACACTTGGAAAAACTCAACCACTTATCTGCACTCTATTTACACTTAAATTGTAGCATATACACAGGGCTTTAAAATGATGTATAATAAAGTATATATCCTTAAAAATTTCACAAAGATTCAAGTGTTTCTGGAACAAAAATCTACGCTAAGAAGAAATCTCTTTTACTTTGGGAAATCAACATGGCCGCTATAGCACATCTTACTCAAATTTACCATAACGTAACAATGGATCATCCAAATTGCTTTATACCTGAAAACAACTTCTACAGATGTTGTGCAACTGTATAAGCAACATAATAGAAATGTTTTTTCCCCTCAAAACATTGGTCACATCCCTATAAAAAAACATCTCTGCATGCAATCTTCTGTACATATCACTTGACAGATTTCCTCCAGGGGGAGGAGCTTGAAGATACTCCAGTCAACTCCGGACGAAGGGCCACAATGTTGCCACAAAGGACCACCAACCACACCTACAAATAGGAGAGCTACAACTCTGAAGGAACCACCAGGGACAAACCTCAAGTTCTATTCAGAATGCTGTTCTAGATCAGAGCAAACCTTGTTTGTTTCAAGGAATAGAGTGGTGTGGTGTGCAGTGGTGTTATCAGTCCTTCTGTATGGAGCTGAGACTTGGACATTGTGGGCTAGAGCCTGGCTGTGATCAGGTTCCAGCAATGACAGAGTTTCATCCCAAGCTACTAGTAGATACCTGTGGTTTCAAACATTCCACCATATTTTTGTACAGTGGTTGTAGTTGAGGTGGTTATAGTCCATAGCTCTGTGAAGCTGGTACAGCAGACACACCACCATCTGATGTGTCTTCAGTCAGAAGACTCTGTCTCCAATACCTCAACTCCTGGAGAGTCTCCTGCTGGCATGTCATCCTCACAAGAATTAATGACCCTCTCTGACATACCCCAAACTACTTTGTGGTCTCAGCCTGTGGTTAGGTGAGGTGAATATGGACACCAGATGAACACTAAAATTTTGTGTATTAATATTTGTTGCCATAAATGAGTGAGATTAAAGAGTCCAAGTGTGTGAGTGTGACATCTGTGCACAATGTGTGTGAGTTGGCAGCACTGAGGATATTGCTGGTCATGGTAGTCACAGCAAGCTAATCACGCTGCATCTGTTCACTGTCTCCATCCTGGAGGCAAGCTGACATACGCACACCCAATGGAGTCTCTTTCTTATCAACACTAGGCAAAGCTCCTTCTGCAACCTGTGGACATGTTGAAGAGGCCATGGTCTTTGAGGCTGACATTCCTGGTCCATCCTGTGGGAGGACAGCAGCCTGCAGTCCATTACAATTGCTACTCAATACCTGACCACCAGCACTCTGGCATGTATGGGGGTGTGGTTATGCAGACACAATTTGACTCTGCAAACAACATGGGGTGGGTCCCATCTGGCCACACCTCTTCCTCTTCGTGTGTATGGCTAAAAATGTCGAAATGGTACTTTAAAAAAACAGCACTTTGACCTAATCACATTTAACTTCTGTTTTAGAAGTCTGCAAAATATGTCTTCAAAGCAGACATTTTTGTGAAAAACCGCCTATCTACCCATATGGCAGGTTTTTGGCTAGTACAGAATGAAGGTGAGAGTTGGACACATGTGGCAATACAACTCTCCACCAGAAATGACCCAGTGCAGAGTAAGGCTTCACAAAATGCAAAACAGCAGCATAACAATTTATTTAAGAAAAGAAATCTATATGGCTTGCTATTCTGAAAGGTACCAATTATGCATAGGTTGTCAATTTTATAAGCTACAAAAAACATTCATCTCAAACCAATGGCAAATACGTAAGATGCCAACACAAAAAAAGGAGAAAACATAACAGCTTTGTCTTTCATTGAAAGAAGTATTGAGTATTTTCAGCTGCAGCTGATGATGGCTGTTCTAAATTCACTTGCTTGCCAGCACTGGATCACCTTGGTAGTTCATCCTCCGTGTTTTGCCACCACTGCAATTTCAAAACCTCAGTAGCTAGACATGCCCACAGCTTGGGTTCAGTACATTGGTAGGTCATTTCAATTATCCTGAGTTAACTGGGTGAAAACAAGGAAGACTTTGAAACCTTCACTATCAACACTGGTAGATTTAAGTTCACACACTCTGGCAGGATAAAAATAAAATTGGGCTCGTTTGAAAGCAACTCAAGCAGATTAGACTTATTAGCTGTTGATGCATCACCAGTATTGGTGATAATGGCACAACATCCCCTAAGCAGTCATGGAACTTGCTTGAGCATTTCTCATCTTGATCACCACATGCGTGCTTGAGTGTGTTTGCACAGACAATACAGTTCTTCTCTACCAAGCTAATTTTGACTTCATGCTTAAGAAAACATGTTAATCCACTACTTTGGAAAGTGATCCAGCACAGGTGCATTCAGCTTTTCTCCACTCCTAGCTACCAATTATACTCCCCAGCTACCACCTATGCTAGATATTAAGATAGCATGACTGAGAGAGGCCTAGACAGGACAGGACTTGGTCAAGTGGAACTACTGTTCTTGTGGGAGGTAACCACATCCTGTCTCCTATTTCACTGTGTGTGTGTGTGTGTGTGTGTGTGTGTGTGTGTGTGTGTGTGTGTGTGTGTGTGTGTGTGTGTCTGTGTGTGTGTGTAGGTGTGTGTGTTTGTGTGTGTAGATGTGTGTGTGTGCACGCGCGCATGAGTGTTCAAGTTTTCTTTAAAAAAAAACATTAACAACCCAGCTAAATGTATATGCAACCAACACACAATACCATATATGGCAATAGTACACAATCCTACAAAGGGCAGACAGCTACAAATAGAACCGGCTATTACTGTAGATATCGCCAATGTTTTTGTTAACGCAACATACAATCTTGAAGGAGATAGCCCCTTAGCAAAACTACAGTGCATTATCCCAATACTGCTGCTCTTTGCTAAAGAAAAAAATCAATAATATTTCCAACAACAGCTTTGTCTTTCATTGAAAGAATGTTGAATATTTTTCAGCTGCAGCTGACCAAGGCTGTACTGAAATCACTTGCTTACCAGCACTGGACCACCTTGGTAGTTCATGCTCAGTGTTTACCAGCACTGGACCACCTACAGTTACCAGCACTGGACCACCTTGGTAGTTCATGCTCAGTGTTTACCAGCACTGGACCACCTACAGTTACCAGCACTGGACCACCTTGGTAGTTCATGCTCAGTGTTTACCAGCACTGGACCACCTACAGTTACCAGCACTGGACCACCTTGGTAGTTCATGCTCAGTGTTTTTGACCACCCACAAATACACGGCTAGCCCAGCTCTCATATTATCTTGAATTAACAGAGTGAAAAAGAGGAAGATTTTTAAACCTTCAATATCAGCATTGGTAGGTTTAAGTTCACACACACTAGCAGGATAAAAAAAAAATAGGGATATTTTGAATGCATTCAATGGTACTTCAGATCATTGTAAAACTTCAACCAATATGAATTTGCCTTTAATTGAAATGAATATTTTTAACCTTATAAAATTGAAGACCTATATGTGGGAATAATTAATTAAATATAAAGCATAATAGGTACTTTTAGAAGCATAATTGGTACTTTTCAGAAGCATAATTGATCAAAAATGGAGTGTAAAAGAATAGCATAATTGGTCCAAAAATTAGCATAATTGGGAAAGGCCTAGTAATGACATCATCACCAAGGTCACATCAGCACTCACCACATACCACTATTAAAAAACACACCACATATGAAGCAAGAGCTATTGGGCATGTCCTCCTCCACACCTTTCTCTGGCCTGAGGCCTGCAAATCAACGATGACACCAAACACAAGAGCTCATGGATGATGGCTACAAGTAGGAAGACAAAAGTGAGATCATAGATATCAGACACAAAGAGGTACTAAATAAGAATACAGAATGAAGGCGAGCGTCGTACATGTGTGGTAAGGGGTCATAACTCTAGAAAGCAATTGTTCCATTCATAGGATATGTCTAGACATGTTCTGTGTTCTCTATTGAAATATGCACATTATGGTGCAGATGTAGACATGATGTAACATGATGTAATGGCCATACAGAATGGTGCAATAATTTACATGGTTGATAAAGCCATGTCTTCTATTTAACATAGCACAAGACACTCCAGAGAACCAGGTGCCTCCACAGATAAAAGTTTGTTTCAGCTCCTGGGGACTATGGTTGCAAGGAAAACTTAAACACCCACACACACACTAAACATGAAGGTATAGAGTGCATGATAAGACCTTCCACCATTTGTCAGTTTGTGTGTGCATACTAATATTGGGGCCAGTAGGTTCATTTTGGAAGACAAATGACCCAAAATGTTACTAACAAGAAATAAACTGAAATTGAACTAGCAATTAAATCTGAATCATCATCAACAGTATTAACATCACATGTGTTATACTATCTTCTGATCTGTTCAGTGACTGCCTCTCTAAGGAATTAGAGTGGGCGTGGCATGGACAGAGGGAAGAGGATAATAGAATGACCTAATGTAGACACCATTCAACTGGCTCTGACAGTCACAGCAAATCTTATCAAACATTTCAGAATCATCGAGGAATATTTCACATTATAACTGGCACTGCTCTTAAATTATTAACATTTCACATGAAGGAAACAAAATAGCTTAATCAGCACTTGTAGACTGCCTGTGATGATTCATTGTTGAGGACACACACCAATAAGCTATTCCAAACACTTTATATTGTGTTGTAAATATACTAATCCACTTTTCCAGCTCCCCAAATATCCAGTTATGTGGTTTCACAATTCTTGTGGGGGACAGAGGAATCCCCAGGGATACCAGTATTATTGGTCAGGGACTATTGCCTGAAAAAAATAGAGTATGCATGCATTTCAATGAATAGAAGTGTAAATCTGTGCATTGTTGAGGTGTCTGTGGTCATCACAGGAGACATATGTGAAGTCCAGCTCATGGAATGGGAACTCCTCCACCCCCTCCCACTGGATAAAACAGGTCAGGCAATGATTGCACTAATAAATATTTGTGCACACCATGGTCCTACCTTCATTGCCAGTTCAGTTGACATCACTTCACCCACAGGGACTGCAACATTGCAATGTCCTGGACCTCCAACTGGCTGCTTAACTTTGTGCTGTTGTTTGAACCTTGCAGAGCTCTGTCACATGAGAATTTAATTAGCCATTCTCATGTTCAGTATGAAAAGGTAGAACTTCTCATCTTTCCC
Source organism: Lycopodina hypogea (assembly GCA_963969325.1). Classification (NCBI taxonomy): domain Eukaryota; kingdom Metazoa; phylum Porifera; class Demospongiae; order Poecilosclerida; family Cladorhizidae; genus Lycopodina; species Lycopodina hypogea. The sequence continues at coordinate 12,593,081 of OZ017792.1, forward strand.
TATCCTTACTCAACAACATGTCCAACTAATTTTGGTGGCCCTCATCTCTCCCACTGAGTTAGATGATCAGCTCACCTTGCTAACAGCAGTGCAGGTCAAGGTGCAGATATCAATGCCTGTGGTCAGTTGAAGGGGAATCCCAAACTCTAGCATCTACCCAATCCTAATAAAACTTTTTTTTTAAATTTACTTACTACTAAAATATTATTATTGTTACAAATTAAATATATTAAATCCAAAGAAGAAATAGAACCAAGTCCATAAAATACCAAAAAAACAAAAAATTTTTTTATAAGTTCCCAATTGCAACCATAGCAGGATTACTCCAGACCTCAAGCATCAGATTCTATGATATAAACCACCACAATTACACTAGAAACTCCTTGGCTGTAATATATTATTTTATAATTTTCCCTTTGCACCAGAAAAAAATGCATCAACCAATGATAATATTAAAAAACATATGGACCCCATTTGTGATAATTAGAATATTTAGTTGCTAATGAAACTTGTGTATATATCCTTCAACTAAAATGGATGGAAAAAAAATTATAATAATTTAAAAAAAATAATAATATAGTAGCATCCCCCTAAACAATGGCTAGCCTTCCCCCAAGTCAAATCCCTGGCCCTCCCCAGCATTCATGACAGATAGGGACAGCTTCTCTAAACTCCTGCCCACTCATGTAAGTGGGGGTGGGGCTGCCTTGTGTGGGCATTGCTGCTCCACACTAATTGCTTCAGTAAACTAAATTAAGATATTCAATTTTTTTTTTTTGTATAATGACAGGAAATATTAGTCCACTAACAACATGTCTGCAAGTTATCAGAATAAATAATCCAGTCACATCAACAACAGCATGGCAAAACACCTATATGTACACAGCAGAAAATAATGTCATGTGATGGAATAAATTGACTCCATTATTCACATATTGACAAACAGTGCATAGTGTTGTGTTGTCTGCCCATATCCAGTCGCACATCCACACAGTGGCTACAGCAACACCAGATCTTGTTTATTTTTCTGAATATAGTGACAATAATATTATATAAACACTTAACATTGTCATTTTATGGTGAAGGACAAAATAAAATAATTCAATGTCCAGTGTTAATAGATATACTACCACAGACACACTACACACACTCACAAATTAGCTTTCACTTTCATAGAAACTGCGGATGCAGGAATAAGGCCATACTAGGAAAAAAAATTCATGTTTATCATCCACTATCCTCGGAATTGGATCAGAACTCCTCAAAAACACAATACAAGTTTCAATGTAAATTGTACACATTGATTTTTTAAAAGCAGCTTTTCAGAACACCTCACCAAAATAGTGTTTACACCACAATTTTGAAATTTCAAGTGAATCAAGAACCTTTATTCTTCATAAAAATCAGTCATGTGGTAAGTTTGGGCCTCTGGGCATGCCCACCAGGTTTAGCAGCCACAGACCAATGGTGGAGGAGGAGCAGGCCAGGGAACAAGCACCCCAATTATTTAATCATGTACAAAGCCTCGTGAAACAGAAACATTGACAATAGAAACATGTCACCATTTTCTCCCTTCTTTTCAGACGACTATTCTTTTTTTACTCCAGGTAAAATAACTGTGTGTAAAAAATTAATACTCTTGTTTGCCATCAGTTCAAAATTGTTCACATTATTGAACTGTATAAAATCAGTACAACATTTAATTATCTGATCAAAATGTAAAAAATCATCAAACTTACAGATTAGATGGATATATATTTTTTATTATTTATTTTTTAACAGTTTAATCCAATTTTGACTTTGTCTTTCATGTTACTACTTATTTTATTTATCTTTTAATAAATTTTTTTTTTCATTTTAAGTTGTTTTTTTTAAAACACTATTTGTAGTCCAAACAATAGCTGTTGATTCTAATAAATTGTTGCTGTTATTTTGTATTTGTTTTTGTTACACTATTGTTAATAAATATGACCAGCTTGCACACTCAGCTATTATCTACTACAACTTCCATTGACACAGTTCATAACAATCAGAAAGTTCCTCTTGAATGGACTACAGAGCAGGCAACAACCAACAATCTCAGCCACACAGCTATATTGGGGGGTGTGGTTGTACTGGGGAGGAGGCTAAAACTAATATCTGTGCATTGCAGTTGCAACATGATGGCTGCAGCTGATGTTTCCCTCCAAAACACTTCAAGGGAGCCACAAATCTTTAACCATGTTGTAAACAAGTGATGTGAAAACAGCCAATGAAAATTGCCTTTGTTGAAATTATTAGTTTTTGTTCAGTCATATCAATACCAAAGTAATTCAATGGAAGAATTATACCACACCTTGAATAATTAATGGTTTAATAAAATATAGGTGAGTATTGGAGCTCCGGGAATTTGGTGCTTTGCTCTTCTAAATTTATATAATGGGCCAGTATATAGGTAAAAAGGGTAAGTGGGGTGTAGGTGGGTAGTTTGATAAGTTGGTGGGCAGATAGGCAGGAAGGTAAGTAGATAAATAGGCAGGCAGGTGGGACGATATAATAGGTTGGTGAGTGGTTAGGTAGGCAGGTTGGCATTTGGCAGTCAAAATAAAGTTTCTATTCAGTTGTGTTGTTATACTAAAGTTACAAAATCAAGCTTTAAATCAAAATCAAGCTTTAAAGGTTTTAAATTGTGTTAAGAGTAACTTGTAAGGGCATGCAAATTGTCAGGTGATGAGTGACAATAAACATAGGCAGGAATAATCTACATAATAAACATAGGCAGGAATAATCTACATCAGATGGTTAGCAGCTGATTAGAGACTAAAGGAGATTGTTAATTGTAGAATAGTGGCTTCATTTGATTTACTATTTTTGGGTTTATGAAATGAAGTAGCATGCATGCACACACAGATACATATATAATTGTAACTAAGTGATAATTGATCAATTGAATGTCTTGTTAAAAAATAATGTAATCTCCATTTGGAGGGAAGCTAACCCACTTAAAGGAAATTGATCTCTGGAGAAAGTGTAGTCTCATTGATGATTTTTTTTTTCTCAATTGAGTTATGTGAAATAAAAAAATAAAAAAAAAGGTCGATGTGTGTTCTTGTTCTTAAAAATACAGTTGGTAGAGACACATATTGTGCTTACATACTTAAAGGAGATCTGACCTCAAGAGAGGAGAGTGTTAGGCATCTGTAAAGGCTACATACTGAGTGTGTAAGGCCTAATAGAGAGCCATGGCCACACACACACACTGTGGACACGACTACTCATTAGTCATGTGTGGACTCCAGCAACCTCATTAGTCATGTGTGGACTCCAGCAACCTCATTAGTCATGTGTCGCCTCCTGCAACCTCATTAGTCATGTGTGGACTCCTGCAACCTCATTAGTCACGTGTGGACTCCTGCAACCTCATTAGTCATGGATGGACTCCAGCAACCTCATTAGTCATGTGTGGACTCCAGCAACCTCATTAGTCATGTGTGGACTCCTGCAACCTCATTAGTCATGTCTGGACTCCTGCAATCTCATTAGTCATGTGTGGACTCCTGCAATCTCACTAGTCATGTATGGACTCCTGCAATCTCATTAGTCATGTCTGGACTCCCACAGCCTCATTAGTCATGCCTGGACTCCTTCAACTTCATTAGTCATGTCTCGGTAGTAGAAACTGAGCTACTACCCAGACTAGAAATGTTTAGCGCTGGGTGGATAGGGAAACGCCCTTCTCAGGGTGTGGCAGTGCTTGCCTTTCGGCAGCTGAACACCAAGGACATTACCACCAGCCAGACCAACGTCATCAGGCACCTGGCCACAAAGCCTCAAGCCTTCATCATACTCCTCCCAGACGCAATCTTTAGGAGGAAGCACAGCCTCGCCACATTTGTCCATGATTGACTGAGCTGGACCTTAGAAGATCAATCTCATGCCCAATCGGAGATCGAGTGGTTATGTGTAGACATAACAGGCTATAAAATCATAAACATCTACAAGCCCACACCTTCGCAATAACATCAACAGCCATCCCAGTGTTCTCCCACCCCAGTCTCTACCTGGCAACTTCCGTATGATCATGGAACTTGTGCCAACTGCAGTTTTACCCTCACAACTGGTAGTGGCAGACGAAGTAGACTACGCTGACTGAGAAATGGGGTCCCACAGGGCTCTGTCTTGGCTCCCCTCCTGTTTAATGCCTACATCTACAACCTGCCCTCCACCATCTCCAGGAAGTATGCTTATGCAGATGATCTGGCACTCCTGCACAGAGCAGGAGACCAACAGTCGATGGAGAGGAATTTAAGCCGAGACATGCTATTTCTATCTGCATACCTCTAGAAATGGAAGCTGCAGCTCAGCAAGGCCAAAACAGTGTCCACAGCCTTCGACCTCAAAAACAGGGAGGCACAGTGTGAGATTAACATCAATATTGTGGGAAAACATCTGCCCTACTGTGTTGAGCCCACTTACCTTGGCGTGACCCTGGATATTGTGACCCCTACTCCAATCCATCGACCCCCACATGGAGCATGTGGTCTGAGGGACCTGGATGAAGAAACAGTTGAGTGGCTGATGAACACCTGCCTAGAAATCTAGACTGGAAGTTACCAAAATCAAAGCTCATACCCCGAAGTAGATTAGTCATGTCTGGACTCCTGCAACCTCATTATCAGAAGGTGAAAAACAAGAATGTTCGTCACCACCTTTTTTACACGGAACAATATTGAAAATGATACCATGTCCTTGGCATGGTAAATTATATTAATACATTCAGACTGTATTTTTATATAATATAAGTCACAACTCCATGGGATAAAATATCTTCTGAAAAGACCAATTTTTTTTAATAAAAAAAAATTATTTAACATTATATAAGCCTAAACATATAAAATAACTTTAAAGAACTAATAAATATTTATATTAGAATTAGAAATGTCAGTAACATACACAAACCCATCTTGATCAATGCACACACCAAGGCTACTGTAGTCACCAAATGAGGTCACATAATCCCCCTCAGTGGTAAACACAACAATCTTACGTACACCAAAATCTGTCACATATACATACTGACCAGCTACACACACACCATATGGCCACTTCAACCTCTTCACGCCATTTTCATCACAGCCAAAGGAGCGCAGGAGTTCACCATCTTTACTGTAGACTTGAATACTCGAGTTTTCATAGTCACAGACGTACACATTTTTATGACTGTCAGGACATAGACCGCGCAATGGATCATTATTTACACTAACAATTTGCCTTACAAACTTCAGTTTTCTGTTGTACACCATAATCACACCTTTATTGTCACGTTCAGTAACCATCACTTCACCTCCAATAACAGCAACATCATGATGTCCTGGACCTGTAACCTGCTGGACTCTGTGCACTTCAACCTCGCTGCAGTTCTTGTTTGACTTGAAGACTCTGTTAGAGCCCTTATCAATGAGATAGATGTTGTCTTCGCCGTCAATAGTGACACCTTTTAGTTTTTCAAATTGATGTTCTGAGGAATTTATAGTTCTCAATCTTGTTCCATCTCTATCTAATACAACAACATCTCCTTCCCATTCAGTTACTACAATTTCTCCTTCCGAGTTGACAGCTATACCACAAGGCTTCTTAAACCCATCCCAGACCTTGACAGGCTTGTCTAGTAGAGTAGGAGGGCTGCAGACCAGCACAGGGAAGGGACTGCCTGCTACTGGCTGCCGGTCCACTGAGACAGAAAGTTCATGTCTCCCACGGACAGTGGGTGTGTACTGGATACAATACTCCCTGGCTCCAATTTCTTTGACAATACCTTTATTGATATATTTATTGTATAGATACTTGAGATGGCAGTCAACTTGAGTATCCTGTTTCATTGGAAAGATGGATATATTAAATTCAGATGTCTTGTTGATCTCCGCTTCATTGCTTATCTTTTCAGTTTTGATAAAAGGAATTGTAATTATCTTAGTTATAGTCTGGCAGAGCTGCTCCAGGGCCTCAGCACACCTCACCTCCACTCCCATATCAACTTGTTCCACTGGTGCTATGATCCTACTTTGACTGGCGTGCTCTTCAATTTCTTGTTTGATTTGACTCCCAATCTCAGCATGCATGCGCATGACCTCATCATCTGAACAGTGCCTGACACACTGCTCAGTGTAGTTGATAATGCCATGAACCTCAACTCCAGCAATGGACATTTTCTCTTCTTGTCTTTTGAGGCTTTCCACCTTATTGCTCACTTCCATTCTAGCCTCTTCCAAAAGCTGTTGCTTACATCTCTCCAAGATCTTATGCAGCTCCTCAAAGGAAGTGTTGATGTTGTTAGCCACAGACACAGCCTGAGCTTCAAGTTTGAGTTCTGCTCTCTTTATCTCTTCCACAGCACCAGTGAGGCAGACCTCCAATTCTCTCAATTGTTTCAGGCTATCCATAAGCTCTTCCTTCTTATTGGTGGCTGCTATATGACCGAACTCAAAGTCATGGTCCCTATGGTCTTTGATTGTGCAATTTCGACAAATGAATTCATTGCAGTTAAAACAGAACATCTTGAGAGACTTCTGGTGAAGTTCACAATTCAATACAGGAAATCTTTTTGTAACAAGAACTTTAGTTCCAACTTTCTTCATTTCATCCAGAGATATGATTTCATGCCCAATAAATAAAGTTTTCATCCTATGATGTGACTCAATACATTTCTTGCATGCAAACTTATTGCATTGTTTGCAAAAAGCATCAACTTTGACTTCAGAAGTTGAGCACATCTCACACTTGACCTCCTTGCTAACGATTTTCTCCAGCTGGGTGTACTGGTCCTTCAAGCGGTTGATGAAGACAGCTGTTTGGAGGTTGTCCACATTGCCCTCAGGGAGGGAGGCCTCCTTGCGACATTCAGGGCAAGGGAATGGCTGGTCACTGCCTGACCTGAGGGCAAGCTTGAGAATGCACTCTTTACAGTAAAAGTGTAGGCATGGCAACACTTTAGGTTGCTGGTAGTGGTCATGGCAGACACCACAGGTGATCTCCTCCTCCAGATTCACCAGGCTATTCTCTACCTCATCCATTCTCCTAACCAGTTGCTCAATCTTTACAAAGGAAGTAATGGTGGAACACACTCACTTTAGAATTGTTTTATAGTTTAGCCAAACAGGATATTGGCCAATCAAGGTGTGGCTTTAAATAGATTCATGAGTGTTGCAACACCAGAAAGTAAATGTGATATCCTGTACTGGGCATGTGCAGTAATACAGAAATGCTGATAGATGCCACAGGTATCAATTAGTCCAGTCCCATTAGACACCAACCTTCTTGCACCAAGGGAGCATTGACCTGTCATAGTTGCACTTGAATGGAATACTAGCTGGTTCTTCATTATTTTGTATATCCTTGTTGAATCCCTGAATCCTTTTGTTTGCTCTCCAAGCCAGGTCCTTTGGTGACCTGAGCTGGAGTAAAATTCTGGGGATAACTTCACAGCTCAAAGACATTATTGATAATTATGTTGAAGTAAAGCATGTCTATTTTAGGATTGTGTTGATCCAGTTGTGGACCTTTCCCCCAGTGTTGTCATGGTCTCAGACATAACATGCCACTATTAGTCAAGTTAGGTCATGTCCTCAATGGCCACTGGCTACAGACTGTCCACCTATCTGACTCCCATCCACCCCCCATCCACCCCCAAAAGGAAGTGCTTATCGCCACCTCAACCACCTACACCCACGCAGATATGTCTATCAACATCAATAAAAGAGTGTCCCATTGTTCAGGGTAACAGGCCACCTTGCAACCATAGCTGGGACTCACCCCTTGTGTGGAATGTTGCTCCTTCACATGAAGAGAAGCCCCAAATCTGGTAAATTTTTTTTTTTTTTTTTTTTTTTTTTTTTTTTTAATCTTGTAGAAAGGCCACTCTGACTCAATTAATAGTTTTCTATCTTTTTCAATATTTATAAAAGCATGGAGCCAACAATGCCAAAAAAAAAATTGAATCAAAGTGCTTTAGTGCTAGCTAAGAAAGCAAACTTGAACTAACTGAAAAAAATGTGCACAGTAGCTATATGCAAAACTGTACAGCCAAAGTCACTACCTGATGTTGTTTTGTTGACATAAAAAAAGGAATAAATCATCATCCATAAGGGCTACTATCTACTACAACTTACCTTGACACAGGAAAGAGCAGCAGGTCAGATTCATAGAAACTTTTGATTGATGTTATTTGTTTGTTTTTTTGTTTGTTTGTTTGTTTGTTTGTTTGTTTGTTTGTTTGTTTGTTTGTTTGTTTTTTTTGTTTGTTTGTTTGTTTGTTTGTTTGTTTGTTTGTTTGTTTGTTTGTTTGTTTGTTTGTTTGTTTGTTTGTTTGTTTGTTTGTTTGTTTGTTTGTTTGTTTGTTTGTTTGTTTGTTTGTTTGTTTGTTTGTTTGTTTGTTTGTTTGTTTGTTTGTTTGTTTTTTACTTGACTGGTATATACTTTACTAGGCACGTGTGAAAACCCCCTAACATAATGATCAAGAAAAGGGTAGTATACTATATTCTACCTGAAAAAAGTTGGTTCAACATTAACTTCTGCAGCCACTATACGTGCCTTCCTCCAGAGTTTAGTCAATTGCAATTTTGATGCTCAGCACACGTGAGTAGACCGGCACAACTGTGTAAAAATGTATAAGCTTTTAAAATATTGCAAGTATTTTTCTAGCCAACAAATTGTGTTACTACAAGTGATACAATAGAAGTTGATTTTGTGGTAGCCTTTGGAAGCTATTAATCTAGTGCAAGAGAGACTGCCTTTTATTTGGACACAAATTGCTACACAAGACATCTTCTAGTCTCTCTAAGCTTAGAAACTTAATTTTACTTCGTGTCATTGTATGTTAGAACATAATCATATATGGGGACAAAACTGATGTCCTTAATTTAATAAACTGGTTTTACTGTATGGGACTCTAACTAAAAAGTTGTAAATCATACCACAACTTTAGCCTCATCTAGCTGTTGTTGTTTTTAGTCCTGTGGAATGGTAGCCTAACTCAATATTTTAATAAATTTTATAGTAATTTTTGTCACAGGTCTTAGTGGGACAGTTCTTGTTGACTCAGGTTTAAAATACCTGATCATTAATTTTACGCTTGTACTTCTATCTCCATCTATCCTTTCATCTGTCCTTCTGTGTTTCCGTGTATTCATGGTAAAAGGTCAACAACAAACACCGAATTTTTGAAATGGTAAATAGAAAGGGGAAAACATTTTTTCATGACTCACCACCAAGAAGAGTAATGGAGGAACTATAAAAACAACTATTTTACAAGCGTAGAATAATTGCCATGGAATAATTACCATGGAATAATTACAGTGGAATAATTACCATGAAATATATGCCATGTTATAATTACCATGGAATAATTACTATGGAATAATTATAGTGGAATAATTACCATGGAATAATTACCTTAAAATAATTGCTGTTGGATAATTTCATTGGGATAATTACAGTGGTGTATCCACAAAGTAGCAGAAGGGATAGCTTCCAACGAATTTCAGGGAGCCTGGGGTGAGCTAGCACCTAGTTTGATATATTTTGCTGAACATTCAAGTTTTTAAAAGTTTAGTGTAGAATTCTATATATAAACATTTTCCCAAATCATTCACTGCAAGCAATTCTTGTGTAAACAGTTCTCTCTCTCCCTCCCTCCCTCTCTCTCTCTCTCTCTCTCTCTCTCTCTCTCTCTCTCTCTCTCTCTCTCTCTCTCTCTCTCTCTCTCTCTCTCTCTGCTTTAAAGTGATTGCTGAAGTTTCTTCCCCTTGAAAATGCTATGTTTTATGCAGCCAGAACTCAATGGAGGTGATATAATATTTCAACATACTTCAACAACTCCTGGAGTCAGGAGGCCTAATTCCACTGGTAAGTCCAAGAGTAGCAGCAGTACATTGATACCTAGCCAAGATAGCAACTGCAGTAGAGCTGCTGGAGTAGCTAATCTGAAGACCCAGCTATTCTGAAGGAATAAGTGAAGAGTTCCCTTTGGAGAGTGCAATAATTTCTAATAACTTCAGAACCTAGTGACACTGATTCCTTTTTAGCTTCATCTAGCTCTGATTCAAGTAGCTAGTTAAGTATGCAATTGTTCATTTTGAAAAAGAAAAATATTGTGGAGTAATTTGTTACTATTCTGATTACTGACGTAACCTGTTCTTTCCTATTATGTAAGCAGTTTTATCCATTTTTTTCCTTCAAAAAAAAAAGGTTATTTATTTAAGCACTAAAATTTCCTCCTGCATATTCCTGGCCAATGCTATTATAATTTAATTCTGTATTTCTGCAGATGTGTATTCTCCTTTTTTTTTCAACCATCCCTCATATCAAGATTAAGAAAGTTTTTAATCTTTGTTTTGTAATAACTGCATGAAGTTTTCATCTCCATCACCTCATAAGCTAATCCCTGCATAGCTAGATATTTTATGCTGGATAACATCTTCTTTGAGATCATCTTTCAGTTTTGCTCCTAGTAGCATGCTACTGATATTAATCAACTCACCAAAATTTTGAGTGGTTTTGGCTGTGCTTTTTCTTCTTCTTTCCCCCCCCCCCCCCCCCCCCCCATGCTCCTTTCTTTTACTTACCTTTACTTACCTTTTCTTTCTCCCAAGTATCAATCTGGATGGATTTGATTCAAAATAAAATTTAGGTATATCTATAACCAATCAGGAGACATCAAGTTACTCAAATAATTATGGTTTACATTGTGTTATGTGAACTACTGAGTAACTGAAAAATTTTCTAAATCTCCGCTATTACCACAGGCATGCACACGCACACACGCATGCAGGCAGGCATGCACATACATAGACAGGCACAGGTATGCACACATACATACACACAATTCACTTGGAACTGTAGAGTGTGTGTATGAGGGAGGGTGAGGTGGAATTTCACTTATGAGACTGGCCATCCTGTTTCCAGCTATGTATAAGTGTGGGGTAATTTTTATATACTTCCTGGTAACCTATTGTACATTTTGTGTTTACTATGTGTAACTTCATACTCCAGGCCAAATTAGTACTAAATACAAGAACTTCTACTTTAGTTTGATCACTTCAAACTGCAACAAAGGCATGTGATTTGTACACACTCACTACCAGGTTTTTTGTTGCTATTATTGTTACCATCACTACCATTTGATATAACAGAATGATCATTACAGCAGAATCACTTTGATATGGGAATCATGCCAGATGTGGTATACAATCAATTTGTTCAGTTTTCTTACTTTTGTTGGGCTCCTTGAAAAAGATGTGGAGGGGGAAGGGGGTGAAATGGGGAGAAAGACCTGGTCCAGCTTGAGGGCCATTGACTTTCAATTTTGGAGATTACAAAGGATTACTAGAGATGAAACTTAATTTATGCACTGTCAGAACGACATCGGATAGTTGGTAAAAATTCTGCTGTGATCGATTGTGTTTAAGAGAAGTATAGTTACTTACAGACAGACAGACACTTGCAAACTATATATATAGCTAGTGGGATTATGACATCTTTCTTCATTATTTTCCTCTCTCTCCCTCCCTCTCTCTCTCCCTCCCTCTCTCTCTCCCTCCCTCTCTCTCTCCCTCCCTTTCTCTCTCCCTCCCTCTCTCTCTCTCCTCTCTCTCTCTCCTCTCTCTCCCTCCCTTTCTCTCTCTCCTCTCTCTCCCTCCCTCTCTCTCTCTCCTCTCTCTCCCTCCCTCTCTCTCTCTCCTCTCTCTCCCTCCCTCTCTCTCTCTCCTCTCTCCCTCCCTCTCTCTCTCTCCTCTCTCTCCCTCCCTCTCTCTCTCTCCTCTCTCTCCCTCCCTCTCTCTCTCCTCTCTCTCCCTCCCTCTCTCTCTCTCCTCTCTCTCCCTCCCTCTCTCTCTCCTCTCTCTCCCTCCCTCTCTCTCTCCTCTCTCTCCCTCTCTCTCTCTCATATATATAAAAACCTTCATTGATTTTGCATGATATTACAAAAAATCAATGGGGGGCTGACATGAGGTATAGTGTCAAAGTGATATACAAAATCACTGCACACTGGGCAAAGATACCTAGTCAAGCCACCATAAGGAGGAAATGAATGAATACAATGAATACAATAAATGACCAAGGACAGTATACATAATAAAAGTAAATGTTTATGAGATTAATTAATTAATTGATTAATTAATTAATTAATTAAAATTTAAAAATAAAATGATAATAATGATAATAATAAGTAAGTAATGAAGTAAATAAATAAATTTAAGAAAAATAATAAATTAATTAAATAAATGATTAAAGACAGTCTACTAATTAGAGTAAATGCTTATCTGGGAAGGAGGTGATAAAGTTACAGTTTCTATGTTATCTCTTTATTCCTGGTACACCATATCTTAAACAATTCCTGGATGGCAGTATTGGAAATCCTAACGAGTAGAGTTCTAAGGTCTTTCTTAGAGCAATCTAGATGCTTCTGCACCTGGTGGAAACCTTGCAAATGGATCACTCCTCTAGAGCCAACCTCAAGGGTGATGAGGGAAACATTATGATGGTTGTTCTCACACAGGTCGAAATACTTTCTTCTTTTCCTTTCAGCAGCCTGCTTAAAGAGAGTGTCGAAGCAGATGGTAAGCTCAACTACCACTGTTCTTTTTGAGTGTTCATCCCACCAGATAATGTCTGGTCTGAGGTCTGTGCAGGGAAGGTGGCTTGGTATTGAGTAAGTCTGTGATGACAGATCTATCATGTTCTGTGATACTTTCAAGTTGACATGATGAAGGAAGCAATTTCTTTTAAAACTTCATCATGTCTTTGATTGTACCTGCGATGGTGTAGGGCAGTCTCACAGTTAGTTAATACATGGAGTAGAGTCTGTCTTTGATGTCCACACAATGGGCACGATGGATTTGGCTTCTTTTTCCAGAGATGGAGGTTGGAGTTATGGGGAAGAGTGTCGTGGGCAGCATTTAGCACAAATTTATAACACTCATTCGGGAGAGACCTGATGGCATCAGTCCATATTTTGGTTGGATCTGTTGCAAGTGTGGTGATGGTGGTAAAAAGAAGACCCTGGACGGGACCAGAAGTTCTGACTTGCATCTACTGGCATCACTATAAGCAACTTTGTTCTTCACTGCCTTTAAGAGTGCTTTTCTACTCTGAGATGGATCCTCCACCATTGTTTGTTGCACCTCTATTGATGGTTTAAAGATTTTCCTGATGGATTTTATCTCAGTTTCAAGGTTCTTTTCAGCCAGGTGTCTGACTGTGGCGTCTTTGGAGGTGAGAAGTTGACAGTGCTTGGACACGTGCAGCTTTTTTGTATAGTGTGGAAATGGATGGGAGTTGGAGTCCTCCTTCAGACCTTGGGATGTAAAAGATATTGGGGTTTGCTGATTTTGTTAGTCCTGTCTACCTCTTAAGGTATCTAGTGGCAGTGGCCTCAAGTTGTCTCTTTACCCAGGACAAAGAAAACTCATTGACGGTGAGAAGCCAGTTCAACCTCGGACAGATCCCCAAGCTGTAGATCTTTACCTTCTGTTTCCTTGTTAGTGCAGTCTCATCAACAATCTCAAGCATGGACTGCAACAGAGACTTTAGTTGTGATTTAGCTCTGTTACAGTCCTTGGGAAATTGGATTGGGAGCCCAAGGAAGTTGATTGAGTGATTTGCAACATACCTAATTGGCTCGTTTGAGCAGGTGAGATGTGGATCGGTCAAAGTTCCACTGGAGCTCTTGATGTGCAAGGAGTGGCACTTGGGGACCTTAGCCTTCATGTCTGCCCACCGAAGCCATTCACTGGTGGAATCTAGCAGTGACTGAGCTGCAACTGGGCTACTGGCTATGATGCAGGTATCATCAGCATATTGTAGCAGGTTCACTTGATGAGATGGTGAGAGAGAGTAGCCAAGGTTCTTCTTTAAATTCAAGGTGTCAACTAGGGTATTGATAACAGTGTTAAATATGACCCCAGATAGAGGGTCACCTTGGTAGACTCCGATGTTGAGAGGGAATGAAGGTGTAGCATCTGTGGATACCCTAGCTGACAGACCTGAGTAGAGAGAGGCCACAACATTGCAAAACTGTGATGGAGCGTGATAGTGATGCAGAGCAAAATCTATCAATGAATGGTGGACACTGCCATACGCATTTGCCAGATCTAGCCAAGCAACTGTCAGGGATTTGTGTTTTCTTTTTGCATCGGCAAGTATCGAGGCCAACTTAAGATGGTGTTCTGTGCAGCCAGGTGTTGCCCTCATGAAGGCCTTTTGGAAGGGTCGAGGTACTCATTCTCAAGCATATAAGTAGACCATCTACTTTTCAAGATGGAAGTGAAAATTTTCCCAATACATGATGTTAAAGCAATTGGCCTGAAGTTGGATGGTGATGAGGGGTCATCCTTGGCAGAACCTTTGGCAATCAGTCTAATGGATGCAGTTCTCCATGCCTGTGGAATAGTGGATGTCTGCCAACATTGATTGTACAGGTTGAACAGAGCATGCACCAAGGAAGGACACTTTTTCAAAATCCTGTATGGAATCTGGTCTAGAGGAGATGGAGTGGAAGAGGCATTAGATCTTTTGATTGTGCCTCTGATCTCTTCAATGGAGAAAGGTGACTCATTAAAGTTGAAAACAGGATCTTTAGCTGATGGCATCCATGGTGACTGGTGAAAAGATTTTGGCTGAGAGCTGTATACAGATTTAAAAAATGGAAAAGCTTTATCCTCTGCGAAAGCTGGATTAATTCTTTTGGTAGTATTATTATCAAAAAGATGTTTCACATACATCCAAAAAGAGTTATGACGGAGGCTCTGTTCTTGTCTGATGGATTGAGACATTGTTGCTGCCCTAGATTTTTTGACTATTTTACTCTGCTGCTGCACCAGATTAAAGAGATTTTTTGCTAAAGTTTGCATATCATCCACCAGAGCACCATTCTTTTTAGCATGACGAAAATCTCCCCCAGCCTTGGTTTTGAGCTGTTTGATCTTTTTCAAGGCTCTGTCATGTTTTGGTCTCCTGGAAGGCTCGCTATTTATTTTTTTTACGTCTATGACAACCATACTGACTACTGAAGAAATTAAAATACCATCAGCTAGTATTTTATACTTGTCCTCCACACAACTGGCTAGCTGTATTGCTGGTAAGAGGCACACCAAGAAATGTTTTTCTGCCTCCATCCATTCAGCCTCTGACCCTGGTAGTTTAATGGGATATTTGCTATTATGATGACCAGCACTAATAGATGGAGTTAGAGTGCCTGCTGGTGTATATGGAGGTGTAGTAGATGAGATCTCTTCTTGTATGTATGTAGTGGTTTGACAAGATAAGGAGGTCGAAGATTGTGATGGTGGATGTGCATTTGGAAAATTATGCATAGAATGCCTATTGTGAGACTGTGGTTCTAGTTGAAGTTGACTATTTGTCAGTTCAGTAGATGATGCAAGAGTTGGCGAATGAATATCAATTAATAGAGAAGTTTGTGGAATGGTTTCACAAGGATTATTAGATAGAGGTTGGAAACGTGAATCACTAGTAAGTAGTTTTCCAAAATCCTTAACTGACTTGCAGAAAGGATTTTTCCTAAGGTGAGTATCTAACCTCAGAAATAACTTGTGGCATTTAGGGCATCTCGACTTCTTTGGAAGCTCAGACTTAGCCTTTTTATCAAGGGTCTTCTTGGCTAGATAAGGTAAATAGTCTCTACCATCTCTCTCTGTGCATTTGCTGATGTGGTTACCGAGACTAATAAATGTTTTGCCACAAAAAGGGCAGGGAGAAGAGAGTTCTCTTGGAATTTTATGGTCTGTTATGGGTAAAATAGAAGAAGCATCTTTCTTAAATATTTCTGTTGCCATGGAGGTTGCTATGTTAGTATTTTAAAATTTTGAATGAAGTAAATGAAATTCCAACCAGTAAACCTTTCCAAAAAACAGTTGGTAGATAGTTGTAGATTAAATTATCTTATTTAGATAGCAACTCACTTAAGATTCTTGAATAAATAATTGAAATAGAAAATTGAAGTCTGGTTGCTATGGAGGTAACCACCCTAGAGAATGTTTTGGCCTCAATAATTCGAAATTCAGCTAAGCAAGCCCCTTCAAATCTTGTCAGTTATAGTAGTAAAACTACAACAATTCATAGACTTGTTAAGGAAACACTCTCTCTTGGGTTAAACACAATAAGAAGAATAAGCTTGCAAGAGCATGAAAATAGCAAATTTAAAAAAATTCAATTCTCTCTCTCTCTCTCTCTCTCTCTCTCTCTCTCTCTCTCTCTCTCTCTCTCTCTCTCTCTCTCTCTCTCTCTCTCTCTCTCTCTCTCTCTCTCTCTCTCTCTCTCTCTCTCTCTCTCTCTCTCTGAGACTCATTCTTATCTTACTAATCTGGATTGGAGAAGAACTTGGTGCCAAACTTCCTCTACCACTTTATTTTATTTCCCATGTACACCAAACATCAAAAGCATTCAGCCCACATCCTCTTCACTTCTCGATTTTAATTATTATTTATTTTTTTACTCCGGTGAGATGTGAATTATGCTGGGTGTGTCCTTCAGGAGTTTGATTCATTTGGATAGGAGGGGAGGAGGGAGAGAGGGGAGGGGATATCACAGTGACCATGCACTTCTTCATACGTTGACAGTGTTTGATTCTTGTTAATGTTTCCATGCTGGATTTTTTTCCTTCCAGATAAGCATGCCTAATATTTTTTTGTTTGTTTATTTGTTGGTTGGTTCATTATATTGACTATTACAATAAAGCTGATGTGCCGATGATAGTAGCTAACAAAAGTATACAATATTATGCTTAATTAATTTAGCAAACCATCTAATCAATTAAATGAAGTACACACTAAACAGTTCATTGTACCCAGCCCAGCACTGATGTTAAATTCCACACTGAATTAGCAAAGAAAGTCTTCTTTTGTACCTGGTGCATAGCTAGTATATTTTTAGTCCCCATTGATTACCCAAACCTTGGTATCAGTTCACATATCAGCAGATTTGCTTTCAACCCCCCACCCCCCACAAAAAAAAAAAAAAAAAAAAAAAAAAAAAAACAGCAACAACAAACAAACAAAATAGCTATAGCTATAGCTAATAGCTAAACACAAAAAAGAAAAAGATTAATCAAAATGCTTCGCTTCTTTCCTTCCCTTAGCCTTTGATACTGTTCCTGGGACTTCATTGCTATTAATTTAATCAGCCTTTCCTAAGCGTGATATAGCATCCTGGATGATTAAAAAGGCAGGACGCTTTTGCTACCTGCCTGGTTCCTTTCCCTTGTAATGGGAGATGGCTTTTGCTAAGTGATAATTGTGACAGTACTATAAAATCCCCCTATAAGGTTACTAGCTTTTAATATGGTAGCTATAAAGCCAATATGGTATAGTGCTTCAGGCTTCATCCTGTTTATCGCTGATTTTCGCCAGGAAACTGCCCCAATTGCTGCAAGGCTGTATGTAGCTAAGAACGATCTAAGCTAATTTTTAAAATTTTTCTCTATCAGCGCGCACAGTTTATTGTGACTGGTGTTTGTGGAAGAAAGAGATGGCTGAACAGAATTTATTGGAGCAGAATCCAAGGAATTATGAGGTCTGTGAATCCAGCGTCTATTATCAAACTTGGGAGAAAGCAAGCTCTGAACTTGGTGAGCATCCAGAGACAAGGGAAGAACTAATTCAAGAACTCAGAGAGAAAGTGACTCAATGGAAGCCACAAACAAATGAAGAAAAGTCAGTTGTTCTAACAAATACCGAAGATAAGTTTCTTGTAACATTTTTGAGAGCAAGAAAGTTTGACACAAGCAAAGCACTCCAACTCTATGTCAATTACCACAAGTTCAGACTCAAGTATTCCCCATTACTGAGCAATACCAAATTTAAGTCTGTCAAGCAAGTATTTGAAAGTGGAATAATCAAGGTTCTAAATTCAAGAGCACTGGATGGCAGTAAAGTCCTTTGTGTTTATCCAGGAAACTGGAACACATCAAAAGTCTCATTTCTTGACAACTTTCGTGCTACTTTTATGGTTCTTGATAAATTAATACAAGATGAAATGACACAGGTACATGGGTTCTCCATTCTCTATGACTTCACCAATTCATCATTCATGTCTATGTTCCATGCTGCACAGTCAGAGCAGATCAAGAATGGAGTTTTGATTGACTTATTGCAGGATGCATTCCCTGCTAGGTTCAAGGCTATCCACCTTCTACGTCATCCCTTGTACATTGGTATAGTGCTTGGTGTTATAAAACCTTTCATGAAACAAAAGTTGCGGGACCGTATTCACATTCACGGAGAGGATTATGTCAGCTTGCATAGTTTCATTGATCCTCTTAGCCTCCCCAAGGATCTTGGGGGAATGGTGGAAAATAGTACATTTATGGATGTCATTTCAACATTACCTGTGCAGCAATATTAAAGAGTTGTTTGTTGCTGTTGTTTTTTGTTGTTGTTTTGTGTCACTAATTGCTTTGATGTCACATGTACATGACATAAGAATCTAAAAATTGGAAAATGCGACAAGATTATGCCAACGATAATATACACATAGAATGTTTTATTGCAGAGAATTTATCCAGCAACAATTTTTTTTTTAATTATCCAATCCTAATGAGAGATTGAAATTCTTTTATTGCATTAGTTGAAAAAATTTTTAGTGAAGAATGATTGTACCACAAAAGACACGCAACTGTTTTTTTTCCATTAGCAATTTAATTTTCTGTCCATCACTAATTGGACTTTCACGAATGAGGATGACACTACTACTATACACCAGCTGTCCTCAAACTGCTACTTTCAGTACGTCCTTAAATCACCGATTACTGTGTGTGTATGTATGTGTGTATATATAATTGTGTGCATGTGAGCATGCATGTGTGCATTCGTGTATGTGCGTAAATGTGTACGTATGTATACATGCATATGTAAATGCATGCATGGTGTGTGTATTATAAATGCTGGTATTATATAATTCCAGTGAATAAACCCTCCAAATAGCTAAATCAAACAGAGGTTTTGATAGAATAATGATTTTAACCACCTCTGTACCTCAGCTATAGGATGCAATTATACTGACTCGGACTACTCATATTGAAGTGAGCAGCTGCTGCCACACCAATACATATGTTGTCATTGATCCATTGTTGCTAGGCAATAAGTAGTGGAAGGATATCCTTATGTCCAATTATGGGAAATACTAGCACAATTCCAATAGAAATATCATACTCACAAACTCAAAGTTACTTGTAGTTGAGCACCATATAGCTAAGTGTACTGTTATATCAGTCTCGTACTATACACAGCTTCAAAGATTAGGCCTTACTAATTTAGTTTTCGCCACCATTTTATTTAATTTATATATTTATTTTATTTTTTTAAATTTATTTATTTATTTTTTTCAAACTAAAGCATGGAAAAAAAACCACAACGAAGCATGGGAAAAAAACCAACATTACATAAATTATGTTCAAATACAGCTTGTTAGCATGTCATTCAGGCAATAAGTTGGATTCCAGAAGACAATGACAAGCTTTACTTCATCAAGACATCATGATTGGAGTGGGAAGTCCCTTCCTTCATCACTGTTCATATTGTGTTACCTATGACTGGTGGGACTGGGAAGCTCTTGACATGCAATGATGGCAAAATTTGTATCACAAAAAAACAAACAAAGGATAGCCTAGCCTGAAACTTATGGCACCTTCATCCAATACAAATGCTAGCATGGCTAAAGTATTATTAGGACTAAAAATGAGGACCTATTCAGTGAAATCTACTATACCTATCCACTTTCCTTCATCCAGCAACAACACTTCTCTCTTTGGGTGACCCTAGACTAGTGAAGTTTGAGGAATAAGCGAACCAGCTCCTGGATGGCAAATTTCATTAACATTTCAACTTCGTAGCTTTTCAATATTAATATATGTACATTTCATTCCAAAGTACATAATCAGACCTGATTGTTCAGTAGTACAACATCCCTCCAACACATTCCAACCTTTTTAAAGAATCAGATGGCAACCTCCAATGATTGTTGGAAATCAACCTTTCATAATTACACAATCTTTCCAAAACATTATGGCATTTCTAAAATTCGACTGGGTAACTCAGTTAAATGCCTACTTATAAGCTGCTGTTAATTGAATGAAGCCACAAGGTTTAGAATGGTATTTTGAGTGGTTTCTATCATATTTCATGTTGACATTGGCCTAGGTGTTGCCATGGGATACCACACCAGTGTGTGTGTGTGTGTGTGTGTGTGTGTGTGTGTGTGTGTGTGTGTGTGTGTGTGTGTGTGTGTGTGTGTGTGTGTGTGTGTGTGTGTGTGTGTGTGTGTGTGTGTGTGTGTGTGTGTGTGTGTGTGTGTGTGTGTGTGTGTGTGTGTGTGTGTGTGTGTGTGTGTGTGTGTGTGTGTGTGTGTGTGTGTGTGTGTGTGTGTGTGTGTGTGTGTGTGTGTGTGTGTGTGTGTGTGTGTGTGTAGGCATCAAGGCCAAACACTTGGACCAAAAAACGACCAAATTGGGCATGTGCTCTCCAAGAACCTGGGTGAGCATTATTAAACTAATGTGGGCATGATAATGGGTGTGGTTTTTCCATAGCAACACCCACAGGAAGTTATTTTGGCTAAAAAGGGTTTTTGAGGGACCAATCAGGGAAAAATTGGGCATGTGGCCTCCAAATAGCCTGGAAAGCATTATTAACCACATGTGGGTGTGGTTTGGCCACGCCCACACCCACTGGAGGTTTAGGCTATCAAAAGCTAATTAAACAACTAACCAGACTGATACTTGGAATGAGGTTTCCATGCAACTGGGTGAGCATTACCTAATCACATGTGTGTGTCAATAGGTGTGGTCTGGTCATTACCACACCCATAAGACATCATTATGCCTGCCAAAAACTTATTTATGGACCAATCAGGTTGAAATTTGGCCTATGGAGTCCAAGTGACCAGGTGAGCATTATTAACCACCTGTGTGTGTGTGGCAATAGGTATGGGTTTTTATTAGCCAAAACCACAGAAAGTTGTTTTGTCTACCAAAAGCTAATTAAAGGACCAACCCGGTCAAAATTGGAGAAGCTTCTATAATGTTTCATGTTGTCATTAGCCCAGGCAACACCGGGTATATGCTGCTAGTCTTCAATATACATACAAAGAACTCC
The DNA here is from genome assembly GCA_963969325.1 of Lycopodina hypogea. Classification (NCBI taxonomy): domain Eukaryota; kingdom Metazoa; phylum Porifera; class Demospongiae; order Poecilosclerida; family Cladorhizidae; genus Lycopodina; species Lycopodina hypogea. Next base: position 12,614,215 of record OZ017792.1, read on the forward strand.
ACATCTGGCGGGAACACCAAATTATTTTTTAATTTTTCTTTGATTTAATCTTACATAAAGAGAAGGCTGTCTATCCCAGATCTGAGGGTTATGGGTTCAGGTAACCACAGGACTTAACAATTTCACCATAACAGCTAAGAGACTACTGAGCTGTCACTTTCCATGCACAGGAAGCCTAGATTTATAAATATGCCACTGAAACATGCCATTTGAAAGCTACACACACACACACACACTCACACTCACACACACACATACACACACACTTGAACCTTGAACCTTTAAAGAAAGCCATCCGGGAGGATGATGCCTCTCTGCCACACAGCGGCAGACTGGATTAAAGTTTAGACTAAACAATTACTGTCGCTCCTTTGTAGCGATTCGTCCGACACTTATGCCGGGAGGATGATGCCTCTCTGCCACACAGTGGCAGACTGGATTAAAGTTTAGACTAAACAATTACTGTTGCTTCTTTGTAGCGATTCGTCCGACACTTATGCTTTGCAATGTCCTGCCTTCTTCTGAACTATCTTTGGCATGTGTCACACACAAATGGTAGTGGTTATGTTAGAGCTGGTGTCATGTCTGTCAATGGTCGATGCTGCCTCCTTCCTTATCCTGTCCTCTAATCTCTCCTTGGTGCAGGTATCTAAACCTCTACACTGTGCTCTTCATACACCTCTCTCCTTTGCATTTCTATACCATCTTCCTTCATCAATCTTGAACCTCTTAAGATCTTTCCTTACTCTGCTCCTCCACCTTAGCTTACATCCATGCATGGGTCTTGGATGAGTTAGCCAGCCAAACAAGGGCCTCTTGGGAATACGATCCTCCTGCATTCTAGCAACATGACCCAACCATCTCAGTCTCCTTGCTATAACCACATCTTCAAGAGCTTTATCCATGCCAAAATTCCTCCTCATCTGGACACTGCTGATGTAACCAGCTCGCTGCTCGGCCCTACTGATGTTCATGATATGCCGGAGACATCTGTTGTTGAATACCCCAACCTTCTGTGTGGAGACTCTCTTGGTTGCCCAAGTTTCAGCTCCATAGAGCAGCACACATAGCACAGTAGCATGATAGACCATCCTCTTTGTTTTCCTGGATAGACTTCCATTGCAGAACACAGGTCTACACAAGGCACCAAAAGCACGAGAAGCACGAGCTACCCTGTCCTCCACATCTATCCTGATCTCTTCATGTGACTCAAGGATACTCCCGAGGTATCTGAACTTGACACTACTTCTATGGTCTCTCTTCCGATAGGTATTGGCTGCAGATCCTCCTCCCCACACGGTGCACCAACCACAAGCATCTTTGTCTTGGGAAAGCTCATTGTCAACCCCCACTCTTATAGCACCTCAACCAACTGCTCAGCAGCTCTCACAATGCTCTCTCTGGAATCTCCCACAACAGCGGCATCATCAGCAAATTGCAACTCTGTCACTAACACATGTGATGGTCTTCTCGTCCTCTCCCCCACCAACTTGCCACCACACTTGTACAACACCTCAGTTCCAAAAGGCTGGCATTGCCTTCTCCACTCTTCAATCACAAGGTTGAATTATAGGTTGAAAAGGGATGGGGCGATGGTATAGCCCTGCCTTAAGCTATTGTTTACTTCAATTACAGGTGTGGTAGTGCCATCAACAGATGCCTCGACCTTCATTCCATCATGGAGGGACTGGATCAGCCTCACAAGCAGAGGTGGGATACTATATTTCTCCAGCAACAACCAGAGAGCCTGGTGAGGCACGGAATCATAGGCCTTCCTTTGGTCCACAAACAACATGAAAACTCTGGTGTTATGTTCTCTGGCCTTCTCCATTATCTGCCTTGCACAAAATATCATATCTATGCATCCTCGACCACATTTAAACCCACACTGAGAGTCAGGCAAGGTATCCTCCACCACCACCTGCAGCCTTCCTTGGATGACCTTCACAAACAGCTCTCCCATTGATCCCACGCCAATTGCCACATATTGTCAAGTCTCCTTTCTTAGGTATCGGCACCAGCAGGGCATCTCTCCACTCATCAGGAACTCTCTCCTCCTTCCACACAGTCTCAAACAAATCTAAAATGTACTCCATCATCAGAGCTCCACAGCACTTCAGCATCTCCAGCAGTATACCAGTTTTCTCTCCTGCCTTGTTCCTCTTGAGCTTACCCAGGGCCTCCATTACTTCATCTTCTGCTGGAGGCTGTGCTAACTCTTCCCTCACTGGGTGCTTCTCTGCAGACTGGATCACACTCACTTCAAAGTTACTGCTGTGTTCAGGACAGTCTCAAAATGCTCATGCCATTGGTGTAGACTACTCTCTCTCTGGCCCCATGCATAGCTCTCCACTGCTGTTCCTGATAGCTTTTGGCCTAACAGGTCAGAGTCCTGCTCTTCCCCTCTGTATGTCCCGCAGATCATTCCAAACTCCCTTCCCTCCACGCATGGCTATCTCTACCTGTTGGGCCTTCTGTTGGAACCAAGCATTTTTTGCATGCCTCACCTCATGAGCCACAACTCTTCTCTGGCTGACATATCTCTGCCTGTCATTATGATGACCTGTGCTTAACCACTGGGCCATGCAAGAGGACCAGAGACTTGATGGTGAACTGGTGAAGAAGAGGAAACATTATTAGTCATGTGTTTGTTATTATATTAGTTTTGTGTTGCTTATTAATTGGATTCCTCTGACTGGACAGAAAACATTAATGGTGTGTGATTTTGTGCTCATTGATTTGTCTGTGATGTCATAACGTGGTGTGCAGTTTTTCTGGGATTCTGAGAGCTGTCAGTTCACTCTTGAAAAGATTCTTTTTTTACCTGTGTTGTGACTTGGGAATTACTGGGTAATATCCGTTCTGAGGAACTAGGGTGCAGACAGAGCATGCAGTCTGCTGGGGTGCAGAGTTTCCATTGGCTGGAGAGGCTGAAGTTGTGTGGGTGCTGTGGCAGGTTCCATCACAAGGTTACGATTCATGATAAGCTTCTGAAGGTCTTCAAAATTATCTTTAAACCAATCAGGTTGTCTACAGTTCTCCCACCCAAGGCACTTCTCATCTGAACTCCTCAAGCCATCCCTAAACGACTCCCATTTCCTATTTCCACCAGCTTCACTGCACCATTCACCTCTAACTGCTTCCTCCACACACTTCCTATACTATTCCCTTGTCTTCTCATCACTCAGCCTAGACACAGCAAACCTCTTCCTCTTCACAGGGTTTCTTTGGCTTGGGTGGTCCTCTCAGCATCAGCTTGGCCTTGAGCAGCTTGTGATCTGTCCAGCACTCCACAGATTTCACCACAAAGACATCATTGCACAGCCTCCTCTGATTCTTCCTCATGATCACATAGTCAATGCAATGCCACTTCTTGCTGCCAGGATGCTGCCAAACGTGCATATGGCTTGTATTCTTCTGGAAATAAGTGTTCATGATTGCCATCTCATTCAGTGCACAGAAGGACAGCAGTGCTTCTCCTTCTTCGTTCATCTTCCCCACCCCATGAAGTCCTCTCACCCCATCCTAAGTTGGATCTTCTTCACATCTCACACTGCTGCCACTTCTGTTCCACCGATGCTCTGAATGTTGGTGCATAAACACTCACCACAGTGACATACACTGGCCTATTCCTTCTCATGCCAAGGATCTCCCTACACCCTGACCAGCTAGCTTCAACCTGGCACACACAATTCTTGAGCCCACTGCCTCCCAGATTTCCCCAGCATCTCTCCTTGCTGCTGTCATCTCACGGTCAAGCACAATACCAACCCCTTCTGTTCATTCAGCACCATTGGTGAGTCATCATCTGGGAGTGGGCGACCAGAGTGCAGAATCATGTACCCCTCAACATCATACAGATCTTTCCCAAACCATTTGGTCTCACTAATGCCAGCTATGCTCACTCCATACTTCTTCAACTCATGCAACATCAATGCTGCCTTCCTGTCTACTACCACACTTCCACTTTTCCTCACCACACTTGTCTCCACCCTATCTTCTGCCTCAACCAGAGACCACATATTCCAACATCCTACACTTATTTCATGATGATGTTTGGAGTGACGCTTTCTACTCAAGTAATTCTTAGCCTTAGCCTTAGCCATAATCCAGCTTGTAGTGCAAAATTTGATAAATGTTTGAAACACACACTGAGGGCTTGCAAAACCACACAGAGTGCTATTACTAAAGTACCTTCACAAAGCAACTGACTGGGTCAGAACGAATACTGAATGAAGAGGCACTTAGTACCAGTCATGTTAGCCAGTATAAAACTGTTACCGTAGAGCACCATGTGGAGATATGACTAGATTCCACTACTGAGTTGTCACTTTCCATGCACAGGAAGCCTAGATTTATAAACATGCAACTGAAACATGCCATGTGAAAGCTACACACGCACACACACGCACACACACACGCACACGCACACACACACACACACACACACACACACAAAGAAGAACACTGCTGAGTATAGATATAAACATACAACTAAAAAGCTATGCAAGAAAACAGACTGCCTGAAAACGCAACCCTCCCCCCTCCCCCCTCCCCCTCCAGAAGACCCACTGTCCAGTGGAACACCTAATTATCTTTTCTTGGAAACATGCCACGAAAGCTACAGGAAAAGGAACACTCCTAGTATATATATATATATATATATATATATATATATATATATATATATATATATATATATATATAAACAAGCCACAAAAAGCCATACAAAAAAAAAGAAAGAGGGCAGACTGGGGAGAACCCCCCCCCCCCCCCCCCCCCACTTAGCCAAAGTAAAAAGAAAACACACTATCCAGTGAAAGACTGGATTATTAAAATTAAAAAAATAATAATAATAATTATTTTATACTTTTTTTTTTTTTAATTAAAAGAACAAACAAAACAACTAGCTATATACATAAAAAGAAAACCTTACTGTCCCACATATGGGGTTATGGGATCAGGAAATCTCAGGCCTTGAGCATTCTACCATAACAGTGAAGAGACTGCTGACCTGAGAGCTCTCCTCTTAGGAAAGAGACCGAGTACAAGAGACTTAGGTCTATAAACATGTCATGGAAACATCCAATAGATAAACTACACAAAAAGGAAGACTGATGAAAACAGGGCCCACCATTTAACCAAAGATAATGAGCAGAGGACACAATAAGGCGCCAGTGCTTCAAAAGAATATAGAAGTCAAAATGGCCAGGAAAAGTGTATATCAAAACTTAGAAACTGAGGTGGCACAGAAATACAGCCTGAAAATACACTCAATGATCGAAACTGTAGAACAGAATAGGGCTGCTCTCTATCCAACTGAATTCCTCAACACCCTGGAGCCACCCCCCCCCCCCCCCCCCCCCCCCCTGGAGACCTTCAAATACTGTATTATTTATAGTATTGTTAGCTAAATACATTGCAGCAAACCAATTTCATAAAGGGGAATGTCTATTCATCTGCCTATGTTTGTACCACCATCCTGGCCAAACCAGTTGATGTATTTCTCTGAAACTTGGCATGAGCATAAGTTTTGACTTAAATTAAAACATAGGCCAAAAAAATAATGATAATGGACAATTATGGTGATGAAAAAAGATTTAGAATTTTATATACAAAGCAACACAATAAAATAAATGATAGTCAAGTGGTAACATACAAGTCTACCAAATTTTTAAGTACAAACCCATGACTGGGATTTCTTCTCTTTTTCTTTTTCTTTTTTTTTATCTTCATCCCCCCCCCTTCTCCCCCCTTCTCCCCCCCTTCACTTTTTTAAAAATTTATTTTATTCTTCATTTTATTTCCCTAAATTTTCCTTTCCTTTTTTCCTTTAAGCCCTTTTTTTCTTTCCTTCTTTCATTTCTTTAATCCCCTTTCTTCTATTATCCTTTCATCTCCCTCTTTATTTCCTGCCTTTTCTTCCCCCCCCCCCCCCTTTTTTTCCTTCTTTTTTTCTTTCCAGTATGTATGGAAGAACACTTTATAGATTTGATCTTGAACACACCTGGACACACCTCTTCCTGGTTCATACATGTGTGGCTATGTATGTATATATTGTGTATATGTGGGATGTGAATGAAAAATACCAAAAATGATATTTAGGTAAACCCTTGCAACTAGAGACCCAAAACTTGCCATGCACATCCATTATGATTCTGGGTGAGAGAGGAGCTGGCTCCCACCTGGTTACACTTCTTTTTGTGTCAAGTTAAAAACAGTTTGTACACATGTGTGTGTGTATATTTGTGTATCCATTTTCCCAACAAAAAACAAAAACATAAACTAAACCCGCTCTTCAGGGCAATTGCATTCTACAGAATGATTTTAAAACCAAAAAAAAATGGGCCACTTGATCAAATATTTTCTGGAGAACTTGTGACACTAAAAAAATGCACCCCCCCCCCCCCCCCCCCCCCCCAAAGGTGCTTAAGAAAACCCTTGGACTCCAGCGATCTAAAACTTGGCATGAAAACACAATAACTCTGTGGGAGAGACATGG
>OZ017792.1:12620916-12771775 GCA_963969325.1 Lycopodina hypogea
GACATGGTCTGGGCACATTTGGCCTCACCAGGTATGCCTACATTGATTTCTATTTCATATCTTCAAAAAATGTTCAACATCATTCTCTGGTGAATTTATTAATAGATTAGATAGAGTGCATTCAGCAAGAAAGTTCCATAAACAAGTTTTAATAAGCTTCATTTTAAAGACATAACCAGAATTCCCTCAATAGTACTATATATCTGCTGATTATAGCATGAATGTTCACTATGCATCATTATTATGGTCATATCTATCAACTGTATTAGGCACAGCATTTATGTATTCATATAATAATCAGCAGAAAGTACTATTGAGGATGCCTATTGGGTTGTGTTAATAATTCCAGTGCTGAGTTTATTTAAGCTGATTGTTAGCAATATGTCAGAAAATGAATCAGAAGTAATCTTGGAATTTTACCTCTTTGTGTGCCGTAAGGCACACCAAAAACTCCTGCATCCCCCACCCCATTTATAAAATGCCACTTTTGCCCCCCCCCCCCCCCCCCCCCTCCTTCCCTTCCCCTTCAACTCAATAATTCCTAAATGCTGACCTGATGGTAATCACTGTTGAACTTTGTTTTTATACTGAAATTGACAAACATAAATAAACCAACTAAATTGTGTGATTCAAACTAATCTTGGTCCAAGACCCATATATTCACAGCACTGGACATATTGCATCACCAGCACACAAATGAAATGGTCTGGTGACTTGCCTGTTCCGTGTCCCTAGCCATTTATTATGAACCAAAATAATTTTATGAGATTTTAAAAGAACCACACCTACCACCAAGGTTATCAAATGTTTTGTAGTGACTGATTGTTTCTACCGCCATCCCCAGTACCTGGTGCTACATATTTACTCGCAAAACATTAGACTTCATGACTACGTAGTTCTGGTTAACCAAATGAAATGTGGCTTTTATGGTTGCGTTTCACAGATGCTGAAGGAACACAGAATGCACAGGCAAGTCACCAGACCCACTATAGTTGCATCTGGTCATATAATGCATCCAGTGCTGTGAATAAAGGGGGCTGGGACTGAGACTATATTCAAACCATGTTCATCCAAGTGATGACTGATTTTTTAAAAAAATTATAATATTTATTATCAAATTGATCTTCAATTTGATGTTAGGGTGAGATGGAGCAACAGTAAAGTGTGAACTATGTATACACGCACGCACACACATGCACACACACACACATGGTTCAATACATGCTCATTTAATCTTTAATGTGTAAGAAGTATTTAGTAATTGATATATTGATGTACATTTTACATAATCTAACAGTTCTATTCAATACTCCAAATCATCATTCATTCCTAATGTTAATTAACATAACTACTGATACTGATACACTACAGATAGTATTAATAGTTGGACTTGGTGCAGTCCCTCATTTAGTTTGACTTTGACTTCGATTTAGAAGCTTTGTCTTTGTGACTGAAGACATCGATGTAGAAGGAAGCTCCATTGTAAGATGCGACCATCATGGCTACTGACACAGCCACAATGTTGATATATTTGCTGTGGATAGCACGCAAGCATTAAATGGTATTAACTCGCACAGGTAATAATAGACAATAAAATAATGAAAATGGAAACACATAATGGGAAACATCATAATTATTTAATGCTAACGATTTAGAAACAACAAAAAAAAAAAAAAAATTATGTACATTAGATTAGATTTAAATAAATGATATGATAGAACATCAGTTCACTGTAATCCAAATAGCTACGCCAGAAAATAGCTTTTGTGTTGAGCATATCCAATATAATTACAAACAACACAAATTGGAATAATAAGAGGCAATACCTAGCCACCAAGATTTAATAAGTAATTTAACACAACAAAAGCAAGCTAATAATAAATATCACTACCTACTCGAAGTAGCAGTAATGAGCCAAGAGGAGGAACACTGCAGTGTATACAAACTGCCAAGCCATAAACACTGGCTTTCGAAATTTTTTTCCAAAGATGTCAAAGGCTTTGAGCAATAAACTTCCTCGTTTGTTGGCCATGAATGTGAAACTGGTGGTGTAGTTTTCATGCTTTACTTTCTTCCACAAAACGAAGTCAATCTAAATACATAGGTAGAAAAAAACACAAAAAGAGGAAAGGTGCAATTTAAGGCATATGCATGATATTAAAATACGCTATTTAAAAAAAATAATAATAGAATGGAGAAAAGGTCAAATTATTTGTAGCCATGCATTGAAATTTAGCTTAGCTTTTCAGCTTTAAATTTTGTCTATTTAGCTGGCTGCCATTTTAAATCTTGAGTAAATTCAATATAAGGAGTACTAGAGTACTGCCCAATAACTTATATTAACTACTTTGGCAGTAATGATTTGCTTCACTACGCGATAATGTGAACAATAAATAACCTGACATCTGCAACATCACTGAAATAAAATATCACACTGACACGAAATATATAACACTGACATGAAATATCTGCACAACAATATTCATAACTTACAATTAAGATGTAAAATATTTGCCATGTGATGTAAGCTATGATTGGGTAGTACAGTGTTTCCATGGAGTTCACTTCGTCACAAGCAGAAGGGCCTAAGGCATGGTGCTGAGAACACAGAGGGAATCCTTGCTCTGGAGTGGAAAACCTTGAGAAAGAAAGTGGACATTCTATAATGCACTGTATGAGCATACACATGGATTTGTCTAACTCATCAGTGAGTGTCCCAGTTACCTGGTGAACTGCCCACCCTACATGCTAATAGTTCATGTATGAGTATTGCAGACAATTTATATTTACCAATTGAGATATAAGATGTTTGCCAATCTTCCCCCCCCCCCCCTTTTTAAAGGAATAAACAAACAAGTTAATAAATTTTAAAAAAAGTAAATGAGTAAATAAATAAATAATTAATTAAATAACCTAATCAATATGTAAATAAGTGAGTAAGTAATTAAACGAATAAAGTAATTAATTAATAGATAAATAAATAAATTTATTAATAAACAAACAAATGAATGAATGCAGTCAAAAATAATGAGTGGGAGGGGGGGGAGAAGGGCATGTCAAAATTGTAGCGCAGAATTCCTCCACATTCAAATTATTTTAGTTTCTATTAACTTAGATCACATAAGAACTTCTTTTTCTTTAAATTGGTCAGAGGGACTAATTAATGCAATGGTTGCAGATGTTGAAAATTTATTTTTGACACTCTTCATGTTTTATGCATAATCTCTGTGAGATAACATGCTCTTTAAACAATAGATACAGGTAGATTTTTATTACTCTAAAATTTGATTGACTCTGGACCAGCATTTAACATTACTGTAACTAGCCACAAGCATAAGACAAATATAAAAAAAAAAGAGCAACAACTATAAAAATTTTTAAAAATTGACTTCTTTTTAATGCCACAGGTTTAAATATGGAGGTGTCTTTATGCACTATTTTTTGTAGAGACAGGAAGACTCCATTACACATGATAATAATAATAATAATATATATACGTTCATTTTGATACAAACTTTAGCATTGTAAAAGCACATGCACTCTTAAATTAAATTAAAAAATACTGTTATACTCTGGAATGGAATGGAATAATACTTTCGGACTATAGCTGCATCATTACAGGTGCTTACCACCTCAGTCCCCAAAGTGTCAGTGCAGGGGAGGCATGGATGAATAGTGATGTCATCTTATCAGTAGAATGAGGTACAAGAGAATTCCTCCACAGAACAATGCCACTCAACACTGGCCCATAGGAGAAGCTGAAGCAGGTAGTAAAAAGTCTACCTCTGAAATGACTTGGTATGGGCAACCATAAGTAAATCAAGATAAGAAGGTTCGTAAAGTAGCAGAAATCAAGGAGGAAGTACTGGAAATTGAGCTTTTGATAGGAGTATAACCGGTAGGATATTAGCACAATAGTTTTCTATTAAAAAAAAAAACCAATAACAACAACTGTTAACAAGAACATCAAACAATGATTAAAGACAACAGTAAACAATGATTAACAACAGCAAACAATAATTAACAACAATAAACAATGATTAAAAACAACAAAAATAAACAAAATTAACTATGTAAGACAAAATTAATAAACAGTAAAACAAATACTACCTAAATAAGTGATAAAGCAGTAATGATCGGATATGGACTTCTAATGATGGTTAATTGGGGAGCAAAAATTTGGTAAATAATAAACTTTTCAAAAAAAAATCAAACACACGCTTCCAGACACCTGAAATTTTATATGCATACGCAACTTACTCAGGCAGTAACATGGGCTGGGTCCCACCTGGGCACACCTCTTCCTGTGAGCATATCCATGTGTTTCTGTTGTGTTTTCCCCCCTCCATAGGATATTATTGCACAGCTGCAATAGAGCTGTTTGTTGGACTAGCAGTGGCAATGTGCTTACTTGTTGTATAATTAGTTACCTCATGGCAACAGGGGTATTTGAATCTTACTGTTGTAGTGACCCTTTACCATTTCATTCTGAGCCTTGAGTGGCTTTCACTTTGTCATTAGGTCACATCAACTACTTACTTGTTGTAGGGGATCCAGTGGCAGTTCTAGGGGGTTCTGACAGGTCTCAAATGAGGCCCCCTTTTCTCCAACTTTAATTTATCAATTCAAACTGAAATACATTTTATCAAATCCAGATTTCTGCTATTGATTCCACCAAAGCTATCTGTAACAATTATTATCCTCGCCCAATTTTATTATTCTAGGCCAATTTTAGCTTTAGCTAAAGCTTCAGCAGGTGAAGACACATCCCAACTTATTATTACATGGGTGTTTTGAACCTTCTTTAGCCAAAAAATTGTCTTCCAGAATTTCAACCTTCAAGTGAAATTTTCCAGAGAACTCATGGGGAAATCAAAGTAGGAGGCTTTTTCAAATGCACTTCAACTCCTCCTCCTGCTAAACTAAGTGATTGTTCTCTAAATGAGCTTGACTAAGTTAGTTGGACAAAATTATCAAAATTGTGTATAAATATATTCAATAACAAGTACTAGCTAGCTTAAAAGCTGTTTGTTTGCCACCCACCTGCTCCTCCCCTCTCTCTCTCCTTGTAGCCTCCTGTTGGTTACCAATGTTAGGGGTAACGAGATCCTCTGGTTGGGGTGAATAGAATTGAAATAGGTTGATGAGCACTGTACTAGATGACCATTTGCCTGCAGGGTTGGAAAGTTCATTAAAATTTTGTTTTATTTCCCACAACTTATCATAAATCCAATTGATAAGCATTTCTAAATGCTCAAAATTTCCTATTTTTAATATGAGTATCTGGTGGTGGTTATGTGCAAGTGAGAAGGGGTGCCAACTCTTGCTGCAGCCATGAAGAGGTTGCCAAAGGAAAGCTGGTTCTCCAATCAAGCTCCTACTTCCCTCTGAGTCTGATCTCTATCCCCCCCCCCCCCCCCCCCCCCCCCCCACTCCTTTTCTGTGCCAAATAATTCCTTATTTGATATGCCATGCCCTTGGGTTCCATTTCCTTGTTCCTCTGTTTATTTGTGTTCTGTAAACAATTTATTATCAAAGAATAACTATTCTGATTTTACCACCAACACATAACCACCTACTCCAGAAAACCTAGAAACACTATTTCACTAACCTAACCAAACACAAAAATAATTTATTTTGAAACATTTTTAATCCCCTTCAAAATGAATTCCTTTGGTCCTTCAAGCTTTGCCAAGAGCAACAACACAACCTTCTTTAGTTAAGACTTTTTCAATACAGCTGTTCCAAACTGCAGCTCCAATGCAGCTGCTGATTGGTATGCCTGAAATAACTTATTGTTATTTATATACGCACAGATAAAAAGCTATTTATAATTGATTCATTTGTACAAAAATTTTTTTTTAAACTTCAGGTAGAGCATCCAACATCTTTGAAAATTGCTAATACATGTATATGCAATTGACACCATCTTTATACATATTAAGCCATAGGCATGCTTATAAGTTGAAAAAAATGGTTGAACCTATTTTGACAAAATTTTGCAGACATAATCATTGGGAGCTGAGATAGATAATAAGTAAATTGAAACAACAAAAGTGAACCCTAATGAAGGAACAAAGAATTCAAATTTTTCATACAAAAAAAAACAACCTGAAAAACAATATCCAAAAGGTGAGAATCAGCAATGGCTAAGCAGCAGCCACAAATAAAGAGTGTTTGGTAGCTGTTGGTGACCTAGAAAAATTAGCTGGCTAAACTTTTATAGCCATTATTCTTTAAAATGCGATTTGTCTCAATTTCCAGGGGAGATTTGAAGGCAAAGCTGGTTGGCTCTGCTAGTTAAAAATTTATGATTATTATTTTTATAATATATATCACTTTTAATTTGAGAAGCCACACCTCTGTTGGGAAGGAAAAAGAGGCCCCACTTTTAAAATCCTAGGTCTGCCCCTGGCCAACCAACCTACTTAGGAAGGAAAAAAAACTTGTTAGCTGTCGTATTCATCTTCAAAAGATGGTGGGTACTGTAGATATTGTACCTTTTTGCTAAGCTAAGTAGAAAACTGCTGGTTTTGTGCACCCTAGTAAATCAAGATATCTAAACTTCAACAAAGTTAATGGCAAGGATGGATATCTTACTATCTACTGTGCTGTGGAGTTCCCCATGAAGCTATGATGGTTGGAAAATATTCCAAGAAATATTATACCAATCCGGAAAACAAGATTGATAGCTAAATAGAAAGGGAAAAAAAGCATCAGAGACTGTCAGACTGAAATAAGCACATTGTGTCAGTCACAGTAGATACAGTCAATGTTACCTCAAATAAATGGATGCAGGGATGACCCTACAGCTGAACATGCAAAAAATATGGGAGATTTCATTGCAATAATTAAACACAGCTAAAATTTTACATGAAAATTTAGGAGGAAAAGAAGAATCGCCTTATACATCTTCATTGCCCAAAGAATATGTGGGAGAATCCTAGGACCTCTCAAAAAAAGGTGCACTATCTATAGCATCATGGCTGACGAGTTGACAGGCCGCCATGGAAACCAGCAAGTACTCCCACTCTGTTTGAGATATGATGATGTGTACTACACACAAAAAAGAATAGTAAGAAAGAAACAACAGATACTGTTAGACTGATATGCGAATACCACCCAGCCTATCAGCACAAAGCTTTGCATTAGAGAGTCAGCCATTGATTTCATCCACATAGAGAAGGCGACTGGATAGCACGTGGCCAGGGATATCTTGGGCCTTCTCTCCAGACAAGGCTTAGATGTGCTGCATGAGAGGACAGTTAATTGATGGTGCTTCATCAAGAGTTGGTGGGAAAAGAAGAGAGCCTCAATTAATGCTTGGAAGCATTGACCCTTTGGTTTCTCAACGATTTATTCCAACTTCGATGGAAAATTTGACCATGGGTCCATCCTGGACCAATAAAATCCAGGGGGGAGGGGTTGTTTGGTTGGTTGGTTGGTTCTTTTAGGGAGAAAGGGAAGGTTTTGCCATGTTTTAAGATATTTGGGAGGGGGGGGGGTTCATTTACTAATCATTCAAAGTTGGGAGGTTGGTTCTCACAATGCATTCCCCCCCCTCTCCCGATGATGAAACTCAATCTATGCACTCACTGAACTACCTAGAATACGCCGTGAAAATTTCATCACGATCAGAATTCGTTTAGGAGTAGCACTAGTTACAGACAGGCAGAGAGACACTTGCTAACTACATAGTTTATTAACTACAAGGAAAAAATACACAGAGTTGTATGTTAATTACACAGTGAAACAGATGTAGTATGTCCTGTGCACAATGGGAGAGCTGTACATTACACTAACTAAACAATGGATGAATGACAACAATAAATGAAGTGGAAGGTACAAGTGATATGAGCTGTAACACAAAACAATGATCATAATAGGACAATGCAATTAATACAATCGTCTACTGACACTTGTAGAATAAAGGTGAATGATAATGGTGTGAGGACACCAGCAATACTAATTAAACAAGTATACCTGCTGGATTCTGGATTAATTCATATTTTTGGTGGTCTAGGGCTGTTGCTACAGGGCAAAATTAAAAGTCCACACTGCTTTCATTTTGTTGGTCAACAGTCCAAGAGTGCAAACTTCAACTAAAAAAGACTATTAAAGGCTAACTAAATTGAAAAAAAAAAGTAATTTTTTTTATTGTCTTATCTTGTTGTCCTTGATGTCCCTGAAATTAAAAAAAAATTAGAAAATTTTAGTCCAATATTCAAAAAGAAACTTAGCTTAAAATTTTTACTTCCGGTGGGGGTGTAACTATTCATTGACGTCACAAGGTTGGTTGGTTTGTTTGTTTTCTATCACATACCAGACGCTTGGGCCCACAGGGCTCAAAAAGAGTAAAAGAAAAAGAGCAGGAAGTGATTTGGCACAGTTTTACTGAACTACGTGCCCTTACATATTTGTGGTAATTTACTCAGGCATGGAGTTGTGACCCCAACCAGGAAATATTGAAAAAATAGCTCCACGGGCAGGCAGGGTTTTACTCTGATCTTCACCAAACTTCCTTATAACCAGCCCAGGTGACCCCCACCAAAGCCTGAAAATTTGAGTCCTTTAGGCCCAATCGTCTGGGAGGAGTTACCAGACAAACAAACAAACAACAAAAAACAACAACACACAAGCAAAAAAAAAAATTGAGAATTATAGTAAGATGCATATTTTTATGAATGAAACTTTCAAAATTGGTCAACAATATGCAAGTTAAAAGAGGGGCGAGAATCATACACGAGCAATAGATATAGTAGGTCAAAACTGGTGCGTGTGCGTGCATGCGTGCGTGCATGCGTGCGTCAGATTGGCTGAGTAGTTATGCTCTTGGACTCACAACCCCAGAGTAGCGAGTTCAAACTCAGCACTGACAGGAAAATTTTCCTGTCCTTCAACATCTTCTTCCCACACCAGTCCAACCAGCTGTGATGGGGACCTGGAATTTTCTGGGGTGCAAATTCACTGGCCATGGCTTGTCAATCAGCTAAGGGTCCAGGTGGGACTTCGGGTGCCCACACCCATAAGCTGAGAGTCTTGGTCAGTCCTCCTGTGAGTTCCTAGCCCGGCTCCAGGGATTTGCTTGCACTGGCTCATAGTGTCTACTTAGTGCACAGGCACCCTGACTACATCAGGTGTGCGTAACCGTGTTGACGGTAGCTAGATAATTTGCATTTTGTGTGTGTATGTGTGTGTGTGTGTGTATGTGTGTGTGTGTGGTGTGTGTGTGTGTGTCAGCATATGGCTGTGTGTGTGTGTGAGTTACACTCACCCAAGTGTGCCAGATGTAGAAGTACTGAGGAACGAAACCAATAATGAAGCACGTGAAGAATATGTTCATGCTAAATATCTGGAAAATATAGAGCAACAATTACAACTCATCAGAAGTGGAGAATGCACAAACACCTTCAATTGCACCATGTATGTTCACCTCAGGGCATAGTGCAGTTAATACTGCTACACTAAAGTCCTTGTCTACACTGCACAATAAAACCGGTTTCACTCGTATCTGGAACGGGTTCCACGAGTCCACACTACACTCAGTTTCATCTCAACAGGTTCCACCCGGTTTCACCTGAAACCTTCAGAAGGGAAGGTTTTAAGCGGCTTGGATTTATTGAACATACCTGCGGCTTTAATGCTGATGTTCGCTATTACGAGTTTAGCTACTAACAGCTCCCCCCCCCCCCCCCTCTCTAGCCTCCCTTTGTGCGATGACATTGCAGAGGGAAAGAGACTGAACAACGGAGCACACCAGAAAATAAAATCCCCCTTTCTATATGTGGTAGAGGAAAACCAATTATTATGCCCAGCCAATTAGTTAGCCCACGCAGGTGATGTGGAGCAGGTTACATTTGGAACTGGGTGTTGCTGGAGACCCGTTTCTAGTGTGGACAGGGCTTAAATTATGTTTATGCTAAACTCTATACATCAATTTTAAGCTGCTTTTAAACTTATTAGATATGAAATTGAGGTATAAAAAAGACACACCCATTCTTGTGTGGAACCTGACTCTTCCATAAATATGAAATTATTATATCAATATAACATGAGCACTGCGGGCTTTAAAGAACAGGGAGAAAGGAACCAACTTATACACTGATACATGTTCAAGGAAAACTTGGTAATAAATTGGCAAGATGGTTGATTGTTGGCATATCACATATTTCTTGTTTCTCAAAGAATAACAAACAACAGAATCAATTCTGTATTTCCTTAAATTAAATTAACCAGTACTATTTTCTTTTTTTTTTCTCTTTCTCCTTTTTTTTTCTTCCCACTTCTTCCTAATAGAAACTTAGTGAACTATTCAAGATAGGAACAAATTTAACAACAAAAAAGAAGATGGAAGTCCTCAACAGGTTGAATTTCTATTGGTTTTGACCTAATAGAAGTCTAATAATAAAAAAATTAAAAATATATAAAAAATTAAAAAATAAAAAAATAAAAAAATAAAAAAATTAAAAAAAATTAGGGTGGCCCTGGCTTTATTCATGTGTTATTGCATGAAGCTGTCTGTTTAACTGCATAAAAAAATAAATAATATCAGTCTATCATGGTAATAGCAATTATTATCATAATTATATATCTTCAATATGCTGCCAATTACAAGCTAAAGAGCTTTTTTTTTTTAATGTAGTAATCATGCCTACTCCTTCAACATTAACACAGCCAGACTCAATTGATTTATTTAAAATTAAATTTAATTGAAATTAAGATTCATCATTAGATCAAATAAAACAATTGATAGTTGCTAGTCAGAACAGGTCAGCTGATTTGTCACACTTAATCAGTCTGTGCACTGCACACATTAGGTGTGGCTGTCTTGAACCACACCCACACTTGGCACAATAGTCATGACTTTTAGAATTGATGGATGAACCAAACTTAAGTGCTCCCTGTGGAAACCCTGATAGCCCAAGGAATAAACAACATCCAGCCAAGGCTGTTGGTGGTCTGAAGTTGCTGGACACAAAGAGGAACAGCTCTTTAGTGGCTGCTTGAACTAACGAGTTTGAGTGGCATGAGGAAGTAACTTCAAAGGTGAGGTTGTGTCTCTCCATTCAATCTTTACTACATAGCTGATTTGAGATAAGATGATTTCATCGTTACTGAAAAAAAAAAAAAAAAAAAAGGATTCTAAGTGCATCAATTACATCAAAGGTTCATAAAAATTAATATTCTGTGTAAATCATATGACCAGCATTAATCCATTTTCTTTTCTTGCTTTTTTTTTTTACCCTCGAACTTTTTTTTCACGGAGTTAAAACATTAATTTTTTGGATTTTGTTCTTCTTAGGAGACTTCCTCAGACAACCAGTGCTTAGGTCACTGGGTATATGTGTCCAACGGAGACTACCTTCCTACCCGTTCTCGCCAGCATCACACCACCTGACATCCGCCGCGAGTCACACGTCTCCAATATTACCAAAGCAGCCATGGAGAACTCGGAGCACATACTTTACCAGCGAGTTTCTTCTGCTGCCACGGTTTCCAGGCAGCGTATCAGGTCACAGCTCATCACTGCCACCCGGTGCTGACCTACCGCGAAAGCAGTGGGTGAGATTCAACCGTCTGCGCTCTGGCACTGCATGTGTTGGCGAGACACTCCACTGCTGGGGGATGCAAGATTCTACAATGTGCATGTGTGGGTACCCCACACAGACCGTGCAACATGTGGTGACAGACTGTGTGCAGCTTAGATCACCCGGTGACCTCTCCTCCCTCTGCAGTCCCGATGAAGCTACAAGAACCTGGCTACACAGACTGCCACTAGAACTCTAACTGTGACAAACGAATATATATATATATATATATATAGTCAGATGCATGTTAAATTTCATCCCTGGAAGGAAAAAAATGCTATACAACCTCCCTACATAGACTCTCTGAAATAGGGACAACCTCTATACAATGGACAAACAGTAAGGCACCGATCAATTCCCTACAAGAGCTAATAGCAGACCCTCCTAACTTCAACCAACGGACAAAAGCTGAGGCAGCTTCCAGTAAATCCATTGAAAATAGACCTCTGATAAGAGACAAAAGCCACACCCCCAGACTTTTCGTGAAACTAAGCCCCAGCCTTTTTGTGAAATTGAATGAAGGAAAGTCAAAAATAAAGATACATACGCTGAATGAGGCTTGTGACTGTTTCTAGGTGAAGTGAATGACTCCAGAAGATTCTCCACCAGTTCCTTTTGTATCTCAATGTAGAATTTTAGCCCCTACAGCCAGTAGGTATATTATTGCCAGTAGGTATATTGTTTCCAGGCAAAAAAGCTAAAATTTCTGTCCACGTTTTGCAACAGAATCCGTTGTTGTTCTCTCTGTGCAAAAACAACACAGTAATTGTTATTGTTTCTTAACAACAAAAACAACAAAGAGGGCATGCCAGTTGTGTCTTGAAACAGGGCATAAACAATCAGTTAATAAGTTTCTAATTCTACACTTCTAACTGCCTTTGTTGCTTCCCCCCTTTCATTAAGTAAAAGGAAATAATCCTTGTATATAATCCCCATGAAATAGTAAGTAGATCCAATTAGCTGTAGTGACATAAGACATACCACTGTGACATTAATAGATATTTAGTACTTGACTTTGGGCCGACCTCTGATAGAGGACAACCTCTGTACAAAGGACAGATGAGTGGGTCCCAATGTGTCTGCTATTTGGAGGTTCCACTGTATTTAAGGTACTCAAGATATTAAATGGTAACAAACTTAGTACTTTTAAATCTAACCGTGTATAGTAACTTTTCCCTAGTCGTGTCCTTGAGGGCCAAGATATCTTCAATATCATTCCGCTCAGAAATAGTGATCTCCACCAAACCAAGATCTGCATAGTCCGATTGATCTGGCTCTGGAGGGAGAGAGAAAAAAAAATATATTAACAAGAAGAAAAAAAAGCTAAAATCAGCTTTTGACAACATTCATGCTTCAACTCAGCAAATTGTAGCTAACCTTTCACTTTGATCAAAATAAACTACTAGAGGATCAACAGAATGTATTTACAAACAACAAAGTACCCATCTACTATCTATAACAGCTAGGGATCTTAATTGGAAAAAAAATTAATGATTACAATGACACAAAATGTCAGCAAATTCTAGTGACCATTAGCTAATTAAAATGACCCTTCTGACATTTATATCTCGACAAGTCAAGCTCTAACTAAGACCTTTAGCTATAGTTACCACCATAATTTGTTCTAACAATTCACAAGTGGAAAAGAAACGGTATCTACATGCTATGAATTCTGATTTCAAACTTATAGGATGAGTGGGTTAACTTTCACAAATGGTAAACAAGCATACGACCAGCGCAGGTACCTTCCAGTTCACCGTCTGTGCTATCTGTACCACCTCCCATTATCAGAATCTAAAGAGTGCCACTACAGCTCAATTTTCCCTAACGCAAACTTCTTTCAACCTATGGATGACTGGTATCCACCCCGTTATGTTTAGTAGCACCCACTTTCATACAACTCCGACTTCTTACACCCACTCTTTTGTGGTTTTGTAGGTGGGGTTGCTTGTAAATGAAACGTTGAGGAATTCAATTGATGCAATTTAGGCATGTTCCAGGTGAACACCACTTATAGCAGTCTCGCTTGCCGACCCTTTGCCTATCCTTGGTATGGGGAATGGTCCCGCCAGCTTGTACAACGGTACTACAACCCCATATTGAGCATTTTATGATAATTTCTTAGGATTCCAACAATTAAGTGGGGTGTTAGAGATGTGAGATTCATGAATATCATTTCACTAGGGGAGTCAACCCTCTACCTAAATTTTATCCTAGCAGAAAGTTGGCATGAAAAGATGTGTTCTTCCCCCTGGCAGGAGTGAAGAAGCTCTTAACAAGTTGGATTTCTGAGGTAGAAAATGGAACAGAAGCAGTGTACAGAAATTATCGGGAGAAGATACTTTTATTGCTCTTCCTGCATGGTATGGGAAATCCACCATGGATGCAGGAGTGTAGATATCTTTCAAAAGTGAGGGGACTGATGTCCAATTCGTTCAAAATCTGGAGGCATCTACTAATATATTTACACCCACTATGTCTTTAGCCTTGTAATCTTAATATGCCAGGACATAGCTATAGTGACCACCCCTTTAAATCAATATTAAGTTAAGCAGAAAGTACTCTGAAATTGATTTTAAAAAAAGAAGAAGAAAGTTTTGTTGGTTTGTTAGCTCCTCCCAGCCAGATTGGGTTTACAGGGCTCAAATTTACAGGGATTTATGGGGGTTACCCGAAAATAGTTTTAGGGGATGTTTGGTGAGATCGGAATAAAAATATGCTCATAGGGCTGTTATTTTTTGTTTTGTTTTTTATTTATTCCTTAAGGGTAGGGCTCAATTTCTTACATGTGTAATCAATGGTCAACTATCCTGTGGACAGTTCAAACAGAGGCCTTGGATTCCATTTCAGAAAACTTTTCATCACACAGTGGACATGGAATAGAGCCAAGAAAGCTATGAGACACTGAAATGAAGGCTCAAATTGCAGGAGTTGCTAATTTGATTTCTTCTTCAGAATTGAACTTGACGTAAATAACTTTCAATTGTTAACAATTTCTCTATAGTACTTCAAAAAGGAACTTTATCTGCATGTAATGTGAAAGTCAGACTGTTGTCAAAACTAATATTCAAACTATTAAATCTGTAAGATCTGATCTGGACTTTGATCTCTTCTGGAAACACATTGAACAGATATCAGAAATCAATATGTCCTACAATACTCTAACATCGTAAAAAAATTTTACAAAAGGATTTGAAGTAGGTGATGCTACCTCCAGTATAACACTGCTGTTCAAGATCAGTATTGAATTATATATTTTGAGGTTTTTAATAACATAATAACAGCCATTAAAGAGAGGTTTCAGCAGTAGGGTATCAAATAAAGCTGGAAGCTCTTTTGATAAGGAAGTATGTTAGAGATGAAGTCTGGACAGAATCGGTTATATCTTATGGGGTGACCTTATTACATAGAATCTTAAAATCCAACTAACTTCACTTCATACTAATCCAGAGATTGAAAATAATTTGAAGTCGTTTGAATATCTCAAGAGTTTGTGACCTTGAAAAGAAATAAAATTAAAAGTCATTTAGGCTGCTAATCTAAAACTATATGTCAGTAACTAATGCTCTCAGGGGAGGTGCTTCAGTTCTTTTCACTGGATTAAAACTTGCTTAAGGACAAATCAAGCTCAGCTAAACTGGTGCATGATCCTCCATGGGCACAGAGGTAAACACTGACTCTCTCCCATTGTACATATAGCCAATGAATTCACTAGCTAGTCAAAATGGTAGCAAAATTAATATATTTAAACAAATAATGATTCTTTTCAGTGGGGGGAGGGGGGGGAGGGAGGAGGCCTTAGCCCCCAAAGCCACCCCTATCTACATCAGTAATATGGATTTCTTCCATTTGCATTTGACAGAGGTGAGGACACTATGAAATATAATGGTTTAAGGCAATGCAGCTAGTCCCTCCATATCTATTATGGTGGATCAAGAAGCCAAGATTTCTCCCATGAATGTTGCAACAGCTTTACTGGGAGAAATCTTTCTATTATCTCTGAAGCAACCTGTGGAACCCAAAGTACAGATCAATACTACTACAAATAATCTGTAAAAATTAAGAAATAGAAAGTGCAGCTCATCCTTTCACTGCAATGACATTGACTATCCTTGAAGCTGCACTCTAAGCTTGTATATCAACTCAAGACTAGCTGAAACACACAACAATGGGTGGCAGTTGTAGAGTTCCCTCAGCTGGGCAGGCAAATACAATAGCCATTTATATTTTGGTGTTAATCAAGATGAGTCATCTCAACTGGCAAAAAAGATTTCAAGGAGTGGGATTTTTAAAATGTTTTTAAGTTGTCTGTTTTCCCTTTTTCCACCTTTTCTGTGAGATTTTGGAAGAAGCATTAAAGAACTGGTAAACCACTCAGAGTGTCCAGACATGAGTTGGTGCCAACTCATTTAGAGTACTGTTCTATAGCTTGGTCTGTTTTGTAGCCATGGTAATTTCTGTTCAGTTTAGGTGTACCTAATGGTGTTGACATGCAAGCTTAGAATTTTGTTTGAACCTAAGTTATTGGAAGCTGCTTATGAATTCAAGGAGGTAAACAGCTGCAAACTGAGGGAAATAATTATCTGCATCTGGTTGAAGTTCTTTTGGGTCAGATTTTAACAGACCAAAGTCACTTGATTGAGTAAATTTTAATTCAGTTAAAATCTGAATACAAACATTGGAATGGCATTCAAGTAAGAACTGTGTTTGTGTTTATTTGTGTGATTACTATATGACTCACGTAATGACCCCTCACCCCTCCCCCACCCCCCTGAAGCTTTGTAATACTTGTAGAATGTATCATTTTCTTGTTCCCACTAGAACATATGCTGATTATACACCAGTGCACGAAATAGTGAGTTTAATAGCAACCACTAGCATAAGAATCTCTCATGCATGTATCCACACCCACCCACCCACACATATGCCCACACACACACACACACACACACACACACACACACACACACACACACACACACACACACACACACACACACACACACACACACACACACACACACACACACACACACACACACACACACACACACACACACACACACACACACACACTTTCATCTCTACGACCTCAACTTCATAATAGTCTAACTAGCCATACCTTTTACCCAATAACTGTGCTGGTAAAGGTCTGAGGAACTGCCATATGTGGTTTTATTCTGGCACTCCTGGAATGCAGGGGCAATAGAATATAATTAGCATGTTCTCATCCGGTCTGCCTACAGCTGTTACTGAATGCATGAATGACTCCATCTGGCCTGATATGGACATGCTAATTGCATTATTTCGCTCCAGTATTCTGGGACTATAAGAACACTCTATGGCAGTTCCCCAGACTCTTACCGGCACAAACACTAAGTAAAGGGTCAGGCTAGCGAGGCTAACTTTATAAGAAGAATACATTTTAAACTTCTAACCTCTATAATTCTATGAAATTTTTTCAATAAAAATACATTTTAAATTCATAATTCACAGTTCCAATATATTCACAGCCCTATTTCCAGTTCTTATTATCTTACTTGAGTTCACAATGTCTGTCTGTCTGTCTGTCTGCCTGTCTGTCTGTCTGTCTGTCTGTCTGTCTGTCCATCCGTCTGTCCATCCGTCTGCCCATCCGTCCGTCTGTCCGTCTGTGCAGATTCAATTCTTTCTAAACCTCTTGAGGGATCTTCACAAAACTTTCAGGGATTGAGTAGTGTACCTCACTAACATCCTTGTGAAACTTTCATTCAAATCACATGCCTATATATGTGGTTTTGTTTGGTGTGATTTGGTGACATGAACACTCTAACTAATGACCTAGTTTAATGAAATTTGGTATTAATTATATTATGTTTGTTTGATTAATAAGATTAGTGTCAATAATCCCTATATGTTATGTTAAACAAATAAACATGTTTGTTACTGCAGTGGCTGAATTACAGTGCCCATAGGGAGGGTTTTCTGCTAGTGGTGATAATTACAGTGATCATAATGGAAGAGCTAAAGAATCTCCAATGGAAAAGATCAACTATCATCAGCAAACTTGTGAATACATGTGATTCAACATTAATTGCATGTTTTTTCTTGATAGTTCTACATGTCATGCTCATATATTTTCTGAATTTTCTTGATTGACTTTCACTATCCCTTTCATTGTATATATATTTAAAAAATTATGTTCATTAATGAAACACAATGCTTTGAGGGAAATACTTGCATCAAATCAAGGCCATATACCATTGCTAGAAAATCCATCCCTCAAAATAAATGTGAGTTGAATTCAAACTATCAGTATATGGTAGAGATAAATTATCCACTAATAAAAAAACAAAACAAAAAAAAACAGCTGACAACATACATGTGTATACATATATATGATAAATATAATTATATAGATGAAATAGTCACATGGCCAAGAAATGGTGGACAAACAAATACACATCCCCCAGCCACAGAGCTTTGACTCTGCTGAATAAGCACTGGAGGTGGGTGGTAATGACATGACCTGGCTTGGAATCACACATATTAGGTGAAAAGACATTTTAAGTTAAATCTGGTACAAATGCCTTTACCTATCACAGCATAAAGTATGTGAGTACATTCTGAAAATGGGATATTACATGCACAATAGCAGCAGTTTCTGAACTAGAATTATCAATACAAAATTAGCTATGTAGAAAAATTTACCAGTCTTTACTTAATGAAAAAATATTAATTAATTAATGACATATATAAGGTTGCCAAAAGGGTACCTCAAGAAGGGAGAGTTCAGTCTTATATGACAGTGAAATCCTACCAATGCTTCAATATGTACCAGTTTAGTGGTTTGTTCATTAACACTAGATGTTGATTTAACATAGTGCATGCATAAATTATTATAATCTCAATACCACAATACAGTCTAACCAAAATGATATCATTTCGGAGGATCCCTTCCTTCCCACACTCTCTCTTCCTCCCCCCCCCCTCTCGCTCTCTCCCCCCCCCCCCCCCAATGTCCAGAATTTTTTTTTTTCTTACAGTTTCATTTTGGGGTTAACATGTAGCACATAATTTTAAATCCATTTCCAGCTGATTTATCTTTGGGGAATATCAAACATTTATCTAGTGGTGTGGACACAAATGAGTGAATATAGCTCCAACAACAGTAGTGTTGGAATTGTGCGGAGGCCAAACATTAAAACATTGACAAATGAGATAGAGAGCTGAAAATATGAGGGCAGCTGGTAGGAATGAACCCACGCATTGACATGAAAATATGAGTGCGGGTGTGCAGCCAAAACTCTTTGAAGTCCCGCGGTCTCACGTTTTACTAGTTGGTCTCTCACCCGATTATCGGACAAAACCGTAAATTCATCTCGGGTCACCCCTCCAAGTACCTAATGACCTAATGACCTAATGGACAGATGATCGTTGTGGGAGTCGGTTCCACCAGTGCATCCACAAACCTAAAGCAGGGGCAGATCAGGTTGAGGCTGAGGAGGGTTGCTGTATGCCTGCTGAATAATTTCAACCCCGGAGCTAAATCTTGGAGTGTAACTGGTCGCTAGGAGCTTCACTGGGGTAGAAGAAATGATGGAACCAGGGCCACCCAGTCCTTCTAGAGAGAGAGAGGTGAGCATAAGTGGAAGTATTTCGAATTTGGACTTACTTCTACCCAGCTAAGTGCGTGGGATTTTGTGCTCATGCTTTGCTAGCTGGGATCTTAGGGGGTATGTTTAGCTAGCACTACAATTGGTTGGACTGCCCTGTAAACTGCAGCTAAGGTAGTCTTCTGGTAATAGCTAGTTATAATGTACAAGGCACCAGTTTAGCTGCTAACAGGCTGTAATGTTACCTAAACAGTGCTAATGTTGACAGCAGCTCTAGCTCAAGCACTTAATTATGCACATGCAGTATTTGCTATTTATGAAGCAGCTAAATAGCTGGGTAGTTGGCTATGTAAAAATAGTATAAGTCAACTAACAAAATTAAAACAAAATTAAAACAAAACAAAACAAAACAAAACAAAACTTCCAGTGTAAATATGTTTCATGAACTTATTTTTTAAGACTATCTATTATATATTTCTTAACTGTAGATTTACAGTACATTGATCATGATGAGATTAAGCTTGTCAATTTATAGTACAAAAATTTTTTTCTTCTTCATTTAACTCAATCTAGCTTGTAATGTGGAATAGCTATAATTAGTTTCGTATGTGTTTGAAGTATTATACTAGAGCCATCCTTTGGTGAGACATTTTCTGGCTATTTTCATCCTTGGTTCTTCCAGTACTTTTTCAATCTTTTAGCAGCTATAATGAAGTGTATTACATTGTTTGCTGTAGGGTGACTTTTAAATTTCTAATTAGAGCACATCAACCTATGCCTTGATGGTATTATACAAACCTAAAATTAGCAAATATTGTTTACAAAATATTTTATGGGAAAGCACGTGTGTCAGTCTATTAATAGGAAAGAGAATATAGGTAAGGTATGTAACTTGGTTTAAATAGAAGACAACCAAACATTAAAGTTACATTCTGGAATTTCTTTAAGGACATATTCAAATTTTACTTTCTTTAAAATACTCAGAATTGCATCCAACACAAACGATTGTTTAAAGATGGAGTGAGTGGTCCAGGTGACCTTATAAGATCAACCTTTATTAAAGGGTTTGTGTACCTTAGGTACTCTAAACAAACTTCTGTGTTAATTTAAAATAACTTATTCAATTAATTGATTGAGAGTAAAAATCTTATGTTTGTTTTTGGGAGGAAAAAATAATAACACAATATATGCTATAGGCAAGTATATATATTTTTTCTTTTAAATTATCTTTCAGAACAAGAAATTTAATTCGCTGTTTAAAATTGTTATAATGCTTTTGTAAGATGAAAAATTACAATGAGTGTATTATTATCAAGTTAAAGTTACTTTTATTTATTTGAATGCCTGATCTTTGGATGTGGAAGAGAATAAGAGTAATCTAAAGGCCATGTTGAGTTTATTTTGGTGTCCAAATATCCAACTTGTGATATTCAAACTTTGTTAATGAATTGAACAAGAGGTGCTTGTTTTATTTAACTGTAGTACAAATGATACTCAGTATTGCAATACCTCATTTTCATCTAGCACAATGACAGGAAAAGACATTAGGGAAACAATATTTCCTTCATGAATATAGCTTCACCATGTTTTACTGCTAAAGTTTACTATTATTTTATTAATATATCCATCTCTTTATATTGTTCCCATACCAAGATTAGGCCAAGGATTGGATTTGGGTCCCAACAGGCAAATTTCTATTTTACTAGATTTTTTTTTGGTTTATAAAGCAAAGCACCAAATATATGTAAATATTAAAACATTGTTAGTATATTATCACTGAAATGCCAACCATGTTTGCTTTGTATATCACTTCCACTTACAATGCAGCATTTCAAAGAAACTTGGACACCATAGAGACTTAATCCCATAGTAATACTTTAATCCCCACCCCTCAAATATCTTGGTATTTCTAACAGTGTCCTCGTGTCCTCCAGGTTTGGGCTTTCCATTAAATACATGAAAAAGAAATGTCATTATTTTGTTAAACTGCTGATTCTCACTGATTTTGAAGGTATACTACATATTAGCAGGGATTTGGAATTAGCTATATACTCAATAATTCAATAATTTCTGTGTTTTCTTCCTGCCACTGTATGAGGCCCACAGCAACCAGTAAATAGAGAACCTACTTCCTTTTAAAGCGGCCAAAACCATTTCTCACATGCTTGCTTTTCTGCTGTTATCATGTACATGGACTTTCCTGAAGACTATATGTGAAGTTTGACATCAAGTTTTCCATAATTTTGTGCATGAATCTTAAACAACATAATGAACAATGCTTTAAAAAAGGACTTTTTCTAAAAATTGCGAATCTTTTTTATAGAGAATATTTATTCAAGAAGAACCTTCAATTATAGCATAAACAAACATGATATAGTCTTTATGTAGTGAAAATATTTTTTTTTACTGGTATTGGATTAGTGTGCAGGAAGTGTATTTGTGTGTTTAGAAACACACCAATGTTACAATGGAGTGGGGAAGAGCACAAGCCTAGACTGTCTGAAATCTCTCTCTCTCCCTCTCTATTTTTTATAAGTAACAGAGCAATAGCCAAGCTGCCACAGGAATTGAGTTGTGTTGCTTCCACCTTGAAATATCCATCACCCTCACACTTTCACCATCACTGCCTTGTTTGAATGAGTAGTGTAAAAATTTAACACATCACATAATGATATGCCTAATTTTTATATTAAATTGGTAGTAGAGTCCAAGCAATTGTGTGATGTAAACAAATTGTTATCCTGGACACTCCTTAGTCTAACCTCTTAACTCTAACCTCTACTCTGATAATTCTTTACTGGGTTTTTTTTTCTTCTGTGTTTGAATAAAAACTAAATTAAGTTGATAAGCATTTCCAGGAAACATGCATCAAGTTAAAGCCAAAGAATATTATAATAGTTTGGTTACTTGGTAACACACAGCAGATGTGACAGTCCATGAGTAGAGTAAATATTTTTTAGAAAAGGTAGTAGAAAGGTGATGAATATGATTAACTTTACTGTGAGCACTGCTGTAAGGATTCTTTACTTCCAGCTGTCTTTTAGAGATATTTTACAGTGGTTCTTTTCTGCATTCTGCAGCTGTAGCATACCTACCAACTACTCCCAACCTTCAGGGGTGGTTCCCTATTTCTCCAAAGTTGTTCCGATTTCCCCCCCCCCCCCCTCCCCCAAGTTCATGGCTAGGCCAAGGCCCTGACTAAGCACTTCGTGGTTTGATGTTTCTAAGGCTGAAAAATCAGCTGACCTGTGTTAAGTAGGATCTCAACCTCCCCATTAGCACTGGTCAACTAATTTTTCAGACTGTGAACAGTGGTACCACAATGTGCTTGTCTGTACAAACTACTTTGATGTATACAGTACTGGTATAATAGTATTGAGACAACAGCTTTTAGTGGACTTTATTCTATTCTCCATACGTTAATGGTAGAAAGACTGGAAATTTCCAGCCAAAATCCCTGTCACTTATGATTTATTGTTTTGACTTGATAATGACTTAATCGAGGTGAGAGAAAACAAAACAAAACCAAAAAAAAAACAACTCAACCATGACCAGGATGAACAGGGGACCTCAGCACTGGGGGTCAGAGGAAGTTTCACAACAAGAATAAGTTTCCCAAGAAAGCAACATTTAGACTCCGAGAATTTGTTAAAGTTTGAGGGTAAAAAGTCAAATTCTACTTATTCCAAGGACAGTGAAAGTGGAACATCCTGTACTAGACTAAATGGTGTACAGTCAGGCAGCCCTGAATTTTAAACATAGTGGACTATATTCTTTTCACTATTCAACATGGGCAAGAAGCTGGAATAGTCACATTCTTGTTCTTTAAAAGATTGAAAGTGGAAAGAAAAGATTACCCCAACAATGATGAGGATACCACAATGGTGACGATGGTACTGTTAGGGGTGTGGCCTGGATGCCCTCCAAGCCAAATTTTTGAAAAGGTTGGCGACAGATTAATACAAGCTCCACCTCTTCTATCACCAAGTTTGTGAGTGAATTCCCATTACTTTGGTCTGCCAGAAAACCAATTGCTGGAACTGTTGGGGGAGGGGAGATGACTGCATAACCAATTTATTCTGGTGTGAACTCACTATTACAAGTAGATAGCAAATGCTAGCTTCATAGTAGTCCATTTATGCAGAAACTTCAAGATTATCACATTTAATGGAGTTTTTTTTATTTACCTTTTTTTTTCTTCTTCAAAAAAGAGTCTTTCCTAGAAGCTCTGTTATCAGAGTAAGTTTATTGGTTTTTGTGTTTATTTGCTTTCACAAACAATCTTTTTTGGTAAGCTCAACCTCTGTTACTCTCAGCAGTTTTTCTTTTTATTTTTTAAAATTTTAAATGTAAGTTGCTGTGTTGCCAAGGGTGGTAGCTGATGAGGGTAAGTACTTCCTGAAGGCCTGGACAACATCTTTTATAGGTGACTGCTTTGTAGCTGGAGAAGTTTCTTTCCTTCCCACCTTAGCTTACTTTCTTTTGTCTGGAAATCCCACATTCAAAACATCTGATTAGTTCATTTGGTCAGCTGTTGGTCATGTATTAAGCAATGAACTTCAAGGCCTAAAGCTGTTGTTGGCTACTGTTCTACTGGGAATTTAGTAACAACAAACTGCAGCAGCTGTTATGTGTAAGTGTGTTTTAGTTGTTCAAGAATTTACAAAAGTGTGGACTTAGTGTACACACTAAACGTTTTTTTACATACCTCCAACCAGTCCTCTGCATCTTTTGTAAAAGGTTGATATTGTGCACCCAGAAATAACTTCTTTTTTTTTGTTGGTACAATTCATTTTCTAGCACATTTAGTAATTATTCTTTCACTCTTGAGACCCCATTAATATGGTTTGTACCTGTATTGGGTTTCCATTTTAAATTGATAGAACTCCTAAGATTATATTTATGAAGAAACTTTTGTAATGAACATAGATAGTAGCTGAGTCATTACAAATGTATAAGTGAATATAATCTAAAGGCTATGTTGTATATTGTAATATACACTATCTAGGGGCTGTGTTATTGATTTGGAGACCCATTAATGCTGCAGTGTGGTGCAAGAGCTAGTGTTGTTGGAGCTTACCTGGTACACCTTACCAGGTGGCCAGTTGTGTTGCTCCAGGCCCTTTCTGTTTTTTGAGTACTGTTTCTGGATATTGCTGGTATTTGGCAGGGTAGTAAGAGATATTTACACCAATACGATGATAGACTATTGCATTCTGACTGCTATACTAGAGCAATGTACTGGTTAGTATACTGGGTTAGTATATTGCACTGAAACACAAAATTAGTATACTGTATTTGTAAGGAGTATTATACTGGGGGAAAAGGTCTGAACTGGTTCATAGGATCAGTATAGGGTATAATACTGGTCCAACTTACCAGCTATATACCAGAATATACTGGATAACTTGATCCACTAGCAGGTTTTCATCTATTGGGAGTGGGGAACCCACAAGAAATTCCTTCTTTTTTTTAGCCTCTCCACATCCCTCCCCCCCCCCCCCCCCCCCCCCTCCTGAGCAATTTTTTTTTTCTATTGATGAAGACCCTGACCAGTTGTAGCAGTTGTTGAATTAATTTAGGTATGTCTACTAATATATTTTGGTGATAGGGTTGCATGTGCGGTATGATAGGATTGTTTATGGTAGATGTGTGTGATGCTATTTAAAGGATAATGCATACCATATGCATAGGGACAGAGAGAGAGAGGAGGGGTGTGGTCTTAAAAAGGATTAAGGAGATGAGGTGCACTGTGGTAAAATTCGAGGATTAAGTGTGGAGTGTCAAGGTTAGATCAGTAAACTGTAAGAATAACAAAATACAGGAACACCATCAGTAAGAACAACAAACTCTAAGAACAACAATCTGTAAAAACAATGAAATGTAAGAACAAACTATAGGAATGCAATCAGTAAGAACAACAAACTATAAGAACAACAAATTAAAAGCAACAAACTATAAGAACAACAAACTATAGGGACGCCATCAATAAGAACAACAAACTATAAGAACAACAAATTAAAAGCAACAAACTATAAGAACAACAAACTATAGGAACGCAATCAGTAAGAACAACAAACTATAAGAACAGCAAATTAAAAGCAACAAACTATAAGAACAACAAACTATAGGAACGCAATCAGTAAGAACAACAAACTATAAGAACAGCAAATTAAAAGCAACAAACTATAAGAACAGCAAACTATAGGAACGCAATCAGTAAGAACAACAAACTATAAGAACAACAAATTAAAAGCAACAAACTATAAGAACAACAAACTATAGGGACGCCATCAGTAAGAACAACAAACTATAAGAACAACAAATTAAAAGCAACAAACTATAAGAACAACAAACTATAGGAAACGCCAATAAAAACAAACACTCTTAGGAAGTATGAGAGCAAATAATTGCCAGAAATATATAGAGCTAATTGAGACAGCAGCAGAGTTAGAGTGACACAGGAGGCTAGTAGGATCCAATGAGGTGCCAGTACAGAATAGTGGGAAGTAGTTTTAAAAATGGAATCCTGAGAATTAAAACCACCATCTCCTTCAGTGTGGTGAGCATGTGTTATATCAGCTCAGCCTTGTGTCTCCCCGAGATCCTACAGAGACTGTCCAATTACAAGTCCTTGTTAGCTATGGCTGAAAATAGTTTAATAATACAGCCACTTCTCTGGTGATTGGCTGACAGTAACCACGACAGGTCCACTTCAAAAGCAGTGTTGTTTGACTACAACGGGACTTTATAGAAGTGCAGTGGGAGTTTGCTAAGTAACCAGATAGCCCAGGGACTTTGATATGGAACAAGGTCTCACAGAGTGTGAGTGGGGGTAGTTCTGTTTGCACATTTAAAGATAAGATATTATCAAAGGGTTTTATGTTTGATGTTTCCTTGAGTTTCCATGGTGACAGGATCTACTCTGTAGGCATGGAACTAGAACAAAGGTTTTGATTGTCTCACTAATGGAGAGTCCACAGTGATAGTGTTTTACTGTACTTATATCATATTTGTGACAAGAACAAGAAGAAGACTATAGAGGGTGTCCTTACTACAGAGAGTCCACAGTGAGAGGCTCCCACTGTATTAGTATGGGACTAGAACAAGTGTCCTGGCTATAGAGGGTGTCCTTACTACAGAGAGTCCACAGTGAGAGGCTCCCCACTGTATTAGTATGGGACTAGAACAAGTGTCCTGGCTATAGAGGGTGTCCTGGCTACAGAGAGTCCACAGTGAGAGGCTCCCACTGTATTAGTATGGGACTAGAACAAGTGTCCTGGCTATAGAGGGTGTCCATACTACAGAGAGTCCACAGTGAGAGGCTCCCACTGTATTAGTATGGGACTAGAATAAGTGTTCTTATTATTATGCAGGGATGGGATGTGTTAAAGAAAACAACTTTTTGAGATCTTTCAGTGTTGAAAGAACTTTCTGTATTAATTGTTTTGTTCATTTGTCTTGTTCAGTAATGAAATTGACTGTCATAATAGTGTGAGTGAGTTCTGGAGGGTTTTGTGGTGATGTGCTAATCACTCTCAAGAGGATGGTCACTTAATTGGGATGGTAAATGTTCCAGAAGAGCATGTAGGTCATAACTTCACTCTTATGTTCCACTCTGTGTCCTCTGGTACTGAAGTGCCTGACCACTCCACAGGAATGCAGCTGCAGTAATAGGAAAGAACACAGTTAGAAACCTAATGGTCTTAATGGAATTTTACATTAGCAACATCCAAAGCTACAATGCAGCACGTTAACTTCAGAGAAATTCTAGAAGCAGGTGATGGAGTACTTGTGTACCTTAACTCTGTACATGTTCAATTTGTGTGCAGACATTATTGAAAACTCTCCTATGGTCTATGACACTTGCAGTGTTGGACAGCTATCCCATAATGGTTGAGTGTTTCCATCATTCCTGACAGCTGAAAAACTACCAAGTACTAATAAGGACTTTGGCATTCTCTCTTGCTGAAGGCCCTCCAGACATGAGGAAGATAATTAGTGTCTAAATGGGCTCTGTGTTATTGTGTTGATTCTTACACTTTAATTGAATTTATATGTTTCCCCAATTACATTAACTTAGTGAGATGTTGGTCCAGTGTGTGTCCTCATAGAGCTATTGTCGACCTACTTCAACCTGCCTCAACCCAGTGTGGTGTTGGTCCAGTGTGTGTCCCCATAGAGCTACTGTCAACCTACTTCAACCTGCCTCAACCCAGTGTGGTGTTGGTCCAGTGTGTGTCCCCATAGAGCTACTGTCAACCTACTTCAACCTGCCTCAACCCAGTGTGGTGTTGGTCCAGTGTGTGTCCCCATAGAGCTACTGTCAACCTACTTCAACCTGCCTCAACCCAGTGTGGTGTTGGTCCAGTGTGTGTCCCCATAGAGCTACTGTCAACCTACTTCAACCTGCCTCAACCCAGTGTGGTGTTGGTCCAGTGTGTGTCCCCATAGAGCTATTGTCAACCTACTTCAACCTGCCTCAACCCAGTGTGGTGTTGGTCCAGTGTGTGTCCCCATAGAGCTACTGTCAACCTACTCCAACCTGCCTCAACCCAGTGTGGTGTTGGTCCAGTGTGTGTCACCAATCTGCCATAGAAGGGCTTAACCCACATTTTTATTAGTAATCTCATTAGACGATTCTATACCAGATCAAAAGTAGTCTTTGTGGCTTGATAATTTTGATATATTTCATAGAGTGGAGTAGCTCAAAATATATTGTGTGAATATTTGATGTTTTTAAGTGAGAATGTGATGGGGAAGTTAAATGCACCCAAAACCAGGAAGTTTAACATTCTTGTGATTAGAAGGTCATGTGGGACATTGCCATGGTGACAATGTCTGTTATATTGAAGGAATGTCATATTTTGGATGTGTCATATCTATAAATAGAGTTGTGTTGTCTGTTTGTAAATAATAAAAAAAAACAATAACAAGGGAATAATAATAGTGTATTATGTAGTACAGTGGGAGCCTCTCACTGTGGACTCTCTGTAGTATGGACACTCTCTATAGCCAGGACACTTGTTCTAGTCCCACACTAATACAGTGGGAGCCTCTCACTGTGGACTCTCTGTAGTAAGGACACCCTCTATAGCCAGGACACTTGTTCTAGTCCCGTACTAATACAGTGGGAGACTCTCACTGTGGACTCTCTGTAGTAAGGACACCCTCCATAGCCAGGACACTTGTTCTAGTCCCATACTAATACAGTGGTAGCCTATCACTGTGGACTCTCTGTAGTAAGGACACCCTCTATAGCCAGGACACTTGTTCTAGTCCCATACTAATACAGTGGTAGCCTATCACTGTGGACTCTCTGTAGCCAGGACACCCTCTATAGCCAGGACACTTGTTCTAGTCCCATACTAATACAGAGGGAGCCTCTCACTGTGGACTCTCTGTAGTAAGGACACCCTCTATAGCCAGGACACTTGTTCTAGTCCCATACTAATACAGTGGGGAGCCTCTCACTGTGGACTCTCTGCAGTAAGGACTCACAGTAAGGAGACTTGTTTTACTTGCTCAATATGTGGCCAAACTCTGCCTACAGTTATTAAGCTCACAGTTGGCATGGCAACATTAGCTGCGGCCTCAACATAGTTTGTAACAATTATCCTCTTTGTGTCCTTCACTACTAAGTTGCTCCAGGCATAGTGTTCATCCTGATTGTGATCTCTATTGAATCAAAATATTACCATTATCTTTACATGCACACTTCTTTCTGATGTTTATTTGTTAGCATTTTGTATAATTTATTGATTTTTTTGGTTCAACAATAGATTCATATGAAGTAAAAAATTGTTCGTAATTAATTTTTTTGGTGCATAATTTTAACTAAATCATAATTAAAACAATTAAAATTGCGTGTATTAAATATTTACCAGAACTATAAATGGAAGCTCAGGTGTGGAACATGCTGGCTTATGGGTATTTTACGGAATAGTCATTCTTGTTCAAAAGTTGTATTTTTTACTTAGACTTGCAACCCAGCTGGGATAAAGCAGGTCTTTACATTGGCTTCTTGTAATTAGTTCAAGATGGTTTGGTCACATGATATTATTTTGCGAGATAACATCAGATAGAAACAGCTTGAACTTATTAGTTGGAGATAATTTTCTGGGATTGCCAGAAACTCTCCTGTAATGTGTCTTCAGATAGGAAACAGCTTGAACTTATTAGTTGGAGATAATTTTCTGGGATTGCCAGAAACTCTCCTGTAATGTGTCTTGTACCATAGGCTTTGCTAATGACCTGATGGGCTTGGGAAATGACTCTACTTGCTTGTGGCACTGGGGAAGGTTTAGGTGCTTGGAAGTGTTCTTTCCTAGAAGGAAAGATTCACATCAACCCAATGGGTATTACCTTTATTTGCTAGCCAGACCATGTCACATTCCATTAAGCAGGAAGTGAAAAGGAAGCATTAATCACTGCAGGCCTGGTTGTGGTGATAACTTAATTAAATTAAGGCTGGTGATAATTGGTATTCAGTTGGCTAGGGCTGGTTTATATTGACCTAAAACTTGGTTACATTTGCTCTATTAAATGATTTTTTTTTTTTTTTTTTTAAGTTAAAGTTATTAGCAACAGTACAGTTCATTCATGCATGACAATACAGAATATTTGGTTACACTTCTATAGTCTATTAATTTGAATTAATCTATGTTACTATTGTATTGGACATAAATAAAAAACAACATCATTTTGTCATCTTATTCTTTATCTTCTCATGATACCCTCCCCTTCTCTTGCCATCATTGAGGCTTCCTTGTATTTCTTGACTGTTAACACTCGTTAATGCAATGAATTATCAAGCTGAACAACCAGTCAGCTTTAGGGAACAAATTTGGACACTCCAATTTCCCACCTCCACCCTTAAAAGAAGTAAGAACAGGAGGGAGGGGGGGGGGGGGTTAAATTTTAATTATAAAAGTGAAGGAAATATCTTATGTTAAATTTTTTATCTAACTTTGCTTTGCCAGTGTGTTTAATCTCTTTAATAATTTAATAATCAAGTTTAAGCAGCTGTTCCATAACTGATCACATGGTGTATGCTTGTACACTTCCGCAAAACTTATGTGATCTGCTGCCAATAGTTAGATCAAGATGAAGGAGCATATGATTGCATATTACTACCCGATATAGAAAAAAATACTTTCATTACAATTCCATACAGGTTGTTGCTGTATATTGTTTTAATGATAACATTAAACCCAGCTGTGTTTCTGCCAGAACAGCAAATATTGTTAGTTCAATTTAATTAGTGATTAGTCTGAGTTCTGCATTGTCCATTGGCAATTGTATATCCACATCTGCTGATATAATGGGTTAATACAATAGCAAGCATTTCAAACGCTAATGTTAGTGAGTATATTTGTATAATCTGGACCACAGTTAGGAGAACAGATATTATTATGATTATTTCAGAGAAGGTATGTTTACTGTAATTGACCCAGACCTCTCCATTGCCTTGGCATTACTAAGCCCAAGTTTCAAACTTATACTCCAACCCTAGACACTACCTTCTAACCGAGATCTATCCTCAACCCAAGATTGTGCCATCTAATTTAGATCTATCCCCTAACTGGCCTATGGCCTCTAACATAGATTTCCCCTCAACCCTAGCTCCATTACATATTACTCTATCTTCCACCCAGTGCTAACTTGAAACTTAGCTCGAATCCTCTCCCTAGGTCCGATTTTGTCCCTAAACCTTGCTGAAGCCAAGGACTGAATCCTGTGGTTACCCAGACCAATATACGCACTCGGTGCCAACTGTGATTATATTATCTCTATGGGATGCATCAATGAGAAAACTTGGACTGAGTAGGGTACAAGTGTAGTATATAACTTGGAGACTTTGACACTTGCATAGTTGTTTTTTACATGTGTTGGCTGTATTTGAGCACTTAAAACATCTCGCTATACCTTAAGAGCTTGTGATCAGCTGAGTGCCATTTGGAACGGTGACAACCCATTGAAATGCATCTAAGTCCATTATACATAGTGGTTGCCATGTTGTTGCTATGAAGTATTCAGAATAAAGAGTGTTTCTTTTGTTTGTCAAATGCAACTCTCTTTTTTTCTCTCACTACTGGAATATCTCAAGCAACTACCACTCAATCTTCCCATAAACCTTAGCTCTTATTTTGGATGACAAGCATCTGTGAATAGATATATCCCTGAAATTGAACACTTAAGACTACTTTGGCTTTGTTGCCAGTCCATGATAATGTTCAGAACATCTGGACCCTAAAGTTCCCTTCATGGAACCTTTATATGTGAAAGGAATGCTTGGATTAGGTTTGTTGTTACCACCTTAGGTAACCAAGTTACTGAACACTAAACAAATACTGGTTGACACTTTATTTCATTATTTACTATGCTTTAGGCTAATCAGCTAAATCCAACATTTTCAGATGTAATGGAATGTGATTTGTTTGGTTGCCCAAGGGCCAGATAGATCATGAAGTTACATCTCCTAGGGAATCAAAGTGGACACCTTGATTAAATATAATTAATATATGAATTGGTTTTTCTCTGATAAATTTACTTTTCTTTGTTAAAATACTTAGAGTGATGGATTTTGTTTGAGGTGTCATACCATTTTTGTAATACTGACTGAGCATAGCTCATTCAACATGTTTGGCTCCATGCATTCAACCTCAGGAACTACCTGTCCTATGCTATTTTAAATATGCATAATTGTACTGTAGTCCGCTTACATGATCACCTAATTAAGGAACCAGTACCTCTAATTATGCAACCAGCTCCTCTTATTATGCAACAAGCTCTAATTATGCAACCAACACATCTAATTATGCAACCAGCTCAGCACATCTAATTATGCTACCAGCTCAGCACTTCTAATTATGTAACCAGCTCAGCACCTCTAATTATGCAACCAGCTCTCTCATTCAATTTTCTCTCTCTATCTCTGACTAACAGCTAGTGTTCTTTTCCTCTTTGATTTAGAGCCAGTTCCCTTCCCTCAACTGATGGTAATGCCACTTTTCTCTCTCCTCCACTCTCGATCTGCTTTACAAGCTATGCAGTCAGTTCTTTTTCCTGTATCAACTTGTACTAGTTCTTTCTTCTACTAGCTTTATTTAACTATGAGTCAGTTCTCTCTGATCTACTGACTTTAAGTTAATTCTCTACTGGCTTAGAGTCAGTTCTCACTGAGTTACTGACTTGGAGTCAGTTGTATGTATATCCTCTTGGCATCAGCACTTCCACAACTACTGACTATTTGATCCTCTTATCCATTGGCCACTTTTATAACTGAATGTGCTGCCCATTTTATGATACATTTGCATAACTACAAGTTCAGTTTTGGTGGGTAACCACATTACCATGCATGAGATAAATCACAGCAAAACTAAAATTAGTTTACCATCAGAGCATATATGAAAGCATATGCCTATAGCTCTGGTGAGCTGAGTTAAGAGGTGTGAGCTTATAAGAGAGCATGTGCCAGCTTATCTGCTAGGGTGGACTTTTAAGAGAGCATTATTAATCAAGGTGTAAATATATATTTTAAAATTATTACCAACCTAGTCTGGAGAAAGTCCTGTATGAGTTATTGCAGTTGTCCACATGAAGTTCCACAATTTTTTGTACTGTACATTGGTTTGGAATTTGTAATTTGGGGGGGGGCTTCAGCTGCTGGACTGCCAGTCATTGATAGGTTTTTCCTCCACCAGTGGTGGTGCATTCTCCTGGGTGAGGCACCACCTGAGTGTGTGTGTGTGTATTGCAGCTGAACTCAACTCAATAGCAGCTGGTGGTGCCTATAAACATGGAGTCCAATAATAGCACAAAGCTGCCAGGATCATAATAACAACAAAGTATCAGTTAAATGTAACGGAAGGCTGGTACCCTGTGTGTCTGTATGCACTTATATGTGTGCATATTACATATATATTCTTAACATCCTTATTTTTTTCTGGTATTTTAATTAACTAATTTTGCCTGGACTTGCTAATTGCACTTCAGGGGTCTTTTTTCACACACCAAATAAATTTTCTTAATCTTTTAATTAGAACCAACCTAACGTCTCAAATTTTCCCAGGCTTCCCAATATAGTTGAAAGTCAAAATGCTCTCTGTACCGTGATTCCATTGGTTATCTGCCTCTTGCTGCTGCTGCTGTGTACAACTAGTGATGTGTACAGTTATTTACTGCTGTTTACTGAGAGAACTGAATAGCTAGCTGCTTCAGACGTAGGACCTACAGATGGCAGGTATTGGTGGAAGGCCTGAGGGGAGAGTGAATCAGAATCAAAGGGTGCATTTTCTGGATTTTGAGGTCAGAAGTGGATCTCAATATTTCATGGATACTTGCAACATTGCTTGCTATTGTAACAGTGCAAATGTGTTTAGTAGCAATTGTATATATTTATTGGTCAAGATTTTAATTATAAAATCAGTTCTAAGGAGATATAGTTCACACTTGAGTGGCATTTCCAGCCATAATAATTTCTTCCTTTATTTCCTATCCCACTTAATCTAATATACTGCATCCATTTTTTCCCCTTTTTTTCCAGCTATGATTGAGATTTTTTTGTGTGCTCATTCTGTAAACTACTTTAAATTTAGCCTTCAAAATTACTGTTAATTTACTATCTGTTCACTTTTGTTGATTAAATTATTGTTTTTTGCCTTGAAGGACTGGTCATCCCCCCAGATACA
Organism: Lycopodina hypogea; assembly: GCA_963969325.1. Taxonomy (NCBI): domain Eukaryota; kingdom Metazoa; phylum Porifera; class Demospongiae; order Poecilosclerida; family Cladorhizidae; genus Lycopodina; species Lycopodina hypogea. Next base: position 12,654,793 of record OZ017792.1, read on the forward strand.
CCTCCAGCTCTATGGTAGCTGCCAACATATATAGGCTATAAGCGGAAAGTACCATGCTTACACTTGCATATTAAAAATAGGCATATATATATATATATATATATATATATATTAAAATCCAACCAGTAGAGTGATACTGTACTGTTTTGTTTTGTTCGCCTGTGATTGGTAGAATCCAAAGTTCAAATAATGCAAGCCTTTCTCCCAGCCCAAACCCCTGGCACTACCTCTAGCCAAAGATGGAAGTTTGCTTTGTTAGGTCTCCTGCTAATGCTAATAATTCCACCAGCCACACTAAAGCTATTTATTAATAGCTGAGGGGAAATGTGGACTTCAGACTAATCCATATTGGACACAAAGTAAAACGCAATTCATCGAGCTAGTTTTGAAGCTGGTTTGATCGTAATTTGATATTACTTGATTGTAATTGTATATTACTTTAGCCATAGCATGGCATGTTGTTTTATGTCAGCCTTTCATACAACTGATACCATCCATTTGAGGGGGGTGGGGAGGTAGTTGATCACCATGCCAACAGTATTATTTAGGTCATAAACCGAATGGGCATATCTGTCTGGAAAGTGCATGTAAGGTGTGGACCGGTGAAAGGAAAGGGTCGTAACTGGGAGGAGTGTGGGTGGGAGATATGAATGAGATGTATCTGGAGGAGTGGACAGAGAGAAAGGGATGGAGGGAAAGGGGTAGAGGTGTGGCAGGGAGAGTTTTAAGAAGCTTGAGATTTGTGAGTGGTGATGCTGTTGTGTGTGCGTTGTGTGTGCATTGTGTGTGCATTGTGTGACATGTCTCATGTTGGTAATTTGTTTGTTTTCCTTAGCTATTGACAAGCAAGCATGCACACCAATAGTTCCATCAGCCAAGACATGCGCTCACATTTTCTTTCATGTTTTAATGTTCATAGCATATTTGTTGCATGTTCATATGCATGTGTACATGTTGCATCCACATGTGCATGCAGCAGCTTCAGTGCTGTTTACATTATCCTGGCTTCCTCCAATTCACCGGCATCCTCCTCTTTGCCCCCCCCCCCCCCCCCACCCCCAAACCCTCTTAAATCCTCTTTCTGTCTCTTCTTGACCCACCATCCCCCCCCACACCCAGATCCGTGCTCTTCGTGAAGTGATCAAGAGTACCAAGATGCAGCTGGGGGAGATCAAGCAGCTGCAGGAGAAGTACAGCAAGGACTGCAGACCATCAATAGTAGTTGATGTAAGTGAGAGAGAGGGAGAGCTCATGGGTGGGTACTAATGATCATTGGTCCTTCCTCAGTGGTTATGGGAAGGAAATAAATATCTAGTTCAGTCCATAGAGTGGCATGTGCTGCTAGGTAAGGGAGTAGGTTAGCCCTTACCCTGTGGAGAGTTTTGTTAAGAACACCAACAAAGAAGTAGCAACAACAAACAAACTACAACATTTTTCTCGTAAAGGTTGTGTACTATTAATTGAGTTATATAGTTGTGTTTTTCTTTTTTTTTTTTTTTAAATTAATGCTATGAGGGGTGATGGATCCCCCCCCCATCTTCTCCTCCATCAGTTTATGCATTTATTTTGTTTGCTGTGAAATAATTTATACGTTCAATTCGACTAATTGCAAATAATTTTCTTAAACACTAAACCAGATGCACAAAGTAATAACTTATTAACACTGCAGTTCATACAAGCAAACAATACAATTATTCATACACTGTTAGCCAACACTACTATTCATTGAAGCAATAAGCACAACTATTCCTACATAAAACAATATAGAATTAATTTCTGTCTAAAAATGTTCGTTTTTGCATGTTTTAATGACATCCCTGGTACTCATTAAATATAATGACCTTTTCAAGCTTCACAATAGCTTTCTTTGTTAGTAACTCAGAGGAGAATCCGTTCCACAGCTGCATAATGAAGTGATAAGTTCTGATTATACCAAGGCAATGATTAAATTAATAACTTTATTATTGGTAATTCTGTTTAGCTGTTTAGTATGAACAAAAACATGCCAGGATCAAAGTCTTTTTGCACAATACCTTGTTTGTTTGCTTTGTTGTTCCAGCCGATTCCTAACCAGATCAAAGTATCCTTCCCTTCTCATCTCTGGTAGCAGTCCCAACGTTAAATCTACTGCTTGATGACTTCCAAATGCAGACAATGATTTTGTTTGTAAAGGAATACAAGGTGGTTAAGCATTCCCGTGACTACATTCACAAGATATCAGACTGAAAGGATAATCATATTCCTTCATCTTTTATGACTTGACTGATTTTTCCCCTTAAGTATGAATGTTTGACAACACCTAATAATTCTTCCCATGTTACTAATAGTGTCCATAGATGAGGTCTGTTGTTGCTCAAGAAGTCCAGGGATTGGCTGAGGTTATGGATGCAAGCTCAAAATGACTGGAACTTGTGAAAACTAAAAATTTTTAAAATTCAAATACACTTGGTTGCTTGTTTTTTTTCAAAAGAAAAAAAAAATTTTTTTAGCATATTTTTTTGTATCTCAAGAGCATTAGTTAATGAGATTTTTACACCTTCAATGAGATGAAATTGCCAACTTACACCCTGTAACCACAGATGTTCAAGTTTGAGCCTTCATGCTCAGGTATCTGGATGAGTAAACAACTATGTTGTTGGCTTCTTTGCCATAACATTGTGTAGCAATCTTTGAAACAAAGTTTTAAACTTCACAATTTCTGTCACTTCTGACTACCACATGAGAATTTGGACTTTCTGCTCTTTATTGGAAGAGAGGTCTAGAATTTTATCAAATTCAGGTTTAACTCTCCTAATTCTCCATACCATGACAACAGAGGGATGCTTGGTGGCATGACATTTTAAACAGCTGCTTGCTCTAAATAAATGTAAAGTACAAACCACAATAATCAGAGATTACATTGAGCTATGGTTACAAGCTCTGACCTTTGGCCTGCAATCAGTGTACCACATGGCTTGGTGCTACAATGCTTTATGGTTAGCTGCACTCTTGTAGATATCCCTGAGAGTTTGTGAGTTAGGTAGGAATGTTTTTGTGGTTAATTCAGAATAAGGTTTTTTTTTTCCTCAAAACAAAACAAAACAAAACAAAACAAAACAAAACAAAACAAAACAAAACAAAACAAAACAAAACAAAACAAAACAAAACAAAAAACAAACCACTTTTTTTTCTCAAGAGCATTACCCAATGAAGAGTTTATACCCTTGAATGAGATAATAACTTACACCCTATAACCTAAAAAGTGTAAGTTTGAGCCTTTTCCATCATAATACTGTTGAGTTTTTTTTTTCTTCTTTCTCTTTTATTTTAATTTATTTTTCGCAATGTCCTTTCCTCAGCTGGAGAGTCCATTCCACCTCATTCTTATTCTCTTTCGGTTTTGTTTAATTATTTATTTTTTCAATTAATAATGTTGCTTTTTTCTTCTTTATTGAGGTTCCCCCCCCCCCCCCCTCCTTTTTTGTCCCTTTTTTGTCCCTTTTTTGTCCCTTTTTTGTCCCTTTTTTTGTCTCTTTTTTTGTCCCTTTTTTGTCCCTTTTTTGTCCCTTTTTTGTCCCTTTTTTGTCCCTTTTTTGTCCCTTTTTTGTCCCTTTTTTGTCCCTTTTTTGTCCCTTTTTTGTCCCTTTTTTGTCCCTTTTTTTGTCTCTTTTTTTGTCCCTTTTTTGTCCCTTTTTTGTCCCTTTTTTGTCCCTTTTTTGTCCCTTTTTTGTCCCTTTTTTGTCCCTTTTTTGTCCCTTTTTTGTCCCTTTTTTGTCCCTTTTTTAACTTCATAATTGTAGGAATTATCTGAAAAAAAAATTTTAACATAAATTAAGCCAAACCAAACTGTCTTAACCAGAATGGTTTTCATTACGAGATAAATAGTTTGCTGTTGAGGATATGGATGAGAGCCAGGGAGAGAGAGAGAGAGAGAGAGAGAGAGAGAGAGAGGGGGGGGGGGAGGGAGTTATTAATAATGTTGTGGGATGGGTACATCTGACCAGAGATATCCTTGGTGGAAGAAGCAGTGGATATGAGTGAGAGAGAGAGAGAGAGAGAGAGAGAGATTCCATGACCATGTATGGAATTATGCCTGAGGCCTTGTTTATCATGTGATATTCAGGACACATTTCTATTCCAGCAGTTATGGAAAGTCCCAAGGGTCTTCACATGTGAAACTGGTTCAACCCCATAAACACACCACATCCCAATTATGTTTAATCCACTCAAGGAAAATCTTTGATCTTTCAAATAAAATTTTTAAAATCCCCAAAAGCCACAAAGTGCATAAACACAACTGTCTCTGAAAACATCACTGTAATTCAGTACTATGCCAAACAAACTGGTTGAAGTTGAAAATCACTTTGAAAAATTACTTGGAAGTATCTGGCCTCCTCCTGTGTGTCGAAATCATTAGATTTGACTCCATATATGGTCATACTCAATGCTCCAGTGTGCAGTGGATGTGAGGTCATTCAGGAGAGGGGATTTTTTTTCCATGATGACAGAACCTTCCACCTGGAATGTTTCAATGTCACCAAAAGATGCTTGAACTCATTATACTTCACATGATATTACTTTAATAGTTATTTCTATCAATCTTTAATTTATAGTTACTCTAAAATCTCCTTCCCCTATCCACTCAGAAAATGAAATAATGAATAAATTAATTAATTGAATAAATAAGAGAAAGGAGTCTGTTTGTTTAACATTTGAATACTTTCTTCACTCTTGAATTTATGTTGAGCCTGAGGAGAACTTTTTCTATTTGAATTTTACCCTCACCCTATATATCTAATTTAAAGACAAAAGTAATAAATTTTTTTAAAAAGTTTTCTTTCATTTTTTTTTTTTTTTGCATGTTTTTTTTCCTTAGGATATAAATTCATTAGTATATGTGCAAGCAGTGGACCTTCTTCATGAGAATCTGTTACCTATCAAGAAATGAATGACTGAATGTGAACTTTGTTGCCCTGTCATCCTTTACCAATAGAGGGGAAGCAGAGTAGGTTGCAAATACATATAAAATATGGCATCATCTGGAGAAAAACAGATATACATTGCTACCTTTGCATGCTGTTTATAGGGGCATAATTTGAGGGTGATTAAAAATTGAGGGTGACAACAAATTAAGGATGACAACAAAAGGGAGAAAACAACAAATGAAGACAACAAATGTAGTATAACAAATACGGAATGAGAACCATGTTGCCCTAATTATGCTAAAGGACTGAGAGTGTGTGTGTCAACATATTATTAGACACCGTGTAAGGTGAAGCGACAACACAAACTATTAATCATGAAACACACAACATCATTAATGATGCTTTAAAGTGATTTACTAATGATAAAACTGTTCCCATGTCTACAGTTATGCCTTTAAAATGAATTTAAAAAAAAAAAAAAGAAGAGTAGCTTGGTTTCAGACCTCCCCCTCCCCCACTCTGTTGAATAAAATCCACCAGAGGAAGTACTTTGTCTGGTTTTACAGAAGCATGTACTGTTTGTTGTTGATGTTGAATGAAATGAGACAAAGTCTAGACGCCACATACAGTCTAATCAAGGAATCACAGTGCATGGAGGAAACAGAGTTGTTGATTGTCTGGAAACACCAGTAAGATGTGCTGTGTAACTATGTTCAGGGCCCAATGCTGACTGCAATATTAGTCAGCATATGTGCTGGTGCATCCTTTCTATGGTTGCTAGGGGCTTTTGTGCAGCCCTTGCATAGCGGCTGATGTGGGACTACACCCATCCATATTATGGCATTCTTTTATTGCAAGTTCATCCATGAGAAAGCTGAGGTCATTCTACAGTTAGCAGGATGCAGGCAAGCAAGGGCTTATAGGACAAGTAAACTTTGGCAGTGCGTGCATGAAGTCATACTTGGGTGGACTAGACGTCTATCCCTCTGGCAGATTAGATCGAGAAGATTATTTCAACAAAATTATCGGCATTGGAGTGGGTGGTGTCATCAGAAATTCAATATTTATATAAGGGAAAATAGGACAACATTTCTTATTAATATTGTTCAATGGAGTTCCCTGCTTAATTAACACTATACACATACATGAGCTTTTTCATGTGCAGTACTTACCTATTTCAGAATTTTCTAAATAGTGGCATGTTAGTGAAGTATGTTGCATTCTGAGTCACTATGCTAAACATGAACATCACTAGTTTATCGTTATTAACACTTTTTACCTGCAAACTTTTTTTCTTCGTGAAATTTAAATGTTGCTTTCTTGTTGATCTTGTTGTTCTTAGGAAACTTCCTCAGGAACACCAGTGCTAAGGTCTCCGTCCTGGTCATGGTTGGGTATTGTTTTTTTTTTGGTTGTTCTTTACCTGAGATTAAGTCATGATTAAGTTAAAACATTAAATCATAAGTGAGCGGATTTTTGGCTGGAAATTTTCAGTTTTTTTTGGTTGTTGGTTGCTTTTTATCATTGGAGAACAAGTTGCTATCATGCTGCTATCAATCTCTGCCATTATTTATATCCGTTGAGTTATTTTGGCAACATCCTGGTCAATACCATCTTCACTCTTTACTAATAGCAGCTGTGAATGGACTCCCCCTCAATGCTATCATCTGCAACAAATGCCCCAGTTTATTAGTGCCTGTTCCTGCTCACCACCATGCAGGGTGGATAAGTGTCTAGAGGAGTCTCAATGTTGTTGGCCTGTGGCATGTGTGCATATACAGCAGGGGCCATCACTACATCCCACAAGATCAATGGGAAAACTTGGATGCTCTCAACTCTATGCCTATTTAAGATGATTTTAATCAAGCATGACTGGTTACTTGAAAAAGCTGTATTTGTAATCCCTTCCATTATGGAGTCAATAAACAGTAATCTATAACCCGTCCTCTTCATGCTACACTTTCAGTGTAAATTACAGAGAGAGAAGAAGAAAACAGAACAACAGACATCAGCAACAAACGACTCAAAGTAACTTCTACTTGAAAAAAAGAAAATTTTATTATTTATTTTTAAAATAATTTTGTTTGTTTGTTTTTTTAATTCAAATTTCCAATATATACATGAAGCATCGTGTGGATTATTCTGGATTGTGTGAACTTCCTGGTAAGGATAGAGCAAGGAGTGAGATATCAACTTGGGAGTCCTGGCTATTGCTGAAATGCACTAATTACTTGTTTGTGAGAGCAATATTTATTTCGCGTGATTTTGTGGTGACACTTATAGGGCAGTTAAATTATGTCATGACAAAAACTGCTCCAGAGGCAACAAGCTGCTAAAACACAATTAATTTCACCATGGAAACAGATGATCTTTCTTTCTTTTTCTTTTTTTATTGGAACTATTTCCTAATTGTGTTTTAGGTGATGTCATTCTTCTGTAGGATGATGTCACTATTATACATGTTCTTTGCTTGTCTGTTGAGGATTTCCTATATCAGGGAAGAAAGGATGATCAACATTCTTCACAGGATATCACGGGAATGCTCTACTTGCCAAACACCAAACTCCTCAGTAGTTACACATGTAGACTGGCAGAGCCCAGGGAAGAGGGCGTGGTCATGTCTTAGAGTTGACACTAACTTGATGTAGCTCTTAACCACTCCCTGTCCTCCCAGCTGTATATATGGTGGGGGAGTATGTTTGTCTTGGGTAATTGTGTTTGTCTGTACGTCACTTTACTGTATAGAGTGTAATGCAAACTGCCAACATCGTCTGGAATAGGGTTACTATAAATAGACATCAAAGAACTTAGTGTATAAGTGGTTACTATATTTAGACATCAAATCATTAAGTGTATAGGATAGAATTGATGCATGTAGTCAGTCAAAATATAATACTGGCTTCTTTACTCCTTACTCTCTCTCTCTCTTTATTTTCTCTTCTATTTTCTCCTCCTTCGTATCCTCTTGCCTCCCTCTTGCCTCCCTCTTGCCTCCCTCTTGCCTCCCTCCCTCCTTCCTTCTGGCCCGCACACACACACACACACACACACACACACACACACACACACACACACACACACACACACCAGGAGGAGAATGAACTTAACGAGCGTCTTGCTGAGCTGGTGAACAAGGAGAGTGCCATGTTGGCGCTGGCCAACTATGAGGCTGTGCACAGCTCAGAGGGTGAGTGGTTGTTACTCCCTGACAGTTCAGGTTGGACACACTGTCTGGGGACACTGCCTGGGGACACTGCCTGGGGACATCAGACAGTGTTATATATGACGATGCTGAGTGGCACATAATTAATGCCCTATGCAACATATCTGAGGCCCTATGCAATATAATTAAGGCCTTGTGCAATATAACTAAAGGCCCTATGATAAGGCCGTATGCTAAGGCCTTATGCTAAGGCCGTATGCTAAGGCCGTATGCTAAGGTCCTATGCTAAGGCTATATTCTAATGCAATATTGCAGTGTGAGGTTATATAAGAGCTTGTGTATATAGATCAGTTGAGCTTATAGCAACACATGTGCCTATAGCCCAGGTGAGCTTATAAGAGAGCATGCGTGTGCCTATAGCCCAGGGGAACTTATAAGAGAGCATGTGTGTGCCTATAGCCCAGGGGAACTTATAAGAGAGCATGTGTGTGCCTATAGCCCAGGTGAGCTTATAAGAGAGCATGCGTGTGCCTATAGCCCAGGTGAACTTATAAGAGAGCATGCGTGTGCCTATAGCCCAGGTGAGCTTATAAGAGAGCATGCGTGTGCCTATAGCCCAGGTGAGCTTATAAGAGAGCATGCGTGTGCCTATAGCCCAGGTGAGCTTATAAGAGAGCATGCATGTGCCTATAGCCCAGGTGAGCTTATAAGAGAGCATGCGTGTGCCTATAGCCCAGGTGAACTTATAAGAGAGCATGCGTGTGCCTATAGCCCAGGTGAACTTATAAGAGAGCATGCGTGTGCCTATAGCCCAGGTGAACTTATATGAGAGCATGTGTGTGCCTATAGCTCAGGTGAGCTTGAGACTACCTGTGTGTGCCTATAGCTCAGGTGAGCTTGAGACTACCTGTGTGAACTTATAAGCGACTCAGAGCATTCCTTTATAGCTCAGATCAACATATAGACCAGAGTTAACTGGTGTGAGCTTATGAATGTTGTGAGCTTATAGCTCAAGTGAGGTAGAATTCCTGAGTTAACAGTGTAAGCTGACATGAAATGTAGGAATGTAGGAGAGATTGTGCTAACCATTTAAGTGAGCTTTTAAATCAGAGTTTATCAGCGTAAGTTAATAATAGCGTGCATTTATAACTCAGGTGAGCTATATATCTGAGTTTAATTGTGAGTGCTTGTAAGAGAGACTGTGCATATATATCAGGTGATCTTTTAAACCATTCTTTACCAGTCCAAGTTTATGAAACGAATTTAGAAGTCTATGCACACAAGGAATAAATTTGTTAAACTAATTGGTCAGTTACTGTTTTAATTACATGTATATATAACAGTTAAATTCATAAATATTGGTTTCCATTCAGAATCTTCAGCGCACAGTAACTCTCCTGATTTCAATTCCCCTCCGGATGTATCACCTACAGTCACGTAAGTACAGGTGGTAAATGGTGGTCAAGTTATGATAATATACAAGATGGGGTAAGGGGGGGGGTCGAGGAAATGCTGTAAAGCTAATAATGGAACTTAAAGTTTTTCTAAGTTTAAAATCTCCTTTTTTTTATTAATTGCTCTGAATTTATTCATACAAGATTTGTGGCTAAATTGAATTACCTCTCTGCTAGTGGCACTGGGGAAGGTGATTTACAGTGTGTCTGTGAATGGAGACAGTCTAGCAGAGGAACATTGCTAAACCACATTGTTGTTCCTCTGTCTAGCACTAATGATTGCTGCAAAATGTTTGCGTTGTTCATTTGATGGTGCTCACTCAGATCTGTGGGGTGTGGAGCAGCTTCAGGTGGAAGATCTACTCACAGCAGTTGCCATCATTCAATGTGTGCCTGCCCACTTTAATTCATTAGTTGAATTTATTTCAAAGGCATTTCTATTCTTCTTAAAGCCATCAGAGAGAGAGAGAGAGAGAGAGAAAGAGAGAGAGAGAGAGAGAGAGAGAGAGAGAGAGAGAGAGAGTGTGTGTGTGTGTGTGTGTGTGTGTGTGTGTGTGTGTGTGTGTGTGTGTGTGTGTGTGTGTGTGTTACAACCAATTATTTAATGGAATGGTATGTAATCCTTTAAGCTATTTGTGACACTTAAAAACAACAACACTTTACCACAAATTCTTGTGATTGTTCTTCTAATTATGGGAACAAGTATCCCTTTTTGATGGCATGGCAGACAAGGGGTTGCACAGTAGTATCAGATGCCCTGTAGGCATGGTTAGATGTTGAACTCAAGTACCCTCAAAATTCAGAATTAGTGACATTATTGATTGATTAAAATAATCCTAATATTTTCTGATGCCAGCCAGTATTAAAAAAATTTTTTCTTCCATAACCGTGCTAGTAAGGAAATAAGGTCTGTTTGAATTTTAAACCCATTTATTCACATTTGTTAAGTCTATTTGTGATACTTTAAGTGATTGTTATTTTATCACTATATAAAGTAATATTGTTAATAAAAAATATATCCCTCTTTTGCTGGCTATTTTGGAGCCATAAAAGTTTCATAGCCACCTACATGTTGAAAATATAATTTGTGAGAAAATTTGGCTATAATTTCAGAAGAATTATAATTTAGTTCGTTGTGCTTCCATTAGATTTCCAGCCAGACGTGTTGCCAACATCAGAGGTTGACCTGATCAACCGGTTGCTATGGTAGTATAGAGTAGACAAAACAAATTAGGGGTAGAGATTAAATTGGGTTAGTGGGTGTCAGGCTGAGTGTGGGAAGTCTCTCAATATTGCTGGCATAAGTTACCATTCCACCAGAATGAAATCAACTATAGTGTGTCACTAGAAATCCCCTTGAGTGGTTCTAGGCGATGTAGAAATCACTTTCAAATTGCTATTGTTTACTGTTCTGTATTCAGGTTAATGTGAGGGAACAGCTGGCACAAAGTTCTTCTCATGCCTTGTCATCTTTCCTTTAATGGAATTTAACTGGTTGATGCAATTAGAGGAACAATATTCTTGATTAGAGAAGTATATTTAATTGAAGGAGCAATATGGAAGGAGCCAGTCACTAACCTTACTCACAAACATCATTTAAGTAGCTGTTCATCAGAAATGAAATTTATAAGATGTTTAAATGCTATTCAATATGAAATAAAAGCTTCAATTTCTACTCTATACAATATTTAAGAACATGCTGAAAGAGGGAGAAAAAATGATGCCATTTTGCAATTTTATCCCCTTCCTCCATCAATGAGCAACCACTAATGATCTTTTCACAGTTGTAGCTACAGAGTGGTGGTTGTTTGTTTTTTTAAATCTGGAATATAATTTTGAGAAAATCTTGTTGGACATCTTTACTCCCTTTCTCTATATATTTACATCCAGTAAATATTATACGTAGTCATCCAGGGTCCAACAATATTTATGGTAGTTAACTCCCTGCCTGCCCTGCCCTGCCCCTGCCCTGCCCTGCCCTGCCCTGCCCTGCCCTGCCCTGCCCTGCCCTGCCCTGCCCTGCCCTGCCCTGCCCTGCCCTGCCCTGCCCTGCCCTGCCCTTGTTACCCTAGGCCTCTCTGTTGCTCCTTTAAGCCCTAATTCTATCTCAGACTGTCCAAGGTGATTGTGTGTGACATCTAAGACTAGCACTGATCTGATACTATAGCTTTAATATGCCCATGTGGTCACTGCAGCTTCAAGACTGAGGAAATATTCCTCTGTTGTTTGGTGGTAATGATTTATTCCCTCACTACTAATCCATTCAGACAGATAATGAGAAAATTTATTAAAACAAAATAATGACATTAAATGACATTCATCTTTTCATATTCTTAATTTAGGATTAAAAGAAGGAAAAAAAAAATTTTTTTTTTAATTAAACAGCTCTTGTAAGTATGCCTTATTAAACAGAACACTGACAGCTGATGATGAAATATTTGTAAGTCATTTCAAATAACAAAAGTTCAGCTCGTAATAGGTAAGGTTGTTGTTTCTTGTACTAATGTAATCGTTCCTTTTTTATACATGCACTAACATTGCACATGTCCTGAACATGATGCGTGTGATGTTGTAAGGAACAACTGTTGACTGTTTGCTCTAATTTTGTCATTGCATTAATCATGTATTAATGTTTTTAAAATAGAAATTATAAACCACAACCTGATTATGATATTCTCTCACCTATTTTCTCTCTCTCTCTCCTCATCCTGCCTTGACCCCTCCTCCTGTCTCCACACCTCCCCACCACTTCTCTTCCTCTCCCCTCCATTACCACATTATCTCCTTACCTGTGCCACGCCTCCTCACAGGAGTCCCGGGTCCAACAAATACTCAGCGATATTCCCTCTGGTGCTGGAGTCCTCTCAAGCCCTCCAGCATCTCTGTCACACTCCTCTCACTGCCAACTCATCTCTGACTGCAGGCCAGAACTCATCCTCCTTCTTTACCTCTCCTCACTCCTCCTCTGTGTCTCTCATCAAAGTTTTCCTCCCTGAAGGGCAAAGTACATTTGTGAGTGAACTAATCTGTTATGTGTTCGTATAACTATGTTGTTATGTGTTTGTGTGCTTGTATATTTGCGTGGCAGTGGTCAGTATATGTAAAAAGTAGAATTTTTTTCTTTTCTCATTGGATTTGATGTTCCAGTTGTGTTAAAATTATTTCTCTCATTGTCGGAGCTACTCATGCCCCATTAGTTAGAAAAACTGCAGAGCAAAATGTATGACTCTATAAATAGAAATGATAATTTGGTTGATAGTTTCATTTGAAACTTGTGTAGCACCTTCATTCTGAAACTGCAGATATTGGGTGAGTATTCGTCTCAACTAAGAGGCAGTGGTGCCTAGACATGTAAAACTAAGATATCTTCTGATCCAATTGTTTTACTCTAGGACAAAGAAGCAAACAAAAACCGAATATAAAAAAAAAACAACAAGAAAACAACAAACCTCTGTCCAAGTCCAACCACTTACCATTTCCTAGAAACAAGCTACGCCTTCCTAATAATGCGTCCATTCACACCAAAGACAAGCTAAACCCTCCAGTGACTTAGTTAAAGATGGCTTCATTGATAAGTTGACTTAACTATTGTAGTACAGACCCACAAAAGTGATTTGTGAATGTCCCTAGTCATTTAAAGCAGAATAGTGCAGATAGTCTTTGAAACTTATTTCTATTGCAATTAAAGGAAGCCTTGCAATCTAATCAGAGACCATATGTTTTTTGTTTGTTGGTGTTATATAAACAACAACAACATATTTATTATGTTTAAGTAGCATTACGCTGTACAGATTGGTTCACACTTATACCACGTCTCTTCCTCCCTGTGCTTGCTTGTCCAGGCCTGACAGTGTCTCCTCTGGTGTTCCTTAAGGAAGAAAAAAAAAAGTATTTTATTATGTTATAGAATGTAGTATAGAGACCTCGGGCAAACAAACAAACACAGTGACACAGTTTCAGTGATACATGTGTATTGAAAACTTGGCAAGGATGATACAGAACCAGATATTTTAATTCACAGAAGCTGTAATATTGAATTACTTCAGGTGCACACAATAGCATATGAAGGGCAAACTAATTCCTATCATGCTGCAGTATCCCCGTATTCCATACATTACAGGCTGAACTACGTGCAAACTCATCCTTGATCAACAAAAAGAACATTTTAAGTACATTTGGTGCATATATGCTTGTCATGTAGAGGGTGTATAAGTTACAATACTAAATCTACGGCCAAGAACTCCAGTGATGCTTTTTAAAGAGATATATTTCATTTGATAATTGGCATGACAACAAGCAAATTTGAGGAGGTAACTGTTGGGCTTAACACTAGACAGGGGCTGATGTTTCTTTGAAACCAACCAACTGTGCCTACTAGCAAGAAGGAGGAAACAGAACCAGTAGGATTATGGAGGGCAGGTAAGGTTTCTTTAGTAGCAGTAAAGATGATGGGGATGGAAGAGGGAAGGATATAATAGCCATAACTCAGCTGGTGTTGTGACCACAGGGTCTTGGAATAGTCAGTAGTTGATCACTCGATGGAAGAATTGAACTCCAAGCTAACACAAGAGCAGTCCCGCACTAAAACCTGTGGCAAATAGTTACTATGATATTTATTAAAACATAGTCTTTTAGACCAGGTAAAGTAGTTGTTTAGAACACTTGGAGTGGGTCAAAATTGTGGGAAGATTCACAACTTTTGGGTTTCTATATAGTCTAAAAATACCTGTAACCACAGGTTACAAGATTTCCATACAGTTAAAGCTTGTAATCACTTAGTTGTAACAACAGAGTTTGGTGTTTCCATACCATAAAGAATTTGTTAAAAATCCATTCTTGACAAAAATATGTGAATGTATTCCCCCCCCCCCCCCCCCCCCCCCCAACCACCATTTCAAACATTCCTAGACCTGTGTGCCTCAGGTAACAATGCCACAGATATAGATGAACAGTGACAGAGTGTTTGTGCAGTTGTACTCTATCAAAAATGACATGCACTTTCTAAGATGGTTTAGGAAGAATTATTGTTGTTTTGGAGTGTACATCACACAGAATCATCACAGCATCTGCACACTTCATATGCTTTGGTACTGGAATTTACTAGTTCAGTTATTCAGAATTCTGTGTTCCTTCAACATTATAGGAAACACTCCAACACAGTAATTATCATGAACCAGCCCAGTATCCTGATCATTAAACCACTTTCAATTCATATTACTTTTTAATTCTAATTAAATTACTTTCAATTAATGTTGAAATCACTTTAATTCATGTTCAAATCAATTTATTTCATGTTTAATCACTGGAATTGCTTTCAATTCTCTCTCACCTGATGTGCCTACAGGTGCAAGTCAAGCCTTACCAGACGATGAAGCAGGCCCTGAAGAAGGCCATGTCCATGCGGAACCTGACCACCTCTCGCTGTGTGGCGTACGTGGTGCAGCCGAGCAGTCCCTTCCCCAACAGACACAGGGTGGACTGGGCTATGCACACCACCCTCCTGACTGGACCCGAGGTGGGTGTGGTCTGCTGGAGGGCAATTATGTGCTGGGGCTTAGGGCATCTTTCATGTGCATACATTTACACTTTCATCCACAATCATAATCCGGTCTACTCCAGAACTTATTAATACGTAGTAGAGCAAGTTACACTTAGCCCAAGCTATATATGATACTTCTGTGGCACTTCATTATGGTACCTTAGATTTACCAAGCCATTTTCACCAACAAGCCAACCCTTTCCCATAGTACATCAATCAACTTAAAGTTATACCATGCCCTAGCTTGTCCTAAGGTCATTTAAAAAAAAAAAAAAAAATTGGTGCTACTTTATTGTTGTTTCTCGTGCTCAGGTACATGTGGAGTACAAAGGTCGGACTGCAACAACTGAACCCTCCAATCACCATAGCTTTGTGAGTTTTTGTGATTGAGGTTTTTAAATGAGAGGGTGTGGCGCTTAGATTTATAATTATTGTTGATTTCACCACCAATGAAACATGTTGTGCTGGTAGGATTGATGCCTCATTGTCTGGTGGGGTGCGGCTACATGACATAGGAAACATGTTTTTAAATGGCTTCAGGGAAAGCTCGATGATTTAAGCAGCTTGTTCTGCTAACAAGGAGACTTCATGTGATAGTCCTTTATAATACATTCCTGAATAGTGTTGCTTAGGTATCAATAAAGTGGTGTGAAAAACTGCAAAATTCACTTTAAGGAGGTTTCTACATGTCTGATCATTATCTATCTATTTATCTGTCTATATATATATCTATATATTTGTCTATATATTTGTCTGTTTGTTTGTCTGTTTGTCTATCTGTCTGTCTAGTTTGTCTGTCTGTCTGTGTATGCTTCTCTCTGTCTGTCTGTCTATCTATTTATTTATCTATCTATCTATCTATCTATCCATATCTGTTTCCCCCTTCCCCCCCCCCCCCCCCCCCACACCAAGCTCATGAGCATAGGTCCTCCCATAACAATTCTTACAGAGTGTCTTCAGCTGATGGACATTAAATACTTTCCAAACTTTCTAGCTAAGGTAGTGCCAGTACATAACTCAAAGTATTCAATAAATATTAACAAATATGATTTGTTGATTCAATGATCAAAATAACTGTAATAATTGGTAAGGGTCGACAATTTTGAAACTACAACAGAGATGGACTAATTTAGATATTTTCCTTCTCCTCATAAACTACTCGTAATAATTCACTATTCTCCAATTTAGTGAAAACAATGAGAAGTGAAAATACTACGTTATAAGATTAAGGCTTAATCTTTAGGTCTTAGTGGTTGGAATCCAATATTTCTATGGGAATTCATTATTTGCTTCTATCTACCCTCATCATCTACTATGAAAAGCAGCTGCACTGAATGACAAAGGTTTTAAACATATAGCTTTTTCTGTCACTGTTTTCTTCCCATGTTTACCTCACATACCCTGGTAGCTATACTGGTAAAATTGGTAAAGTGTAATCACAAAGGAAGCTAGAATAAGTTTGATGTTGGACAGGTCAGTTGGAGAGACTTTTAAAATGTCTTCCTTTGTATACACTGGCATTAATAATTTTAATAATGTATGCAATGTTATATCTTAATACAAGTATTTCAAACTTCTAACATTCTGCATAAAAAGGGAAGAAATAAAAGCATAATTATATTTGTAAAGTAAAGTTTGGAAAGACTGGAGTCTTAGATCTTTAAGTACACAGTTATTAAATGATAGCACAACCCCCCCCCCCCCAAGGTATCAGTATATTTCAATATATTTGTATGGATTCCATTAAAAAATAATATATATTTTTAATTAGTTATAATAATAAATTTTAAAAGCTGTACAAAAAAAAAAGAGAAGAAATAACTATCTAATTTAATTTGGTAAAGGGTTATCAAACAAGTATTTTTCATTGGTACAGTGTTGCCTTCTATCTTCACAGGTGGAGTGTGTCATTGTTTACTTCCTCCCCTCTTCTATACAAGCATACATATATACATACAGCTGCCAGCAATTAGTTGTGGTAGGTTGTTATTTACAAGGGTGTCTCAGAATAGCCAATGTGAATGAATAGAAAGTGCCAGGTGATAATCTGATCACTAAGGCACATGCCAAGTGGACACACAGTCAGTCATACTGTCATGGCCTCTCACCCACCTAGTTACTGTGATGTGTGCAGAAGTCAGTGATTGTGGTAATAATGATGCCCACTGACAGATTTCCTCCCAGCCAGTTGGTCTTTAGTGCCTGTTCAGCTGTTAAATGAATCATCCCTCTGTCATTCTGCTGACTCTGCAATCATTGTACACCTGTGTGGTACTGGTCATCACAATTTTTTTTAATTCTTAAATTATCGTTTTAATACAAAAAGAGGGGGAAAAATCAGCTGTGACTTTTCTCTTCCATTTGAACCTCTAACTGGTGTATGTTCACATAATAGTACACCATATGATATATTGTTTGTAGTTTTTGCACATGCTCGTGCGTGCCAATCTTACTATAATTCTCAATTTGTTTGTTTTTTTGTTTGTCCGGTAACTACTCTCAGATTATTGGGCCTAAAGGGCTCAATTTTCAAATTTTGATGGGGGGGGGGGGCACCCTGGGGACGTTATAACGAAGTTTGGTAAAGATTGATTTGTTCACTAACTCCTCCCAGATGATTGGGCCTAATATACAGGGTTTAATGAGGGTCACCTTATAAGGTGGTTGTACAGAAATGAGTAAAACCCTGTCCGGCTATCCCCCTCCTCCCCAATTTGCTGGCTGTGGTCATAAGTTTAATGCCTGAGTAAACCACCCCACTTATTACAATTGTGTAAACACATACATCATCAAAACTGTGCCCAAACCACTTCCAACTCTCTATTCTTTTTTTTTCTTTCTCCTTTATAAGCCCTGTAGGCCCAAGCATGTGGAATGATCTACTATTATATTAAGAGATCCTTGTCTATGCCATAGGATGGGTTCTATGCTGAAATATCTTTTGTGGGGGAAGGGGGAGCTGTTCTTTCCATCCGTAGGGATTGGTACTTTGCTAATAATTGTATAAATCCTTTTAACTAACTATATATGTATGACGTACTATATTGCCTCATTAGGTACGCAAGACATTCATCACTTGGCAATACTGCAATGTCTGCAAGAAGCACCTCTTTCAAGGCTTCAAGTAGGTCAAAGCACTGAAATGTGGTTATTAATTCTTTATCCCTTACCATAACATGATATACAAATGTTATTTCTTGCTTATATCTTTTATTCAAAAGGTTATCTAAATTATAAAGTATTTGATCTGTACATGTTAACACAAAATTTGTTCCATTTACAATACTACTAATAACCAAAGAGTTTATTATTTTTGAAAACCCTTTACCATGTACATTTCCCTCCCACTCTCTCTCTCTCTCTCTCCCCCACGCCTCTTTTTTTTTTTTTTTAACGAACATGTTATGCTTCAATCATCTTTGTAGGTGTGAGGTTTGTGGATTTCGTTATCACCAGCGTTGCTTTGCCAAGGTCCCCACTGTGTGCACTTACTATGACGACGACATACTCTATGCCCGGTTAGTTGTTAAGATGCTCTCTAACTAATTAATTAATTAATTGTTGCACAACACATTTGTATGTCATATATATGCATACAAACATATATATATGACACTTTTCTATCAGTATCATTTCAAATTTCATGTAATTACACAAGTAGGGACAAGTCATATAATTGTATCATTTAAATTAATGGCATCTCTATATCTCATTCGACTGGTAAAGTGTAAAGATATTTTTCTGGTACTATTAGTGTATCAGATAGTGATGATTTTCATTCTATTGCTGTACAGATTTACGGACTAAGATATGTAAATTTGGATGTGGTGTATTTGAGCTTTCATAGCATGGAGTGTAAACTGGGTGTGGTTCAAATGCATATGATTTGTGGTTAGCTATTGCTAATGCACAGTTTTGGATTTACCTTAACTAGCAGAAAACCCTCCCTTTGGGCGGGTTTTAAGTTGGTTACTTGCCGTATCAGACGTGTTAGGTTTGCTTTATGTAACTGTAGGGATTATTGACACTAATCTCATTGATCAAACAAACATGATCTAATTAATAAACATGCCAAGTTTCTTTGATGGTTAGTCCTCCATGTCACCAAACCACACCCATAAAAACCACACCCATAGCCACCCAATCTGACCATACTTTCATGAGGATGTGCAGTGAGGTGCCCTAATCAATCCCTGAAAGTTTCGTGAAGATCCCTCCAGTGGTTTGGGAGAAATTAGAGTCAGCACATACAGACAAGTATACAGATAGACAAACAGACAGGCATACAGATAGACAAACAGACAGACAGACAGACAGACAGACAGACAGACAGACAGACAGACAGACAGACAGACAGACAGAAAAAAAAAACAACCGATTGTGAATTATAGTAAGATTAACAGATTGTTTGTCCATAATCATTCAGAAGAGCAGCTGCAATTGAGTAAGTGTGAGTGGTCAAACCATGTCTGCCCATTAAGTTAACCAAATGCAGCTGTTTTAAAACTGATCCAGCTTATCCACAACCTCATTGGTCATTTCATGGATATATTTATTATGCTGAGGTGCATTCCCTGAGTCTTAATTAAATACATTTCCCCTTCCCATACCACACAAGTCAGTCACCACTGCACCAACAATTACATGTTGTATCTCTCTGTTTTACACTCTGTGAGACCTACCTTTTGAGGTCCAGGAATTACAAATTGATTATCAAAGCAAACCAAGCACATCCCATTATGCTAGAATAGTTGGCAGTTTAAAAAAAATTTTTTTTTTCATTGCTGGTTTGTTTTTTTCCCCTTCTTTTTAATTATTGTTGGGGGAGGGTTTTGGTGATGGGTTTTTCCCTTCCTTTCCTTTGTTTTTAAAAATTATTTTTTATTATTTTTCAGAATTATTTTTCTTTCCTTTCTTCTTCTTGAAAAATGTGTATGTGTAATTAATTGACAATGCAGGTGTATCTCTCTATGTGTAAAAGCTGAAAATGTTTAGGTAAATTTTAAATTTACTCCAAAGTCTATAATGCATCCCAAAGTTTTACTACAACAATACATGCTTTAGTGTGGTGAAGCAATGAGTTGCACAACCGTGGCTTTCAATAATATTGTATCACATCTTAGTTTGGTTTCACACGTGCAGAATACTACCCTTCCCTTTTGGGGTAGATTAGCAGCTGGCTATAAAATTGTGACATCTCCATATTGATCAGTAGTCACAGGTTCAATTTAATATCCAAATAGAGCACACCATGGTGTAAATGCATTATGTGGTGATAGGTATAGTTAGGAACATTTGCACCAAAAATTAATACTCTTGTGATTTAATTATTGTCCTCGTTGTAGTTTGCTCTCTGGTCAGAACCCTCCTCCTCCATCTGTACTGCCTCGTCATCCTCCCTCCCTTGTCCTGGACCAGGAAGAGCTCCCCTCTGGGGGTGCCCTCACTCACTCCAACAACCAACACAACATCATGGAGGCAGAGGCAGCTGCTGCATACGACAACATACAGACTGGCCGCTCAGATGTTCCAGTGGACCACATGTTGCAGCCCCCAAGGTACCAGCCTGTACATATGCATTAGCTGTGGGCCTGTTAGTTGCAATATACATTGTTATTCCAGATTACATTACATGCAATTAGGGAGTGATGTGGCTGGTGGAAAACCAGGGAAATTCCCTTGTGGGTTGGTGGAAAACAGGGAACTTTCCTTGTGGGTTGGGGGAAACCAGGGGAATTTCCTTGTGGGTTGGTGCAAAAAAAAAAAAAAAACAAACAGGGAAATTCCCTTGTGGGTTGTTGCAAAACTGGGGGACTTTCCTTGTGGGTTGGGGGAAACCAGGGGAATTTCCTTGTGGGTTGGTGCAAAACCAGGGAATTTCCTTGTGGGTTAATATAAATACACTATATGTACAGCATGTTTTGTGTTCATTGCTTTGACAATATTTTTTATAATATTATGGATGTTCTGTTGGAATTATAAATAGCTAATGGTGTTAACTATGTTCATGAATTTCTCCTAATATTGTGACAATACTTTCCCAGTATTGTAGGTGTTTTGTCGGAATTTATAAATAGCTAATAGTGTTAACTATATTCATGTTAGTTTCCTAATATTATGTATGTTTCGTCTCTGATTTTATATATCTTATGATGTTAACTGTAAGTCACTTTGTACCCACTGGTCAAAGGTGACAAATGGTGCCCCATAGAATTGCCACAACTGATAATGCAATTATAAGCAGAGGAACTTATTAATTGTAGTAATAATAATTACATGCTAAGACTTAATTGAGAAACATTGGGAATATCAGTTGACTACATTGTGGTTAAATAGGCATTAGAGTACATATACATGAAGTTAGTTTTGTTAACAGTTTCTCTTTATTTTTGGAATTAGGGAATTATCTCATCTTTTCCTCCTTTTCTATATTCTTTCCTGATTTGTTACTGTTGTTGTCAGTGTGCTACGAGAATCTTCGTGGTTTCATTCAGATATTCCTCTTAAAGATGCACACCCCTCTTCATGTTTGGGCAGTCTCCATTGCCATTGCATTTGCTGCAGTTGTGTGTGTTGTCTGACTTAGAAACAATATTCATTCTTCTTATAAAATGGCAGGGTTTAACTTTCTTCTCACCACATTTGTAGCAAGGAGCTGTGTCTTGCATTTCACATCTGACTGTGTATTTATTTTCACATGAGCAAATGAAGAAGCAGATGAGAACTCCTTCCTCTTCTCTTCTAGGAATGGCCTCCTTCATCTCATTACAAGAGTTACATGGAGACCTGGGACAGTCACCTTTAACTTTCCCAATCCAGACTTTATAAGTGTGCCTTGCATATTTGCCTGGACATGTCTCACACTTGAACTGCCACAGATTAGAGTAGCAATAATCTGCACTGCATGCAGTCATACTGGACACACAAAGTAGAAACTTCTGTTATAGCAAAATTAACCACTCAATTACAATTATGGCATTGGCTGGCTGCAGTAGTGTCATATAAAAGCTCATCCCTATCTTATATACTATCTCTACACTAATTGCGGTATTCCCCTGGGGATTTCAGTGAATACTCAATAGTTAGTACATATAGTATAATTAAAATAACATGGTTTTCTGTAAAGTAACACCACATTCTACACATGTTCATTTAATTATTCTCAATAGAGTAGTGTTGTGATTAATAATCTGTATTAGTAGTCGTATCAGTACTCTATTAAAAAAAACAAACAATTTTTTTTGTAGTCTTTATTAGTAATGTATTATAGTCTGTATTAGTTCTGTTTGGTATAACTAACACTAGAATTCTATACATAACTTGAGGCCTGTCCACACTACACAAAACTGATGCGAATTAATTTGAATTGAATCCCCCTGGAAAATTTTTTAATACCCAATGGAAATTAATTGGAATCATAGCGTCCACACTGGAACTACTTTAATCCATGCTAGCAAAATATCCTAAACACATGCTTTATCTTTAAAATGACTTATGGGTGAGTGTTAGTTGTTGGTGTTCTCAGACCTTCTAACCTCAGACTCCAAAAATTTATTCACTGCTTAACTTTCTATTCAAAATTAATTTTTCTATCCTTTTCATTTTTTCAGTACAACTGCTCCAATGCCATTTATCCTCTCTAACTGTTTAGCCTGCCTCCCCTAGAATAGGTCTTATCAAAATTAACAAACCACTTAGGCCATGTAGATTGATTTATATCTAATAATACTAGTCTTGACTTTGTATCATCAAAATAGAAAGGATCTACACACCCACCCACCCACCCACCCACCCTCACAACACCCACTTTTTAAAACTTATTTTATTTTATTTTAATTTTTTGAATGATATCATTCTCTATTCAATTTACAGAGCTTTTTTAAAATTTTTTTAAAAAAATTGGAGAAATAGTGTAACAAGATAAAGGAATGGTGACAACTGATGATTTTAAAACAAATATTGTGGCCAAACTAGAAAGGTGGCAGCATCGTGGTTTAATTCAAATTCAGTGTGGACGCAAGTAATTGGAATTCAGTTCAAATTAATTCGCATTCAATGTGTAGTGTGGACAGGCCTTTACACACCCCCTTCCCCCCTCCTATCAGTCCTGCCACTGATTATTGTCATGTCTCTCTGTGTGGGAGGCTTCCAGCAACCCTGGGCAAGCAAGCTCCCTGGATAATAGAGAATTGCTAATTCTGTCATCCCCCTGCAGTATTTGCTTCCATTGCTGTCTTGGTGGAGTGATAAGGTTTATTGCGAAATGTATTTTAAGCTTTGGATAGAAATCAAGTTCCTGTTTTGTCTACAAGGTTTCACATGCCTGGCAACACCCACTGTGCCCATCACAAGGGCATGCTCCCAAGTCTGTTTAAAGAGCAGCTATTCTGTTTTCATGGTACACACACACACACACATGTATAGTCGTAAGCCTAAAATAATTATAAGTTAAGTGATATTTTACCGACTGAAGCACTAAATTTTTAGAAATATACGGAATCGTATAACTTTCCATGTGTACTTCTTGCAAGCTGAGGAATATATTAGTCTGCCCTTGGTTTAGAAAACAAATTTTTCAAGTTGCTGGAGATAGTTCATGGTCCCTATCGAATATGACGGTGATCAGAAAAGGATAAACTTACAAGGCAAACCACAGCAAGGGGTGCCAGTTTCAGAATTCTTTGGAGTGAGAAACCTAGCCAGGCATCCAAGGATCATGCTTGCAAGGTTTCATCAAAGTCCATTCAGCCTTTTGGCTGTGATGCTAGGACATACATACAGACTCACTTGTATAGATGAGTATGCGTTACATGCTAAGATTTAATTAAGAAAAATGTAAGAGTATCAGTTGTGTACACCATGGTGAAATTGTCACATGAAGCTCTTTGTTTTAAAAACAGTTCTTTTTTTAATTTCTTGAGTTAATGAATTATCTCTTTTCTTCTATTTTCTTCCTTTTTTTATTGTTGGTGGACTAAGAAATTTTCATGATACCATTCAGATATTTCACTCTCAAATATTGACCCTCCTCTTCATGTTGGGGCAGTCTCCATTACCTCTGCATTGGCTGCATTTGTGCTTCTTGTTCGACTTACGGATTATCTTTTTCCGTGATACAAAATGGCAGGGTTCAACTTCCTCCTCACCACATTCATAGCAAGGAGCTGTGTCTTGCATTCCGCATTTGACTGTGTATTCATTTTCACATGAGCAAATGAAGAAGCAGATGAGAACTCCTTCCTCTTCTCCTCTAGGAATGGCCTCCTTCAACTCATTACAGGAGTGACATCGAGACCTGGGGCAGTCACCTTTACATTTCTCAATCCAGACTCTATATTTGTGCCATTCATATTTGCCTGGACATTTCTCACACTTGAACTGCCACAGATTAGAGTAGCAACAGTCCTCACTGCATGCAGCCATGCTAGATACACAAAGTAAAATCCTCCACTAAGTCTGCACTACATCTATCATAACCAACTAGATTGCAATTGTGGGGAAGCATTGGCAGCGGTAGCAGCATATATTGAGCCTTATCTTGAATACAATCTCTATTGTAATTGTGGTATTCCCCTGGGGGTTTCCATAAACATTCAGTAATTAATTCATCCTATTATAGTTGAAACAACAGATGGTATGTTGTGAAGCAACACCACAAGCCATGCCCTCACTTGTTCATTTACACTCGGCATATAGTAAAATACATACTCTAAAGATTTTTCTACACTAGACTTACCTGCCCCCCCCCCCCCCCCCCAATCTGTCTTGTCAGTCTGTCAATGGCTTCCCTTCCACCTTCTACCATGTGGGGCTAGTATCAACCCTGAGCAAACAACCTCAGCATAGAGAACTGCAAATTCTGTCATCTACCTGCATTGCTTGCTTCCATAGCTGGTTTGGTGGAGTGATGAGGTGGGATAAGGTTTCCTGTGAAATGTCTTTTCATGAACATAAGAGCATGTTTTTGCTCTGTCTACTAAGTTTCACATGTCAGTGGATATACATCACACTGCATCACTGTTGGCAACCAGTGTGGCAACACCCACTGTGCCCATCACAAGGGCATGCTCCCAAGTCTTTATGCATTTAAATAGCATCTCTTCTATTCTCAGAGTTGTAATTGGTGAATTAATAATATTCTAAAACGTTTCCCCCTATTTTTTTTATAAATAGAACTTGTGATAAATTGTGAGTTAAGTTCGCTATACAGCCAGTTCTCTGTCTTCTGTTGATGTCATCAATTCATATATAATTGACATACTGTATGTATAGCAAGTAATGTTGTCATCAAACACTATGATGTATTATATTAGCTTGTGGTGTTAGCCATAAGTCACTTTGTACCCACTGGTTAGAGGGGACAAATTGTGTCCCATAAAGTTGACACAACTGATAATGCAATTATAAGCAGAGGAATTTATTAATTGTACTAATAATACAGTACATGCTAAGACTTAATTAAGAAACATTGGGAGTATTAGTTGAGTATATTATGGTTAAGGGGACATTACAGTACATTTACATGAAGCCGTTTGTTTTTGTGAACAACTTTTTTTTTTTAATTTCTTGAATTGGTGAATGATCTCTTCTTTTTCTCCTTTCATTTTTCTTTCCTTTTTTGTTGGTCTACTACGAGGAATCTTCGCGGTTCCATTCAGCTATTCTGCTCTTAAATATTGACCCTTCTCTTAGTGTTTGGGCATTTTCGTTGGTTCCTACATTTGCTGCATCCGTGCTTCTTGTTCGTTTTCTGAACTATCTTTCTGCGTGGTGTAAAATGGCAGGGTTCAACTTCCTCCTCACCACATTCATAGCAAGGAGCTGTGTCTTGCATTTCACATTTGACTATGAATTTTCTTCCACAGGAGCAAATGAAGAAGCAGATGAGAACTCCTTCCTCTTCTCCTCTAGGAATGGCCTCCTTCAATTCATTACAGGAGTTACATCGAGACCTGGGAGAGTCACCTTTAACTTTCTTAGCCCAATATTTACATTCTTGCCCTTTATATTTGCCTGGACATTTCTCACACTTGAACTGCCACAGATTAGACTTGCAATGATCTGAACTGCATTCAGCCATTCTTGATGCTAAATAGTACAAATAGCTTCTCTGTCATAACCAACTAGATTACAATTGTGGCGTTAACTGCCTGTGTAGTAGCATATATGAGGAGCATGCCTTATCTATAAATAGAATCTATGATGATGTAATTGTGGTATTCTCATTAGTTCAGTTAATACATGTATAATGATTGAAAAAAACATGTTTTGCTGTAAAGCAACACTACACATGTACCCCCAAATGTTCTTTTACTCTCAGCCTGTAGCAATTAGAAATTGTTACAACTAACTCAGGAATTATCAATTCACTTCATGCCCCCCTTACTTTCCTCCTGAATTTGTCCTACCACTGACCTCTCTCCCTCCTCCCTCATGTGGGGCTGGCAGCTACCTCAAGCAACCTCGGTAATAGAGAACTGAAAATTCTGTCATTTCCCTGTATTGCTTGCTTCTATTGCCAGTTTGGTGGAGTGATGAGGTGGGATTAGGTTTCCTGTGAAACTTGTTTTTATGAGCTTTGAACATCAAATCAAGTTCATGCTTTGTCTTCAAGGTTTCACATGCCGGTGTAATATACATCACACTGTGTCACTGTTTACAACCAGTGCTTGACAACACCCACTGTGCCCATCACAAGGGCATGCTCCCAAGTCTTTATGCATTTAAATAGCATCTGTTCTGTTCTCAGAGTTCTATGTGCTGCATTAATAATATTCTAAAACATTCCCCCTTCAATTACCGTATTCAATATTTTGTTCTTGTGATAAATGAAAAGTTAGTCCCACATATTTCTACTCCTTACAATCTCACCACCATTGCTTCTTTTCATTCTAATATTCCTTCATCGTCGTCCTCCTCCCCTCACCTCCACCCTCCCTCCTCCCCTCATCTTCACCCTTCCTCCTCCCACTTTTCTTTGCCTGCCTAACAGGACGGTATCTAGGGAGCGGTCTATCTCTACCCCTTCTATCTTCAATGCCATCTGCGCTGTATCAAATATTCGTGATCATCGCACACTCAGTGAAGAGGCGCGGTTCACTCGCAGCACTTCACCGCACATACGCACTGTAGGGGCTGCCACACCCACATCATCTGTACAGGACCCAAATAGGTAAGTACTTAGTGAAGCATTTGTTGGTTGTTTCTTTCTTATAATATTAATTCTTGTGATTAGTTTTGAATGTTGTAGTTCAATAAGCTGTTGTAATACACAATCATTTAATATACTGGTTTTATAGTATACTAGATGTCCTATAGTATACTAGTTCTAGTATGCCATTTTCTGCTTTATTAGTATTGAATATTTTTAATTACTTATTCAGTTTCTTATTCATTGTATCACAATGCCATTGTTTGTGTTTTTTTGGTGTTTGTTAAAAAAAAAATTTTTATATTGATAAAAATGTAGATAGTTTTGTCTAAAATATACATGCATCCAGCTTTTTATACTCTTCTTATAGTGGAACCAACTCTCTGTAATCTACTAACCAAGCAACAGCTGTTTTTTCTACTGGCAATGCAGCCAGTTTTCTCTCCAAAATGGATATGCTGACTTTTTTCTGTCTGTGTCTCTCTTTCTCTCTTCTACTGACTAGGCAGTTAATTGTATCTTGTGTACTGACCGTACAGTTAGTTTTCTCTCCAAAAATAGACATGCAGCCACTTCTGTCTCTACTACTGACTAAGCAGTTAGTTGTTTGTTTTTACCACTCTGATTATGCAGTCATGTTTCTCTCCTAAATTGGTATGTAGTTAGTTCTCTGTTCTTTATTTGCTATGCTGCCTGTTCTCTCTGTGTCTGTGCTGACATGTTGTCAGTTACGATTGACTGACACATTGCATGTGTCATTGTGATCACACATAACAATGAGGAGGGTGATCCAGGTGCTGTTGCAGTAACCACAAATCAAAAATTCTTTTTTAAGCCAATGAAAGCAAAGGAATGGATGGATATTGGCCAAATAAAGAACAAGAAGCTTGCATGCTGCAGCAACTATAGACACTAAGGAGCCAACCATTTGGGAATCATAAAGAAAAGACAAACTTTTCCTAACGGCTGAAAATGTCATTAATTAAGGAGTGGACTAATACATCCAAATTCTTGCAGAAATATAGTTTTAGATTCTGTGTCACATTAAATATCATTTCAAAGTTAACAAACACAGTCACTGCACACAGCAAACTGCTAAGAAATCATACGAATAAATTTACTCTAAAGTATTCATTATCTTGACTAAAGTCATTATTATTTTGTGGTCTGTTATGATAAATATTCCATTGTTTTCCTAATTGTTCTGCACACTTTTAGATTGATTATAACGACAGCTTACACTCTTTCTCTTTTGTTCTACTTTAGTTTTAGCACTTCCTCTCAGTGATTGCCTACCAATGGCTGCAGACTCACACTCTGTGTTGTGTGTTTCTTTGAGAGGGTGCAACAAAAGACAGGTTCTCTGTCTGCTTAGCTGTTCCATCCTGTGATCAGCTGAGTCAAAGTGAATCAACATGTGATGCACTTACAAGTGCATACATACATTCATAACTTTACCTTTCAACCGAGTTCACATGCCAGACTATTGAAAGCTGTACATCAAGGAAATCTTGGAATTTCATTTTTCCCTAGCAGAGGTACCTGTTGTTGTAGCGTGGAACCATCTTATTTGACAGAGTGACAAGTGAACATGATACGCACGCCTCAACATAACACAGTTTTTAAAGTTGATTAAGATTAATGATACCATTATATTCCATCTGAGAGATAAAAGGTATCATTTAGTGTATTCATATCCATTTGGTTCAATATATCCAGTGGTTTTCTTGTTGAGAAGCCTCAAGAATACACATAGAAGATACATGAAGTCTTGTATTCCAGGGAATTTTCTTAAAATTCATTAGGTCAATTACAAGGAATGTTTTAATTAAAGTACTAATTATAAATATTTTTGGTATGGAAATGGTCATTTTGGCCTATTGTTGCAGCCGATGACCATGGAGACCAAATCACCAATCCTGAAGACCAGGTTACCTGTGTTCACAAAGATGCAACCAAATTTGTACAGCTTTTACACACTGGCCCTAGAATCAGTACTCAGTACTCATGTATGAGCAGAATCGAAACGAATATTAGTTATTACTTTTTAATGTGTTTTTAAGGTAGAATTGGTTGTGGAAATGTTTTTCAGTTACATGTGTTGGAGCTTTACTATCTGAAAATGCTGTTACTTATAATATCCTGTATCAGTGAAAACAGGAGATGTTAGGAGTTTGTCTTCAACAGCTAGTGGGTATGTCTTGAGTGTATAAGGTACTATTTACATGCCCATGGGAGTAGGACCACCAAGCCACCATGTCTGTTCGTTCCAGTGGCTTCAATTTCCCATGTTTGTTGTATGAGTACAAAGGTTTATAAAGGTTCATGTGCATAGTTACTGAACCGTATATCTCTGTGTGGTGCACACACTGACATTTCCCTGGATTTTGCACGGCTTTTTCTTTCTGATCTTGAAAGAGAATGTCTGGATTGCTTCAATACATGACAGATTTGGAATGATTTAATTCAGCAGCAGTTATTGGTCAAATTCTTGTCTGACTTACATCTTTTTACAGATAATAGCTACGTCATTTTGCAAAGGTACAAGTCTGTCCACCTGTTGGAATTTTTTTTGTGATATTGATTATTTGTTGTGTATTATCTCATTGTTTTCAATTCCGCTCGTTTTTCATTATTGTTTTTAGAAGTTTACTTATTAGTTCACCTATTTCTTTCACTGTTCTTTTTTAATGAAATTATTTTGACAATGATAATTTATTAATTTATTGTTCACGATTGCCTCATTCTGTTGGTTTTGTTTATTGTCATTCAGTCTAGTAGTCTTGTAATTGCTTACATGTTTGCCTGTTGTTCTTGTTATTATATTCTTTAATTGATTTATGCTTTGTTATTGTCCCACTGTGCACACTAACTCTTGATATCATTTATTGTCTTTTGTAATTGCTTACTTATTTACCTGTTGTTGTTTTTAAATTTTTTTTATCGTATTATCTAATTGATTTGTTATTTGTTATTGACCCTCCTCTGTACACACACAGCAGCTCAGGCACAAGTCCTAACAGCAGTGTATTGAGCTCACCACTATCAACCACCTCAATGATCACTGGAGCTACTCCTGCTCATTTCATTCGCAGTGGCCAGATACTACGGCAGACGTCGAGTTCCTCCTCCTCCTCTCTGGACCGCACTAACTTGTGTGTGTCTCCTGTGGACAGTGGGATAGTGACCTCCTTGTCTGGGTCCAGCCGGTCCGGCTCCAAGAGACACAAACGAGGGGTGAGTGTTATGGAAGGTAGAGGAGTGTGATGAGTGAGTGATATTTTAGGGAGAGCGAAGGATATTTGTGATGCCGCTAGTATATGTATCTATGGACAACCTCTGTGTCTCCAGCACTTTTTTCTTTCTTTTCTTTTTTTTTTTTTCCCCTTCATATTTCGTGAGAGAATAGAAAATGAAAAAAGAGTCTACAATATGATTGGAGGACCGAAATCTGCTGTTAGTCATTCACAATCAGCATCTTTACTGCTATGCTATGCTACTACATACAAAACTTCTCAATGTCTCTCATTCTATTGTCCAGCACTTTGTATTTGATAGGACATTACTCTTTTTTTTTTTTTTTTTTTTTTTTTTTTTTTTTTTTTTTTTTTTTTTTGGTTTTCTGGGGATTCCCCATACAAAATTGTTAGTAGCACATTTATACACAACAGAATTTCTCCCAAGCTGCCTCTCTTCTAACCATAGCACTATCAAGGTGTGTCTAAGAGGCTTACTAAGTAGATATCTGCAGAGTATTTCCTACCTGGAGCTTCACCTAGAATGCTGCTTCATCTGGTAAGACAGGGCTAGTCAACTTTCAATTTTGTAAGTCAGAATTGGTTCAAAAATTAAAAGAATAGAAATTAGTTTTAAAAAATTCCACAGCCCCATGGGGGCATATATCCCCTAAACCCCCCCCCCCCCCCCAACAGGGGTCCACCCCAACTATGCTATGAATAAAAAAAATAAGTTACATTTTAGCTGCTCAGATCGTGCCTACCACCTCTCTTTCTTGTGGCAAGCATGTTGAACAACTAAAAAATTGAATAAGTATTTGTAACAGGACACGACACCTCTTCCCACACACACACACTCACCACAGGCACACATACATGAACGAATACACACACACTATCAGTCACTCCCACACACATACACTAATGAACACTCACCACCAACACACACACACACACACACACACACACACACACACACACACACACACACACACACACACACACACACACACTTTATTCTTTCACAATCATAATAAAATCCTTGCTTCTCATCCTCCCTCTCCTCTCCCCTCCAGGCCAGTAGTGGCAGTCTAGACCACCTGCAGACAATGGCTGTGACTGATGACCTGTCATCCAGGAGACGAGGTTCCATAGACAACAACAGAGTGCATCACAGGCAAGAACGAAAGAACTCTGGCAACCTGGCGGAGAGGATCACAGGGCTTGAGCAGAGGTGAGGGACTAATTGGTATCCTCAATTTGTTGACATTATTAATTTAGAGATTTTGGAGTTGATGGATATTTTTGCTGATTTGAGATTAGATAATTTCATGGTTACTGAAAAATAAATATTCAAAGTGCATCAATTACATCAAGGTTCATGAAGATTAATCTTCACCTTATATCATATGACCAGCATTTACCCATTTTCTTTCTTTTTCTGTTGTAGTGTTTGGTAGCAGTACCATACAATTTTTCCTGTTTTCATTTCCCTTGGTAAATAGGTATTAATCACCAACTGTTAATTTACGCTATTTCACTTGGAGGCATGTTAAATTTCATTCCTGGAAGGAAGAAAGTGCTCATGTTTAAGGTACTCAAGGTATTAAACAGTGGTAAGGTACTCAAGGTATTAAACAGTGGTAGGTCAACTTGGTATTTTTAAATCTGTGTATAGTAACTTTTCCCTGGTCGTGTCCTAAGAGACAAGATCTCTTCAATATCATTCCCTCAGAAATAGTGATCTCCACCAAACCAAAATCTTCATAGTCGGATTGATCTGGCTCTGGAGGAAGGGAGAAAAAAATATATTAACAAGAAGAAAAAGAGCTAGAATCAGCTTTTGACAACATTCATGCTTCAACTCAACAAATTGTAGCTAACCTTCCACTTCAATCAAAATAAACTGTCAAGGGGGGGGGATCAACAGAATGTATTTACAAACCACAAAGTACCTACCTACTACCCAAAATTTCTTTTGCTGGCTAATAACAAATTCCAGACTATTTCATTGGTTGTTGTGGAGAAAATTGAGCTGTAATAGTGGTGGTTGGTTGGCAGACAGTTGCCAGACAGTTGCCAGAGGTATCTTGTCCCACCAGTAACTGGTATTTACTCCCAAAACACTTAATCAAGCAGCCCCTTTTCTAATAATTTCTGAAATCTCATAGCCAAGCTGCCTGACAAGAGTTCTGAGAAGAACTAGCAGCTTCTTTTGGCCCACTACCTGTAGCAGCTGCCTCTCCCTCCCTCCCTGCTATTGCTGCCTGTGGTGAGTTCTGGAATTTTTTATCAGCTTGCAGGAAATTTTATAAGGCCTCTATTCCTTCTTTAATTTAGTAAGACCAAGCCAGTTTTGCAGTTTCAGTTCTCAAGAATAGCACTGCCTGTCATGAAAGCTAAAACATTTTCTATGATGATGGGGATTCACTGATACTATGGGCGAGGCAGGCTGTACATCAGTAATCATGCAAGTTCCTTATTGACTATGTCAAGTTCCTTATTGACTATGTTGATGTGGCATTTGGCCATAAACACAACAGATGGTGGAAGAGAACTTGATTACCAGCTGGGCAAAGTTTTGACCCAAGCAAGCAAAAAAAAAAAAAATTCCTTATTTGGAAGTTTTAGTAATGTAGCTGTAGCCTTCCCTGATTGATTATTGTGCAAATTTATGTCTTGTCTTGAGCTCTGTCTAGAAATAGAGATGTGACCACAATGGGGAGGTGACACCGTAGCATTCCTTTTGTTGTCTTGACCCTCTAATAGCTGCTGGCAATACTCTAATACATCTGCATACATGGCAAAACTTTCCTTCTCTGGTAGCAATGCACAGTATGAGAGATCTACCCATACCCACTCATTCTCTGGCACTAAGATTAGTAAACCATCAGTCTGGCATATTGGGATTGGCTCTGACTGTGGGTGGTGTTGTGGGTGGTGTTGTGGGTGGTGTTGTGGGTGGTGTTGTGGGTGGTGTTGTGGGTGGTGTTGTGGGTGGTGTTGTGGGTGGTGTTGTGGGTGGTGTTGTGGGTGGTGTTGTGGGTGGTGTTGTGTGCAGCTCCACATACCATCTCTGTTGGTTGCTCTTAGGGTGCAGTGTATGGTGGGTGAGCCTTGCCTTCATCAGCAAATTGTTCTGAAAATTAACGATTCCTTGAGAAAAAATTAATTTTAATCTGATCCCCCCCTCCTTTTTGAGAATGCACTCAAGACAGTAACCCAGATAAAGTCAAGCACATGCTCCTTCAGAATTGCTGACCATGCATTAAGTGTTACTGTTGTTGCCACCCTGGCAACTATATACAGCTGCAGCTACAGCTGCATGTGATGAATTAGGCTCATTCGGTGATAATGGACTCTGTGTGGTCAGCATAGTGGATTAGTGGTAGGAATAGTCAATGTTGTGTGTATTAGAATTGAATTACATATGTTATTCATAACTGAGCCTGGAAATTTTTTAATTTATTTTTTTTAATTATTTTTGTTGTGAATATGACTTCTCTGTCAATCTGTTAACATACCCATAATGGGCAACCCTCTGCTGATTGGCTACACATCTGTAGATTATACCGAATAGAAATATGCATGTACCTAAGATGAAAGGGCTAGGAATAAAGGACCTGATTGAGCACCAAAAATCATAAAGTCCTGAACTCTCCTTCTTTTGGGTAAACTGAAAAGTTGACAGGAGTTATAGCCACACCCACTTGCTGCAAGTGCTACGAAAAAATGAGTGGGTTCCAGACTTTCTCTGCAGCTTACCTTCAGTTGCTGAATGGATGCCAACTGCTTCCTGGTCGTCTGACTTCTCATCGTCCTTGCATATCTACCACGATTTAAAAAATAAAATATCAATCAATATTTTCTGGGAAAAAGATGTAACAAACACAAACAAACAAAACAAACAAACAAGCATGCAAGAGTGAATAAGCCTGGCTTGATCTTCAGATAGACAACTATAAACTGGAGGAATATCGATCGACCATTATAACATTTGCTGACAACTCTGGCTGTGCCTCACCAATCAGAACTGACCAATAGGAGGCATTCTCTCCCACAACTAGAAGGTTTCCTCAACTACTCATGTTCTAACCAGTTGTGCTAGTATAATGGCTACGAGCTAACCTTTCAGCACTGGCCAGCTAACTCACTACTCGTAACAGGATGTAGCTTCTTTTTTTAATAAAAAAAAAATGAAAAAAAAAATGGGAAAAAACAACAACAAAAATAACAAATACAACATCAACAGCAACAGCCAGTTGTAGCTATTGTAACAACTTGTGTAAGCCTCTGTGGAATACTTTAGCTTTACTGCAGCAAGCAACTCAGGAACGGCACCTATTTGTTTACATTATGGCTAAACTTACCTGTGGTATCATTGGTATGTAAGAGAAGTAGTTGTTTGGCATTGGAGTTCATTATGATATCACTGTGTCTATTGGGGCCATGTAAGGCCTAGATAGAGAGGTTTACATAGTGCTGTGCTATGGGTTATGGGTTAAGTATTTTTATCATGCAGACAAGGTTCGTCTGGGGACCACCTCTCTGCCACCCCTGAGAACCTGAGTCCCAGTCTGGGTAATGGAGCGAGGCCTTTGGCCACGAGCAAAGGTTCCCCTCACTCTCTCTCCAACATTGAAGTGACAATGGTGTCGGTGGCCAATGTTCCATCTGGGAGTGGCACCATGTACCACAGTAGCACTCTGCCCCTCAGGAAACATCGAGGGAAGATGTCTGCCGAGGAGAAAAGCAAAAAGGTAATGTTAACTTATTGTGTTATGTAATGGCTATATTTCTCATATCCTAGGCAGGAAAAAATGGCTCTTATATCTAGTATTGCATCCTCATTCTTCTTGATGGTCATGCCCTAAATGTACTGGTATTATTAGTTGACCTTTCTTAGTTTAGATGTAATTCTCTCATAACTGTGACTGCTGAAAGCGAATTATTCCTTTTCAACTTCTCATTAGCGAGGCCTTAAAACTTATTTAAAATTTCAAGACAAGATTTTAGGCCTGAAGGCTTATTTCACCAAAACAAAACAAACAAACCAAAAAATTCCTTATTTTTCTTCCTTTTTTCAAAATTTTTATTCTTTATTGATTATTTAAAAAAAAATTTTTTTTTAATTTTATGGTTGCTTC
This sequence comes from Lycopodina hypogea, assembly GCA_963969325.1. NCBI lineage: Eukaryota > Metazoa > Porifera > Demospongiae > Poecilosclerida > Cladorhizidae > Lycopodina > Lycopodina hypogea. The sequence continues at coordinate 12,690,387 of OZ017792.1, forward strand.
ATACAAAGGATATGTGCATCAAATTATTATTATTCCACTTACTGTGTCACTTGTAGAAGACCAATCGTGACTCCACTGATGTGTGGGAGATCCCTTACCAAGATATTGAGATCGGTAACAAAATTGGATCTGGTTCCTTCGGGACTGTCTTCAAGGGGAAATGGCATGGTAAGGTGTGGTTGATGAATTATCAATCTGGTAAGGTGTTGTTAATGAATTATCTATCCATGCTTTTTATACACAACAGTCCGAGCATTGAGTGTGGGGGGAGACAATTATCCATACCTAGTGGGGTAGGGGAGGTGTCTTTTCAATAATGTGATTTTTGTCTTCAGCTTTTTGCAGGTAGCGTTCTGTGTGCATGTGTATTAAATATTTCACTTGCATCATTTGACCATAGATTAGTAATGGTGGTTATGTCAACATTAATATTGTGTCTGTATCAACTAAATTCTGCTCTTTATTCTCAGTCACAGACTCTGTCTAGAGCTCAGCATTCTTCTGCACTGTATGCTTAGAGAGACCACATAAATATGTCTATTTTCTCTTGGTTACATTTATTTACGTCAAGTTACTGAAGAAATGCTTTGCTTTGTTCTCAATGATAAATATTATCATAGTGATTGTGTACATGCCCTTTAAAGAGTGTGCGTGTGTGTGTGTGCGTGTGTGTGTGTGTGTGTGTGTGTGTGTGTGTGTGCGCGTGTGTGTGTGCGTGTGTGTGTGTGCGTGTGTGTGTGTGCGTGTGTGTGTGTGCGTGTGTGTGTGTGCGTGTGTGTGTGTGTGTGCGTGTGTGTGTGTGCGTGTGTGTGCAGGTCCAGTCGCTGTGAAGAAGCTGAATGTGACCAACCCCACAGAAAAGCAGTTGTTGGCTTTCAAGAATGAAGTCGGAGTGTTGAGGTGAGGTTTCCCTTACACATGTGTCTGTTGAAACCCATTATGTCATGCATGTGCTGGCATGCATGTAGACATGTATATTGGGTTCACCTTGAAATGCACTACATAATACTTATGTGAATGTAAGAAAAAAAATTTTTTTTTGTGATTAGGATTCGCATAAAGAAAAATTCAAACTAATTCACATTGACTCATGTGTTGAAAATGAAATGTGTTATTACTTGGTTACCTTTGAACTGCACATGCTCAGATATATTCCACATACTAATTAGCTAAAATATCATGAAGAGTGTACTGATTAGCATGTAGTACTGCATGTGTGAGCGTCTGTTTGTTGTTGGGTTCATATGTTGCATGTTTAGTGTCGTTAAAAGTTTGTTCAATTTTTTGCTATTGAAAATTCACGGTCAGATGTTTCCTGTTGTTGGATTATGTTTGTTGTTGTGTGTTGTTGTGTGTTGTTGTGTGCTGTTGTGTGTTTGTAGTTATTACAAAGAATGTTTGCACTGTAAATGAGAGGTTTAATATCCTGTTTGTGGATGTGTGTTGTTTTGGATGCTTACATTTTTTGTGGATTCTGAGGGTTTTATGTTAGTGGATGTTGTTTTTTTTTTAATGAAGTAAGGGTCGAAATACACTACCGCAGTCACACTATTCCTTTCTTTTCCTCTCTCATAGGAAGACCAGACATGCCAACATCCTTCTCTTCATGGGATGGACGGCTCTACCCCAGATCACCATAGTAACCCAGTGGTGCGATGGCTCCACACTCTATCGACATCTGCATGTGATGGAGACAGAATTTGAGATGTACCAACTCATTGACATTGCCAGACAGAGTGCACAAGGAGTCGAGTATGTGTGTGTGTGTGTGCGCCTGTGTGTGCGCCTGTGTGTGCGCCTGTGTGCACGCGCATGCATGTATATGTGTGCCTGTGGTGAGTGTGTATATGAGTGCAATGACTGATTGTGTGTGTGTGACTATGTGTGCGAGTGTGTGAGAGAGAGAGAGAGGATGATCTCAATCTATTTAATTTCATTTTTGAGAACATTATCATGATATTTATTCACATGCAAACTGGTGTGCACATGTGATATTTTGTAATTAATAATTAATCGTGCTTCTTCTATATGTCTCACTGTGTGTCTGGATGTCTCCCACAGCTACCTTCATGCTAAGAGCATCATCCATCGTGACCTAAAGTCCAACAGTATCCAACCTAATGTATTATTACACTAATTACAGTATATATATATGTATATATATATATATATGTATATATATATATATATGTATATATACATACATATATAGGTGAAGAGCAAATATCTGTTTCTAAATCTGGACTTGCCGTTCTCTTGGTCACTATAGCTCTTCTATGTAATGCACTGAGAAATCAACACATAATGTGTGTGTGTGTGTGTTTGTGTGTGTGTGTGTGTGTGTGTGTGTGTGTGTGTGTGTGTGTGTGTATGTGTGTGTGTGTGTGTATCAAAGTGTGTCTAAGGCTATATAGGAAGATGGTATATAGGAAGATGAATAACTTTTAATGTTGAATGTATTTGTTGCTGGATTCTGATGTTGAAATAGAAGCCTACATGAATTCAAAATCTGTGCTATATTTATTCTGTCATGTCATAACTCAGTCTCTGCTCTTGTTGAGTAGTTGCCATGGTTTCAAGCATTGATGAATGTTATATCCCTTGACCGCACCTGTCAGACATCTTTCTCCATGATGACTGCACAGTGAAGATCGGAGACTTCGGTCTGGCCACAGTGAAGACGAGATGGAAGGAGGGCCAAAAGATGAGGCAGCCCACTGGCAGTATTCTGTGGATGGTGAGTAGTGTGGTGTGTGTGTGCGTGCGTGCACAAGAGGGAGTGCTGACATAAGCAGACAATAGTCTGGGAACACAACTTAATTACACTTCATGTACAATTCAATCATCACTTAACAAAAAACAATAGCTTCAAATGTATTGTTTAAAAACAAACAACTATTTATATTGACCTGTTACAAAGTGAAGGAATATGTGCTCTGCCCATATGGTTCACATATGTGATAACCATTACCTTCTAAATTTGTTCTTCCTGGTAATTGGCTGATTTCATGCAGTGTGTATCATATACATGTAGTAGTCAATTATTACAACAAAAAAACACATTTCAATGAGTAGAAGTGCATGGCACAAATTTCATTGTATGTAATGACCTATTTTGTTCATTTTATATCTGGAAATAGATGGCATCAGATATTTCAGCAGTTCTATTCCTTGTGATAATGTTATGGTTGTTATTATTTGTGATTGGTTTCTTTTGTTTGTTCTCTGCAGGCGCCTGAGGTGATCCGTATGTCTGAACCCGATCCCTACACTTTCTACTGTGACGTCTACTCCTTTGGGGTAGTTATATATGAACTCATCAGTTCTGAGCTGCCCTACGCCAACATGCCCGAGAGGGACCTGGTGGGTTGTGTAGACCTTCGGGGGGGGAGGGGGGGGGGGGGTTGATGGGTGGGTGGGGGCATGAATGGCATTGGGAGTCAGAGGTAAGTTTTACCCTTTACCTAACACTCATATCATAATTTATTCTCTTTTCAAATTTTTCTTAGATCTTGTTCATGGTGGGTAGAGGTTTCCTGAAGCCTGAGCCCAACAATGCCAGGAAGGACACACCTAAAGCCTTCAAACAACTTCTGGTTCGATGTTGTCAGTCTAAAGCTGAAGACAGGCCTCTCTTCCACGAGGTAATAATGAGTATATAGTATAATGAATATAAATGCTATATATATATATATATATATATATATATACTATTGGAAGTTTTTTTTCTTTTCAAGTTCACTTCCTATGTGAGACTGCATATGGTTGTATTGAAGGTCTGTATGCTATCAATTCTGCTTGGTTTCCCCCCTTATAAATCTTTTTTCTGCAGGCGTTGTCTTTTACTATCACACACACACACACACACACACACACACACACACACACACACACACACACACACACACACACACACACACACACACACACACACTCACTCACTCACTCACTCACTCACACACACACACACACACACACACACACACACACACACACACACACACACACACACACACACACACACACACACACACCTAACTGTTATGTCAAATCTAACAACTACTTGTATCACAGATGTGAATAGCTTGTGTGCATGCAGAGTGACTGGGGTGGTGGTAGTCTGAGACTGGGGGTCAAATTACACTTACTTGTAACATATTGTTGAGTGGTTAGAGAAGTAAACAACACTAATTTTGTAATTGCCATTAAGTCAACAAGTGATATGAATTTGGACAGACTTGAGTGCCTCAAAGATATTGTTGTCTTTTAAAGAAAGAACACTTATTTAATTTGGAATAGTCAATCATTTGATAGCTCAATAACTTCAGCAGAGTTGATACAAGTGTAAGTAACTTATAATGTTTTTTTATGATTTATGTAGCCATTTTTCTGAACTGCTCAAGTATATATATATATATATATATATACACTGTATTTGATGTTATTTTATCATTACTCCCTGTGATGTAACGATCCTTCCAGGAGACCTTCAGAGACTCTTAGGAGGCCGTCTTAATAATCTCATTCCCTCTGGTTGTCTAGTGAATAAAACGTACTGAATTAATGCAATGCTTTCTTATCAAAATCTTTCCTCTCAGATACTGGTGGACCTGGAGACGCTTGCGGACAACATGCCTAAGATCAAGCGTTGCAGCTCTGAGCCGTACTCCCTTCACTATAGCCACCACACGTTGGACGATGCATACTCTCGCTCACCACACACCCCTGTGCACACACATGACCTTGCTCTCGCCCCATCTCCAAAATCATTCCAGTTTTCCGATTGATGCCAACAGGGGAAAATAAACTTGTCGAGAATCGGATTAGAGTTGTAACGAAGTAGAATGATTAGTAGCAAGTGTTATTTTCCTTGTTTAGGCCAGCTTTAATCATGCTAGTACATGATATAGGTATGTATATTTTTATGTCACAAAAATTAACATTTATTTTGTTTTTCGGCCAGTTTTGTCCATCTATTGGTAGGTTTCCATTGATTACTGCATCAGCTATGACAATATCAATTCTTTTGTTTCGTTTGTTTTTCCTTACTGAAGTCCCCCCCCCCCCCCTCTCCCTTTCTGTTTGTGTTTCTGTGCTTGTTTGACCATTATAATTTGTTGAAGATGTTTACTCTTATTTGAAACAAAAAATGTATGTATTATTTGCAGGGTGGGGGGGGAAGAGAGAGAGAAGGAGGAGGTAGTGTATTACTTTAGTTTTTAACCTTAGGCTGCATGCATTCATAGTGCTGTTGTTTTTGTTTTTTTTTCTCATTTTTTTCCCCTTCTTAAAAAAAAAAATAAATAAATAAAAAAATAAATAAAAAAATAAATAAATAAATAAAAAAAATAAATAAATTCATTACTGAATGTGTGCATATGCTTGCTGAGTTCATCCCTGTATTAGTTGTTTTCCTATATTTAACTTCTCCGGACATAGAATTGGCATCGTTTAAACTTGAAAGTGTGAATATAGTAGTGATAATCAATTATTTGGAGTGAGTAATTCCAACATTCCCATCCCTAGCACAAATAAAATATTTAACCAAATGCACACACAAAAAAAAGTACTCTTGAGATCTTATCTATGACATTTAACTTCATATGTTTAATAACTCGCACATTGAGTGTTTAATACAACAGATGCACACATACTCTAGAGTTTCATAACTGTTCATAAATAGAATTTCATAACTGTTAAGTAAACACCATTCATAAATGTGATCAGGCAACCTTATTAGGAAGTGATCTGGTGTGCCAAATGGTCAACGACAACAGAAGGAGTGCAGCTGAATGGATGTGAATAGAAATGATATAATAGCCTAACTAATTACCACTAATAAACTTATCTACGCAACCTTATTGAAACTAATCTTGTGTGCCAGACAATCAAAAAGGAAGAGCAGATGAATGAGTGTGAATAGAAGTGATGTAATCCAATTATATTTACAACACCAAACAGAATATATTACTGTAACTCATGTAGTGTGTGTCTGTCCATGCATAATGCATGTTCTCCCAGACGTCTGGACCAATTGTCCTAGGCTTCCACCAGCCAGGTTTGTAAATAATTTCGCTTGTGCTAGGGCGTAGAGTTATAAATATATAATCTATTCATTGGTAACCATAATATAACCTTATCCATGCAGAAGGACTTTGTTCACAAACCACACTTCTGATCACAAAGTATAATCCTAGTGAGTTCAAAAGGAGACTAGTACATTTACTACAGCTGCATCTACAGCTCTTGTCTTCACTATATTGTAGCCCTAGCCCTCTCAACTCAAAATGGCTAGGGTTTTCTTAATATTGATTTTGGAATGGCCAAAGGTACGGGCTATGCCCCACAAACCATGCACCTTTTCCTATATAAAACATTAAGCTAATGAAAACGTTTGTATCTACAAGCCTAAAAAGGCCAACCAGAAAACCACAATAGGTGGGGTTTCAGTTTGTTAAGAACTAAATGTTACAAAATCATTACAGTAAGATATTACTCTAAAAATATTTTTGTAATATTAAATGGATGTTGCTTCTTTAGAATCTGTCAGAAATAGCTTAAGTGAGCTGAGAATCTGATAGTGTTAATTCTTCGTCACAGTACAAGACCATTATGAATTTACTATTCAGTTTCCTTTAAATGCTGGTGTGCCACAGAGGGTCTGTGAATCCATTCACTGGCATCAATGCATATACCATCCATAACCCTAAGCACTGCATCTGGAGAAAGCATGTAGCTATCAGGTCTGTAGGCCATGCTATACCCAATTCTATTTAACAAGAGCAATCCCGCACAGAGACCTGTGTCAAATAATTACTATAATATTTATAAAACATTGTGTTTTAGACCAGGCAAAATAATTGTTTAGGAACTTAAGATGAGGTTAAAGGTGTAGCAATATTTACAACTTTTGCGTTTCTATATAATAATAAGTACTTAATTGTAACCACAGGGTTTCTTGACAGTAAAAGCACTTATATATAGTTGTAACAACAAATGTTGGTGTTTCCAAACAGTAAACAGTTAGTTAAAAATTCATTCTTAAGTAAAACTTGTGGACGTATGCTGCCCCCCCCCCCCCCCCTCCCAATCCACCAATCCAAACGTTCTTAGACCTGTGTGTCACAGGTAAAAATACTAAAACACTATCTTGCTGGTTTCGGGTACTATATACATATGTTGTACTAAAGGAGAGGAAGTGGGTTGTAAGGTTACAGGAAATAAATATTTGATTCAAAGTGGCCATCTTGTCAAGCAGAAATATGAGCTGTTTGAAGAGCTGTATAGTACCTTAAAAATTTATAATCATGCCTTCCTTATAGTTATTGAGACCTCCTTGCATGCTTTGCAGGGCATACTGTTACATTACTAATTCTATTTTGTGGTTAGAAGTTCCACAAAATCATAAATGGTTGAAATCTGCTTTACACTTCCCACCACCTCACAGCATCGGTCCGGTATGATTTCATTTATTTTCCTGTTAATTGTTGCCAGAACAAACTTCCTTCTCTTATTTTTTGGTGTTGTCTCAGCTGAAATATGATAATCAAATCAGTAGTTTTTTAAGTGGAGTCAAATAAGGGCAATAGTGTGGAAGCTCTGTTCCTCATTCTTACTACAAGCGTTACCAAGGTCTATACTACAGGTTACACATATGTATATGTATTCCTAAATAATAATTTTTTTTTTTTTTTTTTTTTTTTTTTTTTTTTTTTTTTTTTTTTAACTCACAAAAACAGCTGGAAATACTGCTGGTGTGCTCAAGAGAAGGGGATATAAATTTTTTCCATTAGGGATGATTTGACCCCTGGAGTATCTTGGGTTATGTCAAACAATATAAAGGGACATTAAGGGAATATTTAGAAAATGCCACTCTAACTGATCGAGATAGTAACCTATTTTATCTTTTATAGTTCCATGGTTAAATAACATTTTTTTGTGCACACCATTAGAAAAAAAAACTTTAAAAAAACAAACAAAACCCACTAATTTTGCTAAGTCATCCCTGTGGGTGGGGGGAATAACAATAGCAATGGTTGCATGACTACTAATTCTGAGTTGCTGTTATTTTCAATTAAGGACTAAAAAAGGAGTTTTGAGACTTTTTTAGTGATTTCTATCATGTGGCCTCCTGTAGTTACAAACTCGTTCAGTTTGAGTGTCTTATATAGGGGGTGGGGAGTTTGTGGGGCATTTCTATAGTAAATATTACAAATGCATCTCTAATAATTAGTGTCCTTTTGAACTCACCTGGGTTATAATTTTTTTTGTGCCTCTATTCATGGGCAGGAGGGGGGGGGGGATGTGAGGTATTATACTATTCTAAAAGAAATAATATGATACACCTCTAGTAATTAGTATCCACTTCTGTGAGATAAGATTAGTGCGGTTTGTAAAAACAACTTCTTTTAGAAATGTTCTTTGAATTTGAAAGAGATCAGATCACATATTACAACTCTGTGGTCATTCATGAATAGGAAAGTTTAATTAAAGGAGCAACCCCTGGTCCATGCATCTGGAAGATGTATTATGCACAGCCAGCCAGCCAGCCAGACAGCCAGCCAGCCAGACAGACAGACAGACAGACAGACAGACAGACAGACAGACAGACAGACAGACAGACAGACAGACAGACAGACAGACAGACAGACAGACCGATTGGCCTAACCTTAATTAAACCTACTTCAGTGCTTCCACTTAGCAAACCAATTGTTCCCTGCTGATGTTTCATCAGTAATACTTATCTCATTATCTCATTGAGCTTGTTATATGCTTCTGAATTATACACAATATGTAGTGAGAATTCTGTTGAATATTACGTCTAATGATACAACCTCAAGCTTCTCAATAACTGTTGTTGTTTGGTTTTTCAATACTTATCTACTGCAACAGTTTATACTTGGGAATTTTTAAACCTCAAACACAAACTTTGATCCATGCTTCTCTATACCTTTAAAGGCCCATAGACACTTCTTGTTATGGGCTTCTATGTGTCCAACAAAAGTGTTTATTGTTACTCTACCCCTTTCAACTAGACTCACTGGCACGTGTGATAATTTCAGCTTCTCAGCTTCTCAGGAAGTGGATCAGTCACTAGTACTGCTGCTTCCTTGCTAGTTTATCAAAATTTTCTTCCTCAGACTCAGAGATATAATTCTGCACACACCCCATAAAGTGTGTTGCAATTAGATTGTCCAGCTCTGTTGTAGGTCACTGGTAACCAGCTAGCTGTGCACCCACAGAACATCTGCTGCATGCACCCACTTTGGAACAATTATAGCTAACTTCTCACACATTCATGTTTCATTTTAGATAAACACATGAGATCAGGTAGTTTTTCTAGTATAGTGGAGATTCTGGACTTCATTAAAAATAATTAACATTTGTCAGATGTTTACCTATTTAGACTCAAGAAGAAACTCTGCCAATTAAGAGGGCACATAAGTTAAAAATATTACATCAAAATATCAATTTTTTTTTGATACACCCTAGACACTATAGATACAAGATATCCCCATATGCAGCTTTCCCTGCAAGGTTGGCAATGCTGTTTGTGGTGTTGACTGTTTATTTGATGTGGCTAGCATCTTCAGCAGGCGGTTTGTGTGTACACATGGTGTGTTATACACAATTGTTAATGACAACTTGTACTGTTGCTTGTAAAGTCGTACTAGTCATCGAGAAAAAAAAAATTTTTCCCCCACAAATTTCTCTTGACCCAATTATATACTAATCAATTGTTGAGAATTTCAAAATGCACAACATTTCTTGTCTTTTAATAGATGATCTGTTTATGGCTATGAGGATATAAGAAGGGAACCACCAACTCTTGATGCCCCCCCCCCCCCACCCTTTTTTTTCCTGGCACTGTATTTCCTCATTTGGTATGCAAAACCATTGTCCCTACTCTTTGTTACTTTGTATTCTGTAAACAATTTATTCTCAAATAACCACTGTGATTGTGACACTAACACATACAAAACCTGGAAATATATATTGAAGTAACCAAATACAAAAATGATTTACTTTTATTTTTTAAAAAATTCCACTCTTTTGAACATGAACTCAATTCATCCTCAAAATTGTGCAATGCAGGGTGGGGTGTTGTTTATCAGGGAATTATGTACTTAATTTTGTCAGCCAGGAGAATGCAACTTCTCTTAGGGCTTTCAATACAGCTGCTCCAAAGGACAGCTCCAATACAACTTTTGTTAGGGTTTTTCAATACAGCTGCTTCAAATAATCAGCCTAAAATGACCTCTTTTTGGGGTTACTTTAGTCTACTACACCCTGAATAAGCCTTCTCTTAATTTAAAAACCACATGGGTGGTGTTTAATTTCCATTCTTTTAACACCCCACCTGACTTTGTAAAATGAAGGACTGTATAGTGGGCACAGACATACACTCCTACATACACAGATTAAGGCTATTTATAAGTAGATGATACAATATGAGAAAATATTAATTTGAAATCATCATCATATTTTGTTTTCATAATTCAATAGAAGTAGTGGAAAACTAATGACATATATCAACTGTGATAATATGATCATCAAAACACAACGTCTATAATGGTGAAAGAACAGAAAACGATGACACAAAAAGGTTTAAAAAGTGAGACAATCATAATAAAAAGTGCATAGCTATACATACACCAGAGATATACATGATATTATGCTAGACCAGCTAGCATAATTACTATACTTAATGTTCAATCATGCATGCGTCATGACATTCCAAAAGCAAAGTGAACTGTGAGTGTAAAAAAAAATATCAATAGCCAAAGGTGCAAACATAAATGGCTGGAAAGTCTGTGATGCATGTTGGTAGTCAGAATGGCATTGTCACGAGAATAAATACAGTTTAGTGAACAGTGCTGATGAATAGATAAGATACAAATGCTTGCTGTGCATATATGTGCATAAATGGCACAACTGTGACGGCATATCCAAAATAAATTCACAAATGGAGAGTCACAGACAATAGAATGACAACTACTGACTGATAGAAGAATGATAGGGAGAGAGAACGTGCAGAAGATGTACTCGGTTTAGTTCCTGCAAGAGAATAATGAGTTCATTATAAACACTCATTAGAATTACTTAATATATCTATTATTTAAGTTGTCGATTTTGAACAAGTGCAACATCCACTCATATAAAGTTACTTTGTGTAGCTGCCCCCCAAAGGAAGGAAGTCTATATGAGTGGACTGGTGCACTTGTTAAAAAAATTTTAAAAAGAAAGAAAAAAAGAAGTCAACTTAAATAATGGTACATTTCATAGCTAGGTTGACTTAAGTCATAGATTATGAATACAGTTTTTAGCTTATAATTATATTACTGCTAATTATTAATTATTCTAACATTACTTACTAATAATAGTGTCACCCTTTGAAGTCCATAATTGGAAATTGTTTATTTCATCAGTCCCTGTCCCTTCCACAGACACGTAGAGTGTTAAATTAAGCAATGCTTCAGAGCTTTGTCTTTTCTGATATTTATTTAAAAAAAGACTCAAGGAATCAATGTATATCTCTCCTTCGTTATCGATGCGGTAGTCATAGAATGCTGAGTTGGGATTTTGAATTTTGTCGGAGGCAAAGAGTGTCATCCTTCCTTCTTGTCGACGTAAGGAGATGGTCACTCCTTCTTTTGGAATATCGAACTCAAAGAAAGACTGTTGCCCTTCTGTTAGACCGATGGTTAGGATTTGGCCAATATCCACTGGAACAGTAGCTGCCATCGCACATAAACACAATACACACTAATTAATTTACTACAACTAAATTCAAGATTAATTTTTAATTATGGGTCCAACCTGCTGAAAAACTATTATGATAATGCACATGTGTGCAGCTGTATTTTAAAAAACATTTTTGTGTAGCAATGCTGAGCATGGGTTAGTGTAAAATCATTACAGGCTAAAGTTGTGAGATGATAAAGACCAGTGGTATAAAAATTCCCTTAAAAGGATCATTTCCCTTGTCACCATGATTCTCTATTTGTACATGTTTTCCACTAGAACCATAATCCCTTCTACTTTAGACATGTCTATATCTGGTTCTGACAGTGCAAACAGTTATATGTATTACATAATAGGGTTAAGAACTAAATATAACTAGGTATGGTCATGAGAAGCAATGGGACATCTCTCTGAACTGAATAAACACATCTGTGATTGCACTACTAATGAGGTGTTAATTTGATTTTGATAAACCATAAAGAAAACAACATCACACACACCAATCAAAGAGAGATGCAAAAGTGTCACTCTTGCATTCTGGGCTTATGGATAAGAGACTTTGTTTGACATTAACACACAACTTATTGTGTATACCACTAGCAGTTTCCATCAATTTTGAGTAGCAGACTTAACCAAAACAAATGCATTGACTATTAATAAACTTTACACACACACACACACACACACACGCGCGCGCACACACACACACACACACACACACACACACACACACACACACACACACACACACACACACACACACACACACACACACACACACACACATATTTTTTTAAATTTAGTGAACGATTCTGATTTTGCTGAAGTAAAAAATAAGAAAAAGAGAAGCTCTGTGATAAATTCCACCAGGTAACTGTTTGTTGTTGTTGTTTATCTTTTTTCTTTATAATTTGGAGCCCTATAATTTTAAAAGTTACTTTGCATGCTCAGTTGACAAGCACAATTGTAATTTTTCATGCATAATTCATTAGTTAAAAAAAAAAATCGGCAAAGGTTTTATGACAGATAATTAATTACAATGCCTGTGTGTTGCACTAGCTCTAATAGGGTCCACAAAACCACTCTATGAGGTCAGAATGTTGACCTCACTCCATTTTTGAGCAATGTGGCAGATTGTTCCCCCCAAAGGCAGGTTCACATAATATTTCACACCACTATTGAGCTAATTTGGTGCAGGAAGGAAAGTTCACATAATAGTAAGTAGTAACCTTAGAACAGGATGCAGTACAGCACAATAGAAATTGAGGGATTAAATCAGTTTATTGGATCCTCACTACCCACCCATCTCTCTCTCACTCTGGGCGTTGTGAACAGCACTAAGAAGAAATACATGCACAGTACAAATTGATCAAGAGACCCTAAGATTTGTGATAAAAAAATTAAGCATTATATTTTTGAGCCCACAAGCTTTTTTGTTGCTGTTTTTCTGCACATTGTAACCAATTGACAGAAAACAGATTAATGAAGGAAAGGGGGCAGGGCGGGGGGCAGGGCGGGGGGCGGGGTGTGCCGAATTGAGTATGAGAGTGTCGTGGGGTTATGCCAAAAAAGGAAAAAAAAATTATTGTTTTCAAATATGACACTCATTTGGATGTGTGATCAGATTTGATATAAATCACAAAGTATAAGTCAAAATTTTAGGGCCCACATTGTTATGAATGTATACGCGTGTTGAAACAACTTAAAATATATTTATTTCAGATTCATAGTTTATGTATATCAAGAGTAAGACTACTTTATTGTTTTTTCTTTTTACGAACAGAAGTATCTGTTATTATTAGAGGGAAGCTAATCTTTGGGAAAAAAACAGGTTGGATGCAATAATTGGAGATTTTTTTACAAGCAATGCACATTATGTCTGGAAGAGTTTGGGGACATCACTTCTTCATGGAGCATATGACTCAGTTTAGTTAATACTGAAGAAATAACTAACATGCCACTACTATCTTGTCTCCTTAGCATAGCATGACCTTTGGTACACTATACCCAATATCCTATTTTTGCTTTAACTTTTAACAACAACTCCTTCCATGCAGTGTAAGAATAGTACACTATTGCAAAAGAAAAAAAAAAGAGAAAAAAAAAATTACTTTAAAACAAGAAGTACAGTTGAAGAAAAAAAAATTCTGGTGACTAACTTCAGATACAAAGGAAAGGTATTGTGTATAATGTAATATCTTCACATATGTTGATAAAAAAATGAATGAATCAAAAAGAAACATTCACCGGCATCTGCTCAGCAAGTTTTAAGCTGTAAGGAGAGAAGAAAAAAACCTTTCCACCTGATGTAAGTCTTTTTTTTTTTTAATTACCTCTCTCCTTTTAGTAGAATATTTGATCTAAGAGTTAAATTCTTACTATCATCCTTGCAGCCACAGATGGTTGGAACTAAGTAGGAATTCAAGATGATAGATTTGTGTAAACCTATTAGCACATGGAGTATTATTTGCCACCTGACACCTTCATAAATTGTTATTAGATGACTGCTTTTTCTCTAATCTGTGTGGCAATATCTCATTACCTCAAGTTGTGCTAGTTTCTCAAATGCAACCTGAATATTCTCAAAGGTCTCTACCAACTTGCCAGCAATACCTAAAACTCTAAGCGCTTTAAATTTCCTTAAGTGCTTTAAATTTCCTGAAGGTTTTAAATTCTTCCAGGATATTAACTTAACTATCAAAACACAATATCTGCTCTCTTCAAACCACCTGCTAGAACTGGGAGAGATTTGTCTGGTTCCCATTTAGCAACAGTACCACACCAAATTACAACAGCCAATGAGGTTTAGAGTATATATAGATAGAGAAAGTTATATTTGTGTGTAGAATGTTCATATAAATATATATATATATATATATATACTTACCAATACATGCATCAGCTGTGATTCTACTTCTAAGTCCATCAAACTCAGTCACATCAAATCCATTGAGCAACATCACATTCTCTGGTGAACTGGCAATCTCTTTTAACTCCACCAAATTGATCCTCCCCCCCACACCCACCGAATACACTGTGACCCCATCTTCTCTCAGTGCTCGTGCAGCAGGAATGGTTTGGTCTGGGTTGACGTTTGATTGACCATCAGTAATGACCACTGCCACACGAGGGATAGCTACATCTGATGTGCGAGCTCCATTTTCAGTGATAAAAACGTTAGTCCTGAGCTGAGTCAGGCCATCCGCCGTGTTAGTGCTGGTAAAGTGTCTTCCATTAGTAAACACTGAGAAAAAGGGTCAAGAAAAAATTGTTTGTACAGATATATATATCATGGTTCGAAAGTACAATGTGTGGTTTCACTACACCAGCAATATTGTTATGAAAACATAGAAATTGTAGGGTGTGTCTACTTTGCTAATAAGGAGCCATTTGGAACTACAACTCTATATTTTGTCCATATATCAGCATCAGGAGTGTTTCTGTGTGGATGGCACTCCCAACTTGATAATTTGATAATAAATTTAATAAAATTTAATTAATTATTATTGAAATTCATGTTTATGTTGAAAATACAACATTGTCCTAGTTTCCATACCTGGGATATTGAAGTATCTCACATCCTCCACTGCCATTAGTATTTCATCTCTTGTGGTATGTCTGCTGAGATTGAAGTTAACAACAGCAAAACCGCTGTAGGAGATTACTGCTACCTGAGTAGCTTGAGGGCCTATCGAGAATCTATCAACAATATTTGCAACCAGATCTTTCTCGAGCTCAAAGTTTTTTCTACCCACACTGCTGGACGAGTCTAAGACAAACGCAAGGTCGATGCCTCGATTGGGACACTCTATAATTGAAACAATAATTTAATTACACACTGTTATTATTAGTAACTACTTAATTAGTTAGAATATTACCATCCCAACACCTATTTGAATTAGTTAGAATATTACCATCCCAACACCTAATATGTAATACTAAAGTTATCAAATATTCACAAAATATTTATTTTTAATATCAACATAAATTACACATTAATATCAACATAAATTACACATTAATATCAGTTTTAACTTGATCCTGAAACATACAGGGAAGTTTTCAGATTTATATAATTAAAAAATAAAAAAAATTACATTACATGAACTTAAAAATGATGAAACCTATATTTAAATTAATACACCAATATGTACTTCACTTCTTTCTTCTTTCATTTTTTCCCTATAGTTTTGGCACCACAATTACCTCAATTGGTATACACTAGTGACAATAAAATGGAAAAAAGACTATTGTCCACATCAGTAGTTGAAATGTTAAATATGAGCCAAGTGTACAGTTAGATGACAGTGGAGAAAGACAGAGGAATTTAGGGTTATGTGGTCTTAGAATATGGCTGGGTCTGGACTGTGGTTAAGTTATAATTAATTCTACACTTTGGTGGATATGTGCAAGTATGACTTGACATAATGGTCGACCAAACCCACTTTACATCTATTTAGAAAAGAAATAAAAAAGAGGTTAATTTTAGAAAAAAAAAATTAGGCTAATATAAGGATACACATATATTATTGCATACACAAAAACTGATATTTCTACTTAGGATGTCCTCTCAATTTTTTTTATCTACAATATTTAGAGAGATAGGAACTATTTATTTGTGTAAAATTGTTTAATATTTTGTCTACAATCTAACCTTCTCGTTCCAAAACTGTTATGACTTCAACAAAGAACTCCACTGTATCAAGGCTGTTATTGTTGAATCCAGAACTCTTCCAAAAAGCTCCTTGTTCACGTAAGTTTCCAATTGGTGGAATGTCATCATCAGCAAGTTCAAAGAAGATTCTAGCGGCCAAAGCTGAAAATAGAGGAATTCGCAAGTCCCTCCACATGATGGCTGACCAATCCACATTGAGTCTTCCAAGCAGTGTCTCAAAGATACCTCCTGGTGATGATAATATTGGGTGCAGTGTGACATTCTGTGTTATCCTTAGAATTCTTTCATCCACTTGCCATATACCACCATTGTAGCCTTCCCTGAAAGTTTCTGGATCTGTGCCATCTCTGGATTCAGCAAATGCCACCCTCCTGAGAAATCTATTGTCATCAGAAAATACTGCAGAATCTTGAATTCTGAAGATGGTTGCAAATACTACGTCAATTCCTGTTGCTCCTTCTTCTATTGTCTTATCAATGGAACTCTGGGCGTTGAGCAAGTTCAATAGATTGATAAAGAGGATGAACTTGATCACCAGCATTTTCACTTCCAAAACGAGTTTACTGCCTCAACAATATTACAGCTATAAAAAATATTAAGTCCTGTAGCTTTAAGGAAAGGATTAGAATTCTGAATGTTCTAACTTAACTTTAGTATTATTTATATTAAATTTTAACACGGAAGTAACCTTGCATATCCTGTCTGAAGGAAATCCTATTCCATTATTCATCATACTAGCCAGGAAGTAGCACACTTATATGATTTATCCGTTCGGACCTCTGGCTTCTTTGTGAAGTCCTCCACAAACTGAAGCAATCCACCATTGCTGAATACAGGAAGGTTGGGTACTCCATGTTTCTCACTCTCTGCCATATTAACTCACCTGTCTTCTTACATAGCAAACTTAAGACTGTGTACAAATGTAGTGTCCATTGGTCAGATACCTGCTACAGTACAGGAGTAGTTATGTTTGCTATAGTATTAGAGAACAGAGCAAACTTGGCCTATAATTATTATAAAGTTGAGCATGTAGTTGCTTAGAAAGATGCTTCCTCAGTTTGCTCAGTTATGCTTAGGCCTTTAGTTGAGATATTCATTAAACTCTGCTAAATGCTGCCAGGTTTAGTAATGCTGTGGGAAACAAGAATGATCTGATGAGAATGCTGGAGGAAAGGAATTTGTAGACTTCCTTACTTAGTGGAGTTTTGGAAAACTTTGTACTTTGTTGCAATGTAACCTAGCCATAGAGCACACAAACTTTTCCATGATAACATATTGAAATAAGATCAGTAGAAATAAGTGTAAATTGCTTTTGGGAAGTGAAAAAAGAAAAAAAAAAAAAAGAAGAAAAAAGTTGGACTGGCCATACTATCCATACTTTTATGTTCCTAGCCCTAGCCCTAGCCCTAGCCCTAGCCCTAGCCCTAGCCCTAGCCCTAGCCCTAGCCCTAACAGTGTGTTATGAAATTGAGCAACTAGTCATGATAGACAATGAGATTCCAGATTGACTTCTAACAAGCTTTGAAAAGCTCCAAGAGAAAATAGCAAGTGAGGAAATCCACTGACTGATAAAAGAATATTCAATTGATTTTCCACTTCCCTTATGACTTCCCCCCTTCATTCAAGTTACAATTGTTCAAGGTACTTGTTCATTGTTGTTTTGACTAAGTTGCTTGGGAAGACTAAAGTTGCTTAGGAAGACTAAATCAGTTTTTGATCAGACAAAACACACTTGAAAAGATAATAGGCATTATTCTTAATTTAATTGTGTATACTAGCAGGTAATCAAGGCCTCCAGCTAATGTCTACTATAATCATCTACCATGGGCTCCAAGAGCCAACCTACAGAGTTTGGTCACTAATAAGTTCTGTACCTTCTTGACTCATAAAGGTAAATATTTGCTGCTGATTTTAGAACAGTAAGAAGATATACATTGTAGTAGTTAGAAATTGCATGATCCGCATCCAAAAAGTGATAGCTTATGACTGATATTGCACATTTCATGACCACACCGAAGTTAGGAGTGGAAAGCATGTACATAAGTAAAACAGTTTAATTTTGAAGCAAATACTTGGAACTGTGCAATATCATTTAATCTTTGTAATACAGTATTACAATGCTTTGTTATTGTTATCTGTCATGTTTCATGATTGTCAGACCACACCCACTACATAGTGCCTGCATATGAAGGTGAAGTTATACTGAAATGACAAGCTTTGCTTCAGTATTATAGAAATTTCTGCAATAAAGTATCTATGTAATTCTGTGCCCCGAAACTTAATTTTTGTCATTGCAGTCACTAGGCTATGCCAAGCTTGTGCTTGGTTTTGATCACTCTATTATCACATTGAAGTCTTGAGGACTGTGGCTGTACTTGGACAAAAATTCATACTACTGAAAAGAACTTTTACAATACATACTAGTCAATCAATGCTAATTGGTGCACATAAAAACTTAGCTGCACAGTCAACTTTGGATGTTAGGTGTTCCTTCCAGGGGACATCTAAAAGAGATATCATTTTTGCTTAGTTTCGTACTTGGACAGGGATCTTTCAATTTCCACTGAAGTAACTGTGTTCGATGAATCATGCTAGTGCCTATTAGTTACAGTGAGCTAATTTGGGCTTAAACAGAGCTAAACAGCCCAGCCTGTTTACAGATTTGATGAGTTGTTAGTTTGAAGCTTCAGCAGTTTAGCTACTAGTGTGTCATTTGGATTTCTTTTGTTTATTGTAATTTTGTGGTTATCTATTTTCCTTGGTTATCCATTTTCTGTTGGATTTCTTGTTTTATAATATTGCAATTTTATCAGTCCATTTTATTTATTCCCAGTTTCATCATCTTGCCTTCCAATTATGACTGAAACAGATGCTCCCATGCTCTCTACGAAGAGAAGGGGCATTGTCTGTGCCTCTCTCACTCTTGGCTCAACACTAAAGTTAGTAGGTTAGAGTCTTTCATTGGAGGTCCAGATAATCTTGACATTGTTAAACATTTGACAGCAAGATTAGATGCTTTAGATACAGACTTTAAGGTCCATCATTTAGCTATTGTTGACCTGATCAATGATGAAGAAGCTCTCCAAGCAGAGTAAGTTTTCTTTATGAGCATGATGATAATATCTCAGATTTGGATTTACGCATTCAATGTATTGTCACTACCTGTTCAACACCATCTGATTTTCAACCTTGCAAGACTGCCTTCAAAGGTCTGTCACTCTTACACAATAAGCTATATATCATTGTAGGTAAAATTTCTTCGTTTCCGAGTAATTGTAGCAGTGTGTGCCTACTACATCAACTTGAAGAACAGCTCTCTGAGATTAAGAAAGGGCTAAGTGATATTCGCAGCTCGTTGTTATCCTTTGATCTTGAAGAAGATAAGGATGTCATTAAGTTACAAATAGCCATAAAAATACAAATAGCCATAAAAATAGGTAATCAAGGAACTTCTTCATTCTAGCATGCCATACGTCAACTGCACAAGATGAGAAGGGTGTAAAACTTCCCAAGATCGATGTACCAACCTTTGATGGTAATATTCTCGACTGAAAAATCTTCTGGGAACAATTTTGTGTTTCTGTTCATGCCAGGACTGGTATATCTGGCTCAGAAACCTTGTTTACCTTCAGCATGCCCTCAAGGATGGAAAAGCCAGGAGTGTAATTGAAGGTCTTTCCAGATCTGGACAACATTAAACAATAGCTGTTAAAGTTTAAAATCAAGGTATGACTGACCTCATCTCATTCATCAGGCATGTATCTGTATGATTCTTGAGGCTCCTAGCCTCAATAATGGCAATGGAAGAGATCTTCGTCAGTTTCATGATACTGTTCATCAACATCTCTGTGCAATAGAGCCATGAACCATGAACCTTCTACTTCATTCATCACATCGATGTGAGTTAAAGCTAGACATGAATACTATGTTTGAGTGAAGCTTCCATTGATGTTCCACCTTACCAAGAATTGCTCAACTTTATCAATATGAGAGTCCAAGCGGCTGAGTCATTAACGGAGTCTGCAAAAAAACCTCACAAGATTGAATCATGTTCTCTCACATGCCAGAAGTATCACAACTCAAACAAGCCCATTGCATCTTTCATGGCAAACACTGATGCTGCTGCTGGAAATTGTGTCATTTGTAAGACTGGAAGCACTCACTATAGACTTGCACCAAGTTCCAAGTCTTCACACATAACAAGATGTTATCTACTTTGAAGTCTAACAAGTTTTATATCAATTGTTTACAACCTGGTTATTTCGTAATCATTGCAAAGGTATCAGGAACCTCATCACACCTTGTTGCATTTGAAGGCAAAGAAAATGATCATAATCAATCACCACCGACTATACCTATCTCTGCTCATGCTACATTAGGGATTAAGTCTAACTTGTTGCTAGTGACATGTCGTCTTCTAGTTGAAGCTCCTGATGGCTCCTCTACAGAAGCCAGAGCTATGCTTGGTTCTTCATCTTCAGCATCATTTGTGTCGGAAAGGTTGGCCAGAAATCTTCATCTCCCTCATGCCTCTCAAGGTACCACAATCTCAGGTGTTGCTAGTCTCACTCACAGTAGGTCCTCCTAGTCTATTGCCAATTGCAAGTTCTCATCACTACATTCACCAACAAGGAAGTTTGATGTCACTGCTGTTATTCCTCATGTAACATGCGATCTCCCACTCCATCCCATTCCCTACAACTCGAAGTGGAACCATCTGTCCAATCTTCAACTTGTAGATCTAGGATTTGCAAAGCCAGGGAGAATTGATATTGTACTTGGAGTAGAAATATTTGTCCAAGTGATGCTTCATGGTCAGGGAAGGGGAATTCCTAACTTGCCTTTCACATTCGAAACAGAATTTGGATAGGTACTTGCTGGTGATACAGATTCTTGTGCTCCTGCAAATCATGTTGTGACTTGCTTCTTTGCTTATCAGAGTGATTTCTATGTCAATTTTGGGAACTAGAGGAGAATCCAAAGGCTCGTGGTACTCTGTCTCCTGAGGATTGATCAATCTTGGATCATTTCAAGACTCAACACTTTCATACGAGTAAAGGGCCTGGCATCAAACTTCTTGGTAAGTCCAGGTCACAAGAAGTCTGAAGATTTCTCTCATTTGAACAATCGCTGCATACCAAGGGTCACTTTCAAGAGTTTAAAGCAGTCATGGATGAATACTTTCAGTCTGGATATGCTGAACCAGTTCCTGAAGTTGATCTTAAAAACCTCCAGACAGTGTATTTTACCTTCTCATCCACATGGTTTGGAAGGAGTCTAGTACAACTACCAAGGTCAGGCTATCTTTGATGCTTCGGCCAAGTCATTGACTGGAGTATCATTGAATTACATACTACTGATTGGACCCATGGTCCATTCCTTACTTATTGACATCTTTCTTCATTTTTATTTACATTGCATTGCCTTGACCACTGACATTAGTCAGATGTATCGAGCCATCTCTCTCACTCATTCGGACCATGACTTGCGTCTCTTTGTCCACTGACATTAGTCAGATGTATCGAGCCATCTCTCACTCATTCGGACCATGACTTGCATCGCTTTGCATGGAGAAGGGATGTGGGTGATCCTCTAAAAGATTATCGCATTACTAGAGTCACATTTGGTGTTTCATTGTCTTCTTTCATAGCTAACATGTGTGTCAAACAGAACGCATTTGACATAGCATTGAAGTATCCCCTTGCTTGTAGAATGGTGAATGAATCATTCGACGTTGATAATGATTTAACAGGAGCAGACTCTGGAGAGGGAGTAATAGATGTGCATGACTGGTTGCATGACCTCTTTGACAAAGCTGGATTTCTATTTAGCAAATGGAATTTGAGTGAACCCATTCTTCTTGAACATATGGAGCCTGAACTTTGAGACATCTATTCTCACCATGCCAGATCCATAAGAGTACATGGAACATTAGGAATTGAATGGAATGCTGGTATGGATCACTTATGTCTTACAATCATTGATCTGCCTCATTTTGATAACTTGACAAAACGTGCTCTTGTGTCAGACATCGCTAAAATATTTGACATCCTGGGATGGTATTCTCTTTGTATTATTAAAGCCAAGATTCTGTTGTAATGATTTTGGGAAGAGAAACTTGGCTGGGATGACTCTGTGCCTTCAGTAGTATAACAAACATTGTCTAAGTGGAGAGTTGAGCTCGATTTTCTCTCTGAACAACACATACTGCAGTGTTAATTACCGAAGGATGCCATTATTATATCTATGCAGCTTCATGGATTCTCAGATGCCACTCATCAAACCTATGCCGGATTTGTGTATCTTCATATGACCAACTCAAGGGGAGACATTCACACATCTCTTGTCATGTTTAAAACCAAGGTTGCTCCCATCAAACAGCTCACCATCCCAAGATTAGAGCTATGTGGAGCACATACTCTAGCTCAATTGCTACACCACTGCAAGGAAATCTTCTGCTTACCTTTGCAACAAGTGTATGAATGGACAGACAGCACAATGACACTTAATTGGCTTGCTGGAAACCCTCAATGCTTCCAAACATATGTTGGAAGTTGTGTTTTTCAAATCATGGAGCTAATTCCCCCAGAATGGTGGAATCATGTTAATGGATTGGACAATCCTGCTGACTGTACTTCATGAGGTTTATTTTCACCAGAGCTTTCTATTACTCCCAATGGTGAAATGGGCCTACTAGAGGACTTGCATGATTATGTCAGATACTACCTGCCATGCCTACTTATGGTATCAGTGAATTTCCAGCACCATTGGAAATGTATTTGCATTCAAGACTGGCAAAGCTATTTTTGAGAACTGCAACTACAAAATAGCTCGTGCTTTTTCTATACTATAGGCATAGAAACACTATAAAATTTTCAGCATGCTGATAGCAAATACCAGAATATTCAGAGCTTTGCTTGTGGATAAAATGGTCCATAAAAGGTTAGCGGTGACATTTCAAGTGAGCTCCCTAGCTAGTTCTATGAACTCATTGATTGGCACAAGTAGCAGTGAGTGCAGACAGTTGCCAGAAATGATGTGTGCCCAAAGCAGCAGCTAAATTTTTTCAAAATACTTTCTTAGGCAACACCATCTCCAAGAATTTCTGTATTGCCACAAATGCTGCCCTACAAAATTCTAAGAAGTATTGCAACTATTTCTGGGTCAAGATTAACTCTGGCAATTGTCTCCGCTTACCTCTACTTCCACCTGCCAATGAGTTCTGAAAAGTAGCAGCAATCTCAATGGCATGGTCATAATTAATCTTTCTTTCACTTTCACACTCCATTTCTCCACAATTATACCTCAGACCATACTGAAATTTGCTATCTGCATGAAGATAATTTAATAAAGTTTCTATTCCTATAGTATGGTGAAAGCACAAGCTATTTTGTAGTTGCAGTTCTCAAAAACAGCTTTGCCAGTCATAAATGCTAATACATTTTCTATGGTGCTGGAAATTCGATACCATAAGTAGGCGTGGCAGGTTGTATGTAACGTAATCATGCAAGTCCCCTATTGGCTAGTACTCAATCCTGTTGGATGGCCTAATCTAACTAGTGTACAAACAAATGATCCATTACAAGAAAGGGATGAAATTTGTGTTCACGCTACTCTTGTTTACCAGCCAGTGCTAAAGTCTCGTTCAATTCCTAGTCTTGTTTTATTGATTGATTGATTGATTGATTGATTGATTGATTGATTGATTGATTGATTGATTGGTTGATTAATCGATCGATCGATCGATGATCTGTCTGTCTGTCTGTCTGTCTGTCTGTCTGTCTGTCTGTCTGTCTGTCTGTCTGTCTGTCTGTCTGTCTGTCTGTCTAGTTATTTTTTATTTATCTATCTATCAATCAATCAATCAATCAATCTATCTATCTATCTATCTATCTATCTATCTATCTATCTATCTATCTATCTATCTATCTATCTATCTATCTATCTATCTATTTATTTATTTATTTATTATGGCTGGTTGGCTGGCTAATATATTGATTTATTTATTTATTATTTTTTTCCAATGGAAATTCAGTGGATTTAAAAGACAACAATTTAAGTCATTAATAATTCAAAACATTAAATCATAAGCAAGTGGGTTTTTGGTTGGAAATTTCCAGTCATACTTAAATCCTTTTTTTTTTTTTGTCTTTTTAAATTTTCTTTGATATGTTAAAGCTTTCCCATTTGTTAGAATTTGCTTGAGAACCTCTATCTAGTAACATCTACTGACAAATTGAAAACTATATAACAACTATGTACTGTAATGTACTGGGCGTGTACTATTTTATCAATCAAGTCCTTGATAATTCTAAGAGGATAAGAATTTTATTTTCTCCCTTTGACTGACAAGATCGGTTTCACCAATCTGAAGATCTCACATCGCCTTGAGCTTTCCTGTTCCCATTCTCCTTCATTATGGGGTTGCTTGGTAATTCAGCAATTTTGTCCTTTTTCTCATTATTGAAAATAATTTTAAACAGATCTTGGGAGTTGAGGTATCAAAGGAGTTGAGTAAGCAGCTTAAAGATCTTTGAGTGACTTGCCTTCCAAGCTTTCCCTAACTTTGAAGGATTTGCCAGATGAACAGAAAGAAAAGCCTCACTGAAAGGCTGAATGAATGAGGAGAGACACCTGAAACAACTGGAAGAAGCTGCAATCCATGAACTGGACTAAAATTGAATAAAAGATTGGTGAAAATTGATTGTTTGAGTTGTTATTCACAGTAAGGCAGGGAGATAAATAGGGACCAATGGGTTGGGTTGGGGGGGGGGGGGGGGTGGCAGCAGCGGAATTGGATAAGCAGCTTTCCCTGGTTATTGTTATCTGTGTTCAGAAAAGCTGCACCTTAACTTAATAATGTAGATGAGAAGCTTTCCTGTACACCAATAACAATAAAAAAAAAATTTTTCAAAACACCCCCCCACCCTTCCCCCAGTATCCCCTATATCTCCCTGCATGACTGTAAGAACAACTTAAACCAATAAATATTAATCATTAGACTTCTTTTATTCTATTTTAGTCAAGTTCTTGGATTGTAGCTTCCTCAGGTTAGGCAGCTCTCCTCATTCAGCCTTTCAGTGGGGCTAGCGTTTCTTTTGATCTGGGCATATAGTATAGTAGTTTTAACAACCTTCAGAGAAATTCTTCATTTTGCTTTGTTACATTTAAAATGAGAACTGCACTGATGTCCATGAAAGTAATCAAATTATAACTTCTGATGTGAACACTTGCCAGTGTGTATTATAATAACTGGCAAACCAGACATTTAGTGTATCACTATGCACATTCAAATGGAAACACACATTCTGTACTCTGTAATGTGTAATAAATAAGTTTATTTAATCAACCTATGCCCTAACCCTTGCCCTAGTTAAAATTTTAGCCCCTTAGGTTTAAATCCATTATATTTTTGGTCTGCTAAGAAAATTTGGTCTGGATTGGTTGATAACTGTGGGAGGAGTTACAGACAAATAAACGAAAATTTAAGCTCCATTATAATATAAATTAGTGAAAATGCTGTGGCAATGTAGTAGAAGAAGTATAAATTTCTCAAGAATTACTGGGTCTGGCTGAATGCATTCCAAGTGTCACCTGCTACATTTAAAAAAAAAAAAAAAATTTTTATTATTATTTTATTAAAATTTTAATTTACTTACTGACTTCAGTAATTCATTTACTATCCATCATTTTTGTGAAACTTTATATAAAAAAAAATTGCAGAGTAAGAATAATATTTTGTTAAATTTTAGACATATCTGTGCTGTCCTGCCAAAAATATTTTTAAAAACCAAAAGGAAAAAAATTTTTTTTTTTTTTTTTTAGAACAAAACAAAACAAAACAAACAAACCAAAAAAAATATTATATGCAGCATTAAAAAACAACTAAGTTCTTAAATGAAAAACAGATAATGGGTGAGAAATAGCTACTGCAATCTATATGCTGACTTAGAAATTAAATTCGACATTATTTTCCCGATGATTATCATAATGGGGGTTGGGAGGGGGATCTCAGTAGGGTTTGTAATGTTTTTGTGAAAGCATTCACCACACACTCTTATTCACTTACAATAGAATAATATTTTACATAAAAACAACTCGGCCAATAAAAATTATTATCACACTGTAAATAACTATACTCACTTAATATTGTGGTGTCATTGCATTCAAATGCAATAATTATTTCCACAAATGAGTCCACAGTATCCAAATCATCAGTATTGAATCCACAATTATTCCAAAACATTGCTTGGTCACATAGATCTTCTATTGGTGGAATAGCACTATCAGTAAGTTAAAAGAAGATTCTAGCAGCCAAGCCTGATAATAGTGGAAGTCACAAATTACTCCACTTAAATGCTAGACAATCCACATGGAGCTCTCCAAGCACCCTATCAAACATATCTCCTCTAGATGGTAAATATTGGGTGCAGTGTGGCATTCTGTGTTTGGTCACATATATTCTCTCTTGGTGGAATATCATTATCAGCAAGTTCAAAGAAGATTCTAGCAGCCAAGCCTGAAAATAGTGGAATTCACAAGTCACTCCATATAATTGCTGACCAATCTACATTGAGCTCTTCCAGCAGCCCCTCTAAGATACCTCCTGGAGATGGTAATATTGGGTGCAATGTGACATTCTGTGTTTGCCTTAGAATTCTTTCATCCACTTGCCATATACCACCATTGTAGCCTTCCCTGAAAGTGTCTGGATCTGTGCCATCTCTGGATTCAACAAATGCCACTCTCCTGAAAAATCCATGATCATCAGAAAGTATAGCAGAATCTTGAATTTTTGTGATGGTTGCTAAGACCACATCAGTTCCAGTGGCATTTCCTGTCGATATATGATCAAGGACTGCATCAGTTCCAAGAAACAAGTCCATCAAATTTAAGAAGAAAAGAGTCTTGGTCAACATTATATATCTCCCCTGAATTGGAATGATACAGTTGTAGAGTCTGTGGGTTAGGAGAGTAACCATACAGATGTATTTACTGCTCCAATAGAGTTAGCAGTTAATCAAATAGAGAAATACTTGGAGGTTCCATAGTTTTCCTTTTTCCCTTCTTTTTTCTACTTTTTAAAACAGGTCTGCAATTTGTCATTCTCTCCACTTTCCGGTTTTTTCCTACTCCTTTCCCTAATGTAATTAGCCGTAGCTATAGCTAAATGCACCTCCCCCCCAGTCTAAATGTTAGTTCTTGTTGATCTTGTTGTTGTGAAACTTTCTCCAGACAACCAGTGCTAAAGTCCCTGGTTCAACTCCTGGTCATGGTTGAATTGTTTTTGTTTTGTTTTTTTAATCATAAGGGAGCGGGTTTTTGGCAGGAAATTTCCAGTCTTGTTAATAGCAGTTTTAACCCACCGAATTTACGTGATAGATCTCTTCAATCAACAGTAGTCCAGTATGCTACGTCCAATTTTCCAATAGATTTTTTTAAAAATTTTTGTTTTGTTTTTTTTTGTGGCCCTTTATAGATTATCCCAGCCGAGCTAAATTATTTTGTGTTAGACTGCATTAATTTTTCAGAATCCTGGATGTCTTTGTAGGGGAACTCTTCTTAAATTGTGGCGCCTGTTAAGGTGAAAATCACAGGACAAATGCAATTTCACCAGGTGTATGTTGTGAAAGCATTAAAACTTTAAAAGATGCTTCAGAATCTAGGTCTGCCTTCCTTATTTTCCCCATTTCCCCCCTATTTCCATCCTTTTCCCCATAGCTATTAAGCTAGACTTACCCTTAGCTAGAGTGTTGTTTGACAGTGGGGAATTCTAGCCCAAAGTAAGAGAGGATAAGGCAGGGCATGAATAAATTATAGACTAAAAAATGATGAATAATAACGAACAGTAGTATACCCATGTTACTGTTATGATGACCACACAGTACACAGAATTTACACTATGATATGAGCTACTGCAACCAGTGGTGGAAACAGTTGACAAAGTAGTAGAAATGGTTGTAAAATTAGTTTGATTGGTGCTAGCAGTCCATAGGGGCAGCATATCAGAAGTGATTGGAGCGAAACAATCTGCATTCAAAACAAAATAATATCATCAATATCTAATAAAGACCTAAAAGGAATATGTATATACTTCTCCATTCTATTCGTGGACAACATACAAGAATGCATTATTCTTGTGGGGTCCAACCAAATGGACTCAATATTGACAATATTATCAATATTGATGCAGCTTTGGATGAAATTAACTGAGTTTTTAAAAAAAAATTTTATTTTTTAAATCGGATAGTTTTAAAGAAAATATCCGAGGGTTATATCCATTATATAAACAGAATTTGGCAAACAAAATTAGTTCATAAATTTATAAATCTAATCAATAATAAAAGCATATGCCAGAATATTTCATGCTATAAGTGTTAACTTACTTCATGGGGGAAAACATTCCATTTAACAATATGAAGTATGTTGTAATTATGAAATATGTACCCCTAAATACATATATACATATATACATTTATACACATATATACACATACATAAACATATACATATATACACACATACACATGTACATATATACATATACATTTACATATACATACATATACATACATATACCTAAACATATATATACAAATACATACATATATATGTATATGTATGTATATGTGTATGTGTGTATGTATGTGTGTATGTATGTGTGTGTATGTGTGTATGTATGTGTGTATGTATTTACGTACGTATGTATGTATGTATTACACATAAATGTATGGAAATATATACATATATATTATATATAGGAGCATGCAATTGCGGCCTTTGGTCGCATTGCTGTGCTCACAAAATTGTCATAAGGATGGTCATGTCTTATGGGAGTACATGTCTTATGAGAGGATATATCTTAAGGGAGGTCATGCTTTGTAGGAGGAAATGTCTTGTGCGAGGTCATGTGTTGGTGGAGTGCATGTCTTTATCATGGCATATCTTGCTATATGTTCTGTTTTACTTGAAGACAATTCTTACTGGATGACATGTTTTACATTGAGGGTATGTATTATAGGAGGGTATTACATGAGGGCATGTCTTGCAGGTAGACATGTCCAGCTGGAGTACTTGTAGTATGAGTGGACATGTATTTTAGAAATACCAGTTTTAAAGTAGGAATGTCTAACTGGAAGGCACATCTGGCATGAGGTCAGATTTTATAGGATGGCATGTTATGCAGGTGGACACGTGTTGCTGGAAGGCACGTGGTAGTTGTGGTCTTGCCTTTCATGAGAATATCTGTTGTGGGAGAACATGTTTAGTAAGTGGGCATGTCTTGCAGGTCTGTGCAAAAGCTTCAATCGTTTAAGTTGCTGTAAGTTTAGGCAACTAGAGTGTTTGTTGTTTTTTTCTCTGCCACATTTAGTTTGTTCTGAGACATGCTTTCAAAAGATTTAATGTTTGTAATGTTCTTCTTGGGTGTGTAGATTTATTTTTGTGGTCTGCTTGTTGATTTTTTTTTATTTTTTATTTTTATTTTTTAATTGAAAACTTAATCATCTTTATGAGTACCCGACAGATATATCTTGTTTACTATGATTTGAAAGTATCAGCTTAGAAATTGTGGTGTAAATGAGTCAGACAATGTTGTCCAGCTGTTGACACACACCACCATGATTGGTTTGAAATCTTTGCTGGAATATTTTCATATTAATACTACGTCTGTGGCTCCTTTAGCAATAAGCTCTTTTGGCACATTTTTTAGCTTTCTTCTAACACTGTTCTGTAAAATCTTTGATAGTCATTATTTTTGGGTTTTTTTTTGTTTTTTTTTGTTTTTTTTGTTTTTTTTTGGTTTTATTTGTACAGTAACTTAATTTAATTGTATAGTAATAGTGGTGAGTGACAGTAGGGTGGGGTGTAGTGTCTTGTTCTGATATCTAACTGCATGTCTGGTAGACATGTCCTGGACTTATGTATGGTGTTGATCTTCTGTCTCATTCTGATGTTTAACTGCTTGTCTGGTGTGGATATGTCTTGTACATGTGCTTGGTGTTGTTCATCCAACTCGTTTTGATGCCTTACAGTTTGCCTATTGGATAGTGCTTGAAGTCGTAGGGTATAATTTTGTGGCATTTCTCTTAATCTCTCAATTTTTGTATGTTTTCGCTTGGATATTTTTTTCCTAATGATGATCTTCTTTTTCTTGGCATTTTTAAAAAATTTCTTGTAAGAAATAAATTCAATAATCTACTCTTTAAGTTGTATATCTTCTCTAGTAAGTTTTCTTTGCTTCTTTTGTCAATCTTAAACTGTTGAGTGCAGCATTCTGGATTTCTGGTTTTTGCTTTTATATCATGCATTGTGGTATCTCTGAAATGTTATCGTGGAAACCCCGGATGCATTATTTCTGATTTAGAAAGAAGTGTTGATGGTTCAATAGAAATAGTGACGTGGGGACAAAAATATATTAAGTTGAATTTAGAAAGAAGTGGTGAAGGTTCAAATAAATGGAAATTAATTTTGTGGTGCAGGGGTAGAGGAGAGTAGAGGTTGGGGGTTTCTTTCCTCACTAATCCTCCAGTGAAATCTTTGCTAGTCATTAATTTGGTTGTGCAAGAAATCAATTTGTTGTATAGGAATAGTTGTGAGTGGAGGTTGGGGAGTGGGAGGGAAAAGAGGTTTATGTGTGCACTGATTTCTGTACCTTCAGCTGCTCTCCAAAAGCAGTAGTTCCTTGACTGTACCTTCAGCTGCTCTTGAAAAGCAGAAGTTGCTTGCAGCAATAGGTTTTTTTTCCATTAAATTTCTGATAGGTTTTTTTTTCTTGTCAACTTGGTGGGCCATGTTAAAATGAATTAACATTTCTTTGATGTGGTATAGTGTGAAAGGCAATGCATTCCCTTTGATGGAAATAAAATGGTGGATGAGGAAGAGCCTTTTTTTTTTTTGGCTTCTTTCAGTCACTACACTTGAACAATGTGGTTTGGACAGAATGGGACATAACCAAGGTTACTTTCGCTTACCTGAATATCACATCTGCCAATTTTCAACAGGATCCTTACAGCCATTTTGCAGGTTATCATACACATAAATAGATATATAAATATATAAACACCACTAACTTTATTAGTATAAGATGTATGTATGTGTAAATATGTGTAAATATGCGTAAGTATGTGTAAATATGTGTAAATATGTGTAAATATGTGTATATATGTATATATGTGTAAATATATATATGTATATATGTATATATATTTGTATATATGTATATATATGTATATATATGTATATATGTGTATATATGCATATATATGTATATATATGTATATGTGTGTGTATATATACGTATTAGCAAGTGTGTAGTGTTAAGAATATTGTGGTATCACACCATAAATGCAAACTATTTGGCATAACTTAGTATACATAAATTCAGTCTCAACAAGCTGAGTATTTTTTAAATTGTCTGTATCAGAAAATGGTATACTAAATGTTAAAGGTTGATCAACAATAATTACTGTTGCAACTTAGGTTATAGGAAGATAAATTTCTCAAGAATTAGTATCTATCTGGTTATATACATTTCGAGGCTCTTTAGCTACATTTAAAAAAATTTGCTTATTAAATTTATTACTGCAATAACCATACATCATTCTTGCAAACTGTATTCAGTTAAATACAGCATACACAAAAATTGCAGTGTTAATAATATTTGGTAAATTTGGGAGACATCTATATTTTACTGTACCACACTTAAAATCATTTTCTTTGCATGCAACGTAGAAAAGTACCACAATTTAAATTAATTTGAGTTTTCCTGCTTGTGCTGAAAAGAAATAAGTGAGAAAAGGTGATACAACTATTATCTTTCTTTTAGGATAAAATTTCAGGGTTGGTATGGATTCTATGAATTCATTACCTTATACTCCATTAACATAAAATAAAATATTATTTAACGATTAAAAATAATCTAAGCTCATAGATGACTATCACAGTGTATATGAATATACTCACTTATTACTGTGATATCAATTAATTCCAATTCAATAATTGCTTCCACAAATGACTGCACAGTATCAAATTCATTAGTATTGAATCCTGAATTCTTCCAAAACATTGCTTGGTCACATAAATTTTCTCTTTGTGGAATATCATCATCAGCAAGTTCAAAGAAGATTCTAGCAACCAAGCCTGAAAATAGTGGAACTCGCAAGTCCCTCCACACAACTGCTGACCAATTCACATTGAGCTCTTCCAGCAGTCTATCGAAAATACCCTCTGGAGATGACAATATTGGGTACATATTGTCATTCTGTGTTTGCCTTAGAATCATTTCATCCACTTGCCATATACCACCATTGTAGCCTTCCCTGAAAGTGCCTGGATCTGTGCCATCTCTGGATTCAACATATGCCACTCTCCTGAGAAATTCATTATCATCAGAAAATACAGTAGAGTTTTGAATTATGGATATGGTAGCAAGGACTACATCGGTTCCAGAGGCTTCCTCTAAAAATAATTATGTATAGTTATATTAGATATTGTTATACATTTAGTTATAATCCCACCCCATCTATCCACCTGCATGAGATGGTTCAGAGCGATACGCACGCACGCACATGTGCACACATGCATGCACGTGCACACAAACACACATGCATGCACACACACACACACACTTGAAGGCCATACTCACCTATTATTATGGAATCAATTGATTGTGATGCAACAAATGCTTCCACAAATGACTCAGCAGTATCCATATTGTCAGTATTAAATCCAGAACTCTTCCAGAATAATCCTTGTGCAAGTAAGTCTTCAACTGGTGGAATGTCATTATAAGAAAGTTCAAAGAAGATTCTAGCAGCCAAGCCTGAAAATAGAGGAATCCGCAAGTCACTCCAAATAACTGCTGACCAATCCACATTGAGATGTGTAAGCAACAGATCATAGAAACCTCCTGGAGATGATAATATTGGATGCAGGGTGACATTCTGTGTTTGCCTTAGAATTTTTTCATCCACTTGCCATATACCACCATTGTAGCCTTCAATGAAAGTGTCTGGATCTGTACCATCTCTGGATTCAGCTAATGCCACCCTCCTGAGAAATCCATTATCATAAATACACCAGAATCTTGAATTTTGGATATGGTAGCAAGGACTACCTCAGTTCCATTGGATCCTTCTAACACTGTAAAATCTGTAGTTATCTGGCAAAGAAACAAATTTATCAAATTAAGGAAGTTGATTATCTTAATCAACATCATATCTCCTCTGAACGAAACAGGTTCAAAGAGTATATACCAACTACTCTAAAATAGTTAGCTTGTGAAAAGAGATAAATACTTGGATTTTTTTCTTCTTTTTTTTCTTTTTTTTTTTTAAAAACCAGATAGGAACTTTATTCAATTTTGCATTCAATTTTTGAGAAACTGAGAGATATCTTGCATAGTCACAATTTCCAGAACATAATCATTATTTACAGCGTCCAATTTCCAGCGTTCAAGCGTTCAAAATTTTTACAGAGTGTAATCTCGCTTGTAAATACTGCTAGCTAACTAAGACCTGAAATGTTAAAAATTATTATTATTATTATTATTATTATTTATTTATTTATTATTTTTTTTTTTTAATTAGCTCACAGGAGGTCTGCCTTTGGTGGGATCCTTTCAAGTTACGTTAATGAAAGATTCACTCCAGGTACTGGGTTGAATGCGCTAATGTTCAGTCCAATCGCGTAATACTGCGGTGGATATTATAGATCCTTAATACTATCGTTGCTGACCTCTTTGTAATTATTTTACTAGCCTTGAGTTGTCTCTATAATCCATCAGCACAATTCTGGCCAGCCGTACTGAGGAGGATCAAAACTTTTTTTTCATAATTTTTTAAAATATTTTATTTAATCATAAGTAAATGATTCATTGCTGCTTTCCTCAGAAGTTTTTTTGATGGTTTATTACCATAATGAAAGATATTTTGTCGGTTTTAATATTGCCAAAGATTGAATATAGAAAAGCTGATTATGAAGCTGTTTATACCAACACTCCATTGGCATTACTATTGTTTGATCTGGATGGTTGAGTTAATAACTACTACTAATCACCTTTACCTGAAATCCTAGCTATGCCCTTGAGGGATATACAAATAGAGGGAACTTGAATTCTGACATGAGATGAGTGGCAAATAATAGGGTCAAATATAAGTTATAGCTGGCTAAATGTCTTGGCTGATGCAGTAATAATGGTAACTCTTGGCACAGTAAAATGATGATTCCATGAGAGAGGCTGAGCAGAAGTTGTAGGTACAAACTGAGATCTCTTTAAGAATTAATTAGAGGATTCTTAATTTTTAAAAAAATGTTTCTTTTCCTTTTTTTATTTTTATTACAAGTTAGACTCTTCCTAAAAGGAAATATTATAATGCATCTCTAGTACTTAGTGTCCACTTCTTGTGAGATTAGATTAGTGCAGTTTGTAAAAACACTTCTTTTGGTAATGCCCTTTTGAATTTGAATGGGATCAGATTACATATTACAACTCTATGCTCCTTCAAAAATTGGTAAGTTTATTTCATGGACTCATGTCCTAGCCCTAGCCCTAATCATAATCTCCCCAAACCGGACCAGTATCCCCTTGAGTAACCCCTGAATATTTCTGGAGGCTTCGTCCAGGCATATAGGAGGAGATTCGCTATACACAGACGGAGAAACAAACAGACACACGGATGGACGGACACACATTACATGAAATATAATAATATAAACAGTTCACTTAGTTAAACGGAGCTGTGGTATAGTGTCCTTTCAAATTTGATTGGGTTATTTAATTCTGGTGAGATCAGATTACATATGTGGTTGTATTACAACTTTATAGATACTCATGTAGGAAGGAAATTTATTTACGCTTGTAAAAATCAAGGGTTTTTTTTAGTCCAGATGTCATTAATCCCTTCCCTGAGGTTCTCACATTGACCAGATTACTCCCTGGGTCAAATTGCATATGCATGTCAATTTTCAGGTCTCTGGATCCAATGGATTGGCAGGACATTATGCACATAGGTAGTACATAGGCAGATATAACAGCGAGTTATATTAGCATATGTTCCGGATGGATACAGGATCCATGAACAGTTGCATGACCGGATGACCCATTGTGTAATGGGAGGTGCCTCTGGCTGACCCAGTGTGTAACTGTCCAGCTCACGACGTGGGATAAAGGGATCTGTGCTTCTCTGTGACTGTGTGATGGCAAGAGCGAGACCATTCAGTGCACAGACATAGCTGGAGCATCCAATGTTAAGAATAATAGCTAAGTAGCTGTAGAACTACAAAGATGTCACATCCAGCACTCTTATAAGGAAAGAGATTATAAAAGGAACATTTATTAAATACTAGCAGCATATACTCTACGTTGCCAGCCCAATGTCAACATGAAACATTACAGAAGCCTCTCAAATTTCGGCCTGGTTTATCCTTTAACTAGCTTTTGGACTTCCAAAACTACTTCCTGTGGGTGTGGCAAATAAAAACCACACCCACATCTGGTTAATAATGCTCACCCAGTTACTTGGACTTCATATGCTAAATTTCAGCCTGATAGGTCCATAAATGAGTTTCGGAAGGCATGATGACATCCTATGGGTGTGGGAATGACCAGCCCACACCCACTGACAAACACACATGATTAGAAATTCTCACCCAGTTTCTTGGAAACCTTATTCCAAATTTCAGTCTTGTTTGTCATTTAAGTAGCTTTTAATAGCCAAAACAACTTCCAGTCAGTGTTGCTATAATCAAACCACACCCACATGTTGTTAATAACGCTTTCCTTGGTACTTGGAGAGCACACGCCAAATTTTTGCCTGATTGGTTTTTGATTAACTATTTTTTTTAGCCAAAATAACTTCATGTGGGTGTGGATATGGCAAAACCACATCCATTACTATGTCCACATGTATTCAATATCGCTCACCCGGGTTCTTGGAGAGCACATGCCAAATTTTGGTCTTTTTGGTCCAACTATTTGGCTGTGATGCCTAGATACACATACATACAAACATACATATGTACTTTTGAAGCAAAATATATATTATATAGTGTTTGTGAATCTAAATCCTATGTTGAAGCGTTATTCAAAAGTACTCTTTTGACACTTATGCTTTACACACAAATGGGAAGAAGTGTAGCCCGGAGGGATCCCGCCCATATTACTCCCAAAGTCAAGTTGTTTATGCATACCATGCTTTAAGTCTATTGCTCCATGGGTTTGTCTGTACCATTTTTGGCCTTTTCTGGGCTTGACATGAAAACATAAATGGGTCTGGTCATATATATGTACTTAAAACATTCCCCAGATTATATTGATTCCCAAATATATATGGCTTCATTGGTCTAACTCACTTGGTTCAAGTGTTTTGGCTGAAATAGAATTTTGGCATTTTTAACCTTACAGAGGGAAAAGAAGAGGTGTGGCCAGGTGGGACCCAGCCCATGTCACTCCCAGAGTGAAGTTATATATGCATACCAAGTTTTAGATCTGTAGCTCCAATGGTTTTTCTGGCAAAAATACTATTTTTGGTTTTTTTCTCGTTACCATGGTACCTATTTTACAGATTTTTTAGCCCATGTTTTAAGATTGGTCAAAATCTATCTTCATACCAGTTTTCAGAGAAATCCTCAAAAAATTTGGCCAGAATGATGGTAAAAACAGACAGACATACAGACATCTCATTATATATATATATATATATATATATATATATATATATATATATATATAGGAGATTAAACTGTTTCTTGAGACAATAGTTTTTATTAATACCTGACTTATGTCAAATTTTCAATATGGATAATTAAATGAAGAAAAAAATATTGTGTAATATACCTGTAATTAAGCAAGACTAATGAACTATTGGTGGAGGAAAGGGTCACCTACTTAGCTAGTACATGTTTGATAACCGTATCAACGTGGCATTGAAAAATCATTGTCTTATGGAAGCAGATAATTGTTTTGCTGATTTTATATCAATCGATCAAATTTAGTAATGAAAAATAACAGGCTAATGGATTCCTTTCTCTTCCTTCATTTTTTTTCCAACTACAAATTTTTACGCACACACACTAACATGAAGACACACACACACACACTAACATGAAGACACACACGCACACACTAACATGAAGACACACACGCACACACTAACATGAAGACACGCACGCACACACACACACACACTCTCTCTCTCTCTCCCTCTCTCTCTCCCTCTCTCTTATGGTGCTTGACATAGTGGACACCATCCACACTCAAGACTCTACATAATGCAAACTACAGATATAAAGATACTACACTTCAATGCTATGTATTTAATTATAGTTTATTGGAGGAATGCTTCTAATCTGGAGCTCATCATACAAATGTAGCAGCAGACACAGTGATCCACTCCAATCTGTGGCTTCATATAGGCAGGGCTAGGGCTAGGGCAGGTGGCATGCCAATAGCCAACCACTACATTGAATTTGTGAACCAAACTATTGGAATTTATAACCAAAATATTGAGTCTTATTAGAACAGAGAAAATACTCTGACGAAAATAGTTATTTGATTATGTATATCTTATTATAATAGAGAGGTGGACATGTATATATATATATATATATTCTTATTCTAATAGAGCAGTTGGTGTTTATATGTCTATTTCTATGTCCGGGTAATCTTCGAAATGGCTGTAAGGATCCTGTTGAAAATTGGCAGGTGTGATATTCAGGTAAGAGAAAGTAACCTTGTCTATGTCCCATTCATCCAAACCCCATTGTTCAAGTGTAGTAACTGAAAGAAGCCCAAAAAAAGGCTCTTCCTCATCTGCCATTTTATTTCCAAGGGAATGCATAGCCTTTTACACGCTACCACATCAAAGAGGCGTTAATGCATTTTTAACATGGCCCCCCAAGTTAATAAGAAAAAAAAAAACCTATCAGCAAATCCAAAGAAAATATTGATGAACTCTGAAGAAGTGTTCCATGAAATCCTACTGCTGCAAGGGACTACTGTTTCTGGACAGCTGCTGAAGGTGCAGAAATCTTACAGACAAGCAACTGCATTTGGAGAAAAGCTGAAGGTATAGAAATCTGTGCACACACAAACCTCTTTTCCATCCAACTCCCCAACATCCACTCACCACTATTCCTGTACACCAAAACAAAATAAAATCCAACTCTCTACTACCCCTGCACAATGCACAACATAATTAATTTATTCCAAATCAAAAGTAATGCAATGGCGTTCCCACGAAAACATTTAAAAAATACAAAAAAAAAGAGCTTATTACTAAAAGAGCCATAGACATAGTATTAAAAAAAATTTTTAAAGTCTACAAAGAGACCATATGAATGAACCTAC
This sequence comes from Lycopodina hypogea, assembly GCA_963969325.1. Classification (NCBI taxonomy): domain Eukaryota; kingdom Metazoa; phylum Porifera; class Demospongiae; order Poecilosclerida; family Cladorhizidae; genus Lycopodina; species Lycopodina hypogea. The sequence continues at coordinate 12,729,155 of OZ017792.1, forward strand.
ATACCAAAGAAAAATATTCAAACAATAAATTCTTGGAAAGCATGTCTCAGAGCAAACAAAACTTACTGTAGAAAGAAAAGAATGCCAGATGCCTAAACTCACAGCAGCATAAATGGTTGCTTCTGCACAGACCTGCAAGACATGCCCACCTACTACACATGTCCTCCCATAACACACATTCTCATGAAAGACATGACGACCATACCCCAGCAAGACATCTCCAACAGCAATATATGCCCTCCTATAATACTTACCCTCAAGTAAATATGACCTCCAGTAAAACATGTCTTTCAATAAAACATAACATATTGTAAGATATGCCATCCTGAAGACATGCACTTCACCAATGCATGACCTCCCATAAGACATTTCCTACAGCAAAGCCTGACCTTCCTCAACACATATGCTATCATAACACGTGTCATCCTGAAAGGCATATGAACCAGAAAAACATGTCCTCCCATAAGACATGTTCTTACTTGAGACAATTTTGTGACCACCTTCAGTCGGCCTAGCAAGCAATGCGGCTGAAGGCCGCAATTGCATGCTAGCATATATAAAGTTAGTGTGAGTGTTTGTTGGGCACGATTCAATGCCCCAAGGTTTGGTCGAAACTGAACTAAAATTAGGTGTGGATATTCAGAGAGTTTGGCATGAGGTTATTCGTTAAATACATTTTTATGAAGTGGTTCCCCTGGTGAGGAAAACAGAAATAAATCAACAACAAAAATCAAGTTTCCATACAAAAAAAAAGCACTAAAAACTAGGTCTTGGTGGTAAAAGTAGTGGTCTTCCAAGCTGAAAGTCCCAGCTTCGATTACCAATGATTCCATTTATTATTTTTTTTCCTTCCAGGCTTTTTTCTCCTCTGTTTTCATTTTCTTGTTGTTTACTTTCCTTTCTTTTTTTTTCTTCTTTCTTTCTCCCTCATTCATTTCTTTTCTTTTCTGCTTTCTTCAACTCAAGTTTGAAGTAGTTATTTATATGAATATCCATCTACTACCTGGGTCAAGATTGGTATTTAGAGAAAGAGAATCAAGCTCTTCAAGCTATTGTTTGGTTAGTTAATTAATCAGATTTATTTTGGGCTTCTCAGGATAAACAGAAAAATATGGCCTTGCAGCTGTATTAGAACAGCTACCCTTTAACAGGATAGGGCAGGGAGGAGGTTGGGGTGATGAAGGTGTCTGTGTGGCATGCTTTGTGGCAGCTTTGTGCATCTATACTTCCAGTATAGTACATAGACAACAGAATATGAACCACATAAGAGGAAAATTAAAGGGTATGTGTACAGTAGAATTATTTTAAAGGGGGAAATATTCCTTTATGAACAACATTCCACTTTATCCTGAGAATTTTAAAAGAAGCTTAGATTTATTTCAAAATGAATTAAAAAAATTAATTAAATAATTTTAATTTATGTTTCTTGGTTTTCTTAAGTGGCTAGTTATGTGGTTATGGGTTGGTGGCACAGCACTATTTTGTTCTTATGAATAAGTGGTTTTACAAAATACAAATAGACTAGTGGAATAAAAGATCTTGGCTCTGTTGATCATATCAACAATAAGGCAAATGTTCCTGCTTTTCTTAGCACACAATTTAGTGTGGATACTGTCACTTAGCTTGTTTTCTTTAAGTTTATAGTTTAGGTATACATTCAAGGTATACCATTGTACCATCCCAATATATGAAGCTGTTCTTTAATTTATTGTTGCCATAAACAGTTATTAAACGCAATAGCAGATCTTTTTCTAGTATTAAGATTTTTAAATCAATTATATGTAATTTAGCTTGGTTTGAAACTGAGCAGTACATAGTTGCTTCTATTGTTTGGTATTAATTTATTCAGAGTGAAGGGAGGAATCAGGTTTACTTAGCAAATTTGGTGTCTATCTGTCACAAAAATGGGTCTGCTATCTCTTCTGAGATGACTTGGTGAATTTGACTAAAAATTGGTGGGGATACTTTGGAGTGGTGTCAAAGTAACCTGAACTGATCAAAATTGGAAAGAAGAGTCAACACTGGTGAGGGAAAAGAGAAATTAAATTTTCCATACAAAAAAAAAAAAAAAAAAAAAAAAGAGCTTGAAACAAAGGACTAAGTGGTAAAGGATTTGGTCTTCCAAGCTGAATAAGTCCCATAATCAAATCCTGATGGTTTTGCTTTTTTCTTCCATTCTTTTTTTCCCCCTTTAATTTTTCCCCCTGCTTTAGGTGTGGTTAAAAAATAAATTTTAATAAGATTTATTCTAGGGTAGTAGGATACACAACAAAATATATTAATTCAGGTGTATTGCTGCAGCTACATTTACAAGGCAGCATTTATAGGTAATCAGTGTGGCAGCTCTAGCAGCAGCTCTGTGGCACCTCTAAAGGAAAGAAAGGTTAAAAGGTATGCAGCCCAGCTACAGAGAGTCTATACTCATTGGCATTGAGGTAAGAATATTTAGGAGTGGTTAGCAGCTTCTATTGATCAAAATAATAAAATTAAATATTAAAAAAATGTTTTTTTTGGAAGCTCCTGACACCAGAAAAGAAGGGAAAGTTATAAAATGGGTAGATCAACTTCATAGAGCCCCATACTCCTTTGCTATGACGTTTTTTTTGTTGTTTTTTTTTTTAAATGCAGAATCAATTTCTGCCTATCAAAAGAGAATTTTGAACTGACGTAATTTTGTCCTTTTTCTCATTATTGAAAAGAACTTTGAACAGATCTTGGAGGGGTGTCAAAGGAGTTGGGTAAGCAGCTTAAAGATCTTTGAGTGACTTGCCTTCCAAGCTTTCCCTAATTTTGAAGGATTTGCCCAGATGGGCAGAAAGAAAAGCCTCACTGAAAGGCTGAGTGAGGAGAGACACCTGAAACAACTGGGGAAAGCTGTAATCCATGAACTTGACTAAAATTGAATAAAACAAGTGATCTCATTCTAATGATCTAATGATGGAAATTAATTGTTTAAGTTGTTCTTTACAGTAAGGCAGGGAGATAAATAGGGGATATTGGGAGGGGGTGGGGTGGCGAGGAATTGGGTAAGCAGCAGCTTTCCCTTGTTATTGTTATCTTGTACAGCAAAGCTGCATCTCTACTTAATTAAGTAGATGAGCAGCTTTCCTGTACACCAACAACAATAGGAAACCCTCCACCCCCTCCCCCTCCACTACTCCCCCCAGTATCCCCTATATCTCCCTGCAAGACTGTCAAGAACAACTCAAACCAACAAATCTTCATCATTAGAATGAGAGTACTTGTTTTATTCCATTTTAGTTAAGTTTTTGGACTGTAGCTCCCTCAGGTTAGGCAGCTCTTCCCATTCAGCCTTTCAGTGGGGCTTGTGTTTCTGTTGATCTGGGCATATACTAGCATAGTAGTTTAGATAATCTTCAGAGAAATTGTTGATTTTGCTGCCTAATATTTGAAATGAGACCTGCACTGGTGTCCATGGAAGTGTTCATACTTCTGACATAAAAAAAACTTGCCAGTATATGCATTATAATCTAAGTAGGGGCGTAAATTTGTGAGGAGTTGAGAAATTTCAAATTTAGCATGTCAATTCACACCCCATGGAAGTGATAATTTTTTTTTTACTTCTGACATAAAAAACTTACCAGTATGTATTATAATCTTGATGTAGGGATGTAAATTTGTAAGGAGTTGAGAAATTTCAAATTTAGCTTGTCAAATTATGCTTTTGTAGGGGGAAATAAGGAGAAAAAAGAAGGGAAACCACCTACATGATCTGCTGTTCCCAGGTGGTCACCCATCCAAGTACTGATCAGGCCTAACAGTGCTCAATTTCAGTAAGCAATGAGTTTTGTTCCAAAAATTGTCTGCAAATTTGAACAACTGTGGAATCTAATGCAATTTTGGTGGGATTTTTGCCAATCAATAGTCAAATTGCATGTGATTTGAATAACTGGCAAACCAGACATTTAGTGTATCATTTTTCATATTTAAATAAAAACAAACATTCTGCATTCTGTAATGTGTGATACATTAAACATATATATATACAATATATTGTTCTGTGTTGCAATAATATTTTGTAAATTATTTGTTATTATTGTTGTTTTTATATTTTGAGAAGTGCCTATTGTACTTGCTGTTGTTATATTTTCATTTCTTTATTTTTTCCTTTCAATTTATTACTTTCATAAATTTTGATAAGTTTTATGCCATACTCAACTAACAAATGATGAATAATGATGAACAGTAGTATGACCATGTTACTGTTATGATGATCACACAGTACACAGGATTTACAGTATGATATGAGCTACTGCAACCATTGGTGGAAACTGTAACAAAGTAGTAGAAGTAGTTGTAATATTAGTAGACTGGTGTAATCAGTCCATAAAGGCAGCACATCAGAAGCAATTGAAGTTAAACAATCTATATTTGACACTAAATAATTGCATCAATAATCAATAAAAATCTAAAACAATATATATGTATATAGGTGTATATATATGTATATATATGTATATATATATGCATGTATATGTATGTGTATATATGTATATATATGTATACATATGTATACATATATGTATACATATATGTATACATATGTATGTATGTATGTATGTAGGTAGGTAGGTAGGTAGGTAGGTAGGCAGGTAGGCAGGCAGGCAGGCAGGCAGGCAGGCAGGCAGGCAGGTATGTATGCATGCATGCATGCATGTATGTGTGTATGTATGTATGGTGTGTGTGTATATATGTGTATGTGTGTATATTGTATGTGTGTATATATGTATATGTATATGTGTGTATATGTATGTATATGTGTATATGTATGTATATGTGTATATGTATGTGTATATGTATGTATGTATGTATGTATGTATGTATGTATGTATGTATGTATGTATGTATGTATGTATGTATGTATGTATGTATGTATGTATGTATGTATGTATGTATGTATGTATGTATGTATGTATGTATGTATGCATGTATGCATGTATGTATGTGTGTGTGTAAGTGTGTATGTGTGTATGTGTGTATGTATGTATGTATGTATGTATGTATGTATGTATGTATGTATGTATGTATGTATGTATGTATGTATGTATGTATGTATGTATGTATGTATGTATGTATGTATATAGGGCATCAAGAACCACACTAAGCGATGCTTCAAGAAGAAAAAGAGGATATTGGAAATGGATTTGGCCTGCAACGCAGCAGCAGCTGCACAATGCAATATGGGAAGGAAGGTGTGTGTGTGTGTGTGTGTGTGTGTGTGTGTGTGTGTGTGTGTGTGTGTGTGTGTGTGTGTGTGTGTGTGTGTGTGTGCGCGCGTGCATGCGTGTGTATGTGTGTGTGTATGGGCAACCAAGAGAGTCTCCACACAGAAGGTTGAGGCATTCAACAACAGATGTCTCGAGCGTATCATGAACATCAGTAGGGCCGAGCAGCGAGCTGGTTACATCAGCAGTGTCCAGATGAGGAGGAATTTTGGCATGGATGAAGCTCTTGAAGATGTGGTTATAGCAAGGAGACTGAGATGGTTGGGTCATGTTGCTAGAATGCAGGAGGATCGTATTCCCAAGAGGCTCTTGTTTGGCTGGCTATCTGATCCAAGACCCATGCATGGATGTAAGCTAAGGTGGAGGGACAGAGGTAGGAAAGGTCTTAAGAGGTTCAAGATTGATGAAGGAAGATGGTAGAGAGATGCAAAGGAGAGAGGTGTATGGAGGGCACAATGTAGAGAAGGTTTAGATACCTGCACCAAGGAGAGATTGGAGGAGGACAGGATAAGGAAGGAGGCAGCATCGACCATTGACAGACATGATGCCAGTTCTAACACAACCACTACTCCATTTGTGTGTGACACATGCCAAAGATCGTTCAGGAGAAGGCAGGATATTGCAAGGCATAAGTGTCTGACGACTCGCTACAAAGGAGCGACAGTAATTGTTTAGTCTAAATTTTAATCCAGTCTGCCACTGCGTGGCAGAGAGGCATCATCCTCCCGGATGGCTTTCTTTCAAGGTTCAAGGTTCAAGGTGTGTGCATGTGTGTGTGTGTGCGTGCGTGTGTGCGTTCATGTGTGTGTGTGTGTGTGTGTGTGTGTGTGTGTGTGTGTGTGTGTGTGTGTGTGTGTGTGTGTGTGTGTGTGTGTGTGTGTGTGTGTGTGTGTGTGTGTGTGTGTGTGTGTGTGTGTGTGTGTGTGTGTGTGTGTGTGTGTGTGTGTGTGTGTGTGTGTGTGTGTAATGCCAATAATATCTATTTACAGAGTTTTAAATTAACTTAAACTTAATGGATTCATTTTATTGTAAACTGCAAGGTTTGCATTGTTTCTATGAACGCATTCACCTTACACTCCCCTAAAAATAAAATAAACAATTTAAATAACTTAAGCTCATAGATGGCTATCACAGTGTAAATGAATATACTCACTTATGGCTGTGGTATTAATTGATTCTAATTCAATAATTGCCTCCACAAATGATATCACAGAACCAAACTCATTAGTATTGAATCCTGAACTCTTCCAAAATATTGCTTGGTCACATATATTCTCTCTTGGTGGAATATCACTATCAGCAAGTTCAAAGAAGATTCTAGCAGCCAAGCCTGAAAATAGTGGAACTCGCAAGTCCCTCCACACAACTGCTGACCAATTCACATTGAGCTCTTCCAGCAGTCTATCGAAAATACCTCCTGGAGATGACAATATTGGGTACATATTGTCATTCTGTGTTTGCCTTAGAATCATTTCATCCACTTGCCATATACCACCATTGTAGCCTTCCCTGAAAGTGCCTGGATCTGTGCCATCTCTGGATTCAACATATGCCACTCTCCTGAGAAATTCATTATCATCAGAAAATACAGTAGAGTTTTGAATTATGGATATGGTAGCAAGGACTACATCGGTTCCAGAGGCTTCCTCTAAAAATAATTATGTATAGTTATATTAGATATTGTTATACATTTAGTTATAATCCCACCCCATCTATCCACCTGAATGAGATGGTTCAGAGCGATACACACGCATGCATGCACACATGCATGCACACATGCACACACGCACGCACGCACACACACACACACACAAACACACACACACACTTGATTGCTATACTCACCTATTATTGTGGAATCAATTGATTGTGATGCAACAAATGCTTCCATAAATGACTCTGCAGTATCCATATCGTCAGTATTAAATCCAGAACTCTTCCAGAATAATCCTTGTGCAAGTAAGTCTTCAACTGGTGGAATGTCATTATAAGAAAGTTCAAAGAAGATTCTAGCAGCCAAGCCTGAAAATAGAGGAATCCGCAAGTCACTCCAAATAACTGCTGACCAATCCACATTGAGATGTGTAAGCAACAGATCATAGAAACCTCCTGGAGATGATAATATTGGATGCAGGGTGACATTCTGTGTTTGCCTTAGAATTTTTTCATCCACTTGCCATATACCACCATTGTAGCCTTCAATGAAAGTGTCTGGATCTGTACCATCTCTGGATTCAGAAAATGCCACTCTCCTAAGAAATCTATGGTCATCAGAAAATATAGCAGTTTCTTGAATTCTGGAGATGGTAGCAAGAACTACATTTGTTCCAATGGATTCTCCTGAAAATATAATTATATAATGTTAGTTTGGACATTGTAATAACTTCTATCCCCCCTCCCCCTCTCACCACAATTTGGCATGTACACATAAATAGTTAGAATCGGTATCAAATTGAGCCCCTTCATGAATGAAGGATCCTCCTACCACCTACCTCCTAATGTAGTGGTCTCCTTGAATTTTTCATGCATATATGGGCCCTGTCTAGTGTATATGGTAATAGGTTTCTCCTTAAATACAACTTTACTTCTCCCATCCAGACACAGACCTACCAATCTTTCTCTCTTCAAAGATGAAAGACACTATGTTGACAGGATATATAATTCAAGGAACTAGTGAAGGGAAGACGGGGGGGGGGGGGGGGGGGGGGGGAGGTATCAATCGAAGGTGTGGCTAGGGTGAAGTCTAAGGTTACTTTCTCAACTGTTAATGGGATAAATGAAATACTGCCTGGGCAATATTATCATGTGAGAATTTCAGGTGAGGCAAACAAAAACTAAGTTTGAGAACTATCTATTGTAGAATCTCTCTTCTATGAATAGTTTTCAATCTATCTGACTTTGAGTAATATTAGAAAATTGTCTGCTCATCCTCTGACCACCCCAGAGGAAACTTGGGTCAATAATATCTCCTCTTTTCCCACATTTTTATTCTTATTTTTAATATCGGCAGAAAGATGATATGCTGCCACTGGCTATTATTGGTGTGTTGTTGTCAATAAGTGAATATAATTGCCACTGATGTAAACTGATACACATCCTCTACTAGTCCACTAAAACTACAGCATGGGCCTCATTTAAAATCAATAAACTGGTTAAATATTTTAACTTGTGCACATCGTATCATATCAAATATTTGAAGAAGCATCACATTGAGAATGCAGGAATAATTATGCAGGAATAAATTTTACATTAATATTACTGTTTTGGGGGGGGGGCTGCCCACAACTATTTCAGCTTTAAATAGTGAGTTTATTAGCTAAATGATCTTTCAGGCAACTGCAGTCTGTTTATTTGAGCATAAACAAAGTTTTCCTTTTATAAAATAGTAGAAATTTTCAGGAACATAAATATTTAAGCTTTGGAAGGCTGAATTTATTGCCCTCATAAATTTTTCATAGAGCAACAACCACATTAAAAAAAAGCAATGGAACAAAACCTAATACTGTATATCATTATGGATTTTTTTTTATAATGTAAAGTAGTTTCAGCATGATCTTAATATATTAATCTGAGTGTCTTCTCAAGGGGAAGCAAATCCAGATGCACAATAATGAACTCATCAGCTACCAGACATAGTAAAAATATGCTATCTATTCAAAAATAATTAATAATTGAATCAAATATAATAATAATGTACCACAATAACATTGGAATCAATTATCTAACTGCTTATCTATGCTATAAAGTGGGAATGGTCTGTCTGTTTATTCCTCTATCTGTCTCTCTGTCTGTCTGTGTATCATCAATTCATTGAACGGTTGAAGTTAGACCCACAAACTCAATATATATTTTAAATCAGTGTCAAGAGGGGAGCGTTTTAAGTACATGTACATGACCACACCCCTTTCTGTGTAAAAAGCAAAACAAAAATTGTACCTTTACCAGAAAATAATAATTGAGCTACAGATCTAAACTTGGTATGCACACGTAACTTGACTCAGAGAGTAACATGGAGTCCAGTAGGGGGTGGATCTGACATGTCCACACATCTTCTTCTTGGTGTGTAAGGTTAAAAATGCAAAAATGGTACTTCTAAAATTAGTTGGACCAAATTGGGCAGGTAGGTTTATGGTGCCAGTAGAGAAGTTAACAAGGTCTCTCTCATCAGGAAATAGTGAATTCAGCAGCCAGTTGTTTTCCACCAGATCAATGAGTGATTTTATGTAGGACTCATCTTTCCCTATTCATGGACCTTGCAAATCTGGATGAGACTGTAGAGAATTGCGTTGGCCTATCACATCCCTCAGCATTTTTAGGTACAGCACAGCACAGCACACTGTACTTGTGTGTGAAATATTACATTCCAAAGCTCCAAATTTCCATTAAAACAAACCCTTTTTGTCTCTTCTGGTTTTCAGGTGCATATCTCTGGTCACTGTTGTTGTTTTTTATTGTTTAGTCCATACCGATTCTTCTCCTTCAAGCTCATACTCATTTATATAATGTCACAATTAAAAAAAAAAAAAAAAAAAAAAAAAAAAAAAAAAAAAAAAATTTGTATAGTGCATCTTCAAAAACATAAGTAAATTCATAATCTTGGCAAAAACTGAGATTTGAAGATTGTCATCATGTTATAATTGACTATGACTCAAACGTAATTGCTGGAGTGCATCACCACATTACTTCCCCTGAGTTACTAATTGTTTGAGGTGCAGTCACTCTATAGGTAATGTGAGGGAAGTGATCACAGGACAGTTTCATTGGCCACCAAACATGTCACTCAGTTCAGCATATGGTGTTTTTATTATTTTTTTAATCATACTTTAATATTGCATAATTGGACAGACAAATGGTGTGGAAAATTTTATAGAGTTGTGGCTTGTGTCCCTGAAGCAGCTTTAAATAAGTTGGCACCTATTGTACCTGGTCACACATCCAATGTGAGTGTCAGTGTCCGGCTAAATTTACCAAAAATGGTACTTGGTCAAACTCTTAGAGAAGGTCTGGGTCATATTTGGCAAAACCTTAATGTGGACATATCATTATATTTCTGGCAATGCTGGGTATGCCTGCTAGAATATAGATAAAGATAACTAGACATATAGACATATAGACTATACTCACTTATTCTGGTGATATCAATTGATTCTAATACAGCAATTGATTCCACAAATGAAGGAGCTGTATCCAACTCATCAGTATTGAATCCAGAACTCTTCCAAAAAGTTCCTTGTCCAGGTAAGTCTGTAATTGCTGGAATATCACTATCAGCAAGTTCAAAGAAGATTCTAGCAGCCAAGCCTGAAAATAGTGGAATTCGCAAGTCCCTCCACACAATTGCTGACCAATCCACATAGAGCTCTTCCAGCAGCCTCTCAAAGATACCTCCTGGTGATGATAATATTGGGTGCAATGTAACATTCTGTGTTTGCCTTAGAATAATTTCATCCACTTGCCATATACCACCATTGTAGCCTTCCCTGAAAGTGTCTGGATCTGTGCCATCTCTGGATTCAACGAATGCCACTCTCCTGAGAAATCCATTATCATCAGAAAATACAGAAGAATTTTGAATTCTGGATATGGTAGCAAGGACTACATCAGTTCCATTGGATCCTTCTAACACTGTAAGATCTGTGATTATCTGGCATAGTAGCAAATCTATCAAATTAAGGAATATGATAGCTTTGATCAACATCATATATCTCCTCTCTGAATGAGACTTGTTTAGAGGGTATATATTAATTACTCCAAAATGATTAGCTTGAGGAAGAGATAAATACTGGGTTTTTCTTCCTTTTCTTCTTTTTAAAACAAGTTAAGAAATCAGTAGTTTGTCACTCACTCTTGCATTACATTTTTAAAAAGCTGAGGGATATCTTCCAGAAGTCACAATTTCCTGAACATAGTAGTTATTTCCAGCGTCCAAGCGTTCAAAATTTCTACAAAAAGTTTTGTTGTCAAGTAATATCGCTACTAATTAGTGTAGGAATTTCGAAATCTGCGCCTCCGAACTCAAGTTTTTATTTAGTGTGGCAGGACCGAAGATGCATGAAAATGTTCGTTATTTTGTGAGGTATAAAATAGTTGAAACAATACCACATTATATTAAACATCGATTTCAGAAGGTAGAAACCAATTTCTCACAAGGCAGAAGTGGCCCACTAGTTTAGAGCTATTTAAAAGAAATACCACATTAAATTTAAAAATTTTTTAAAATATATATTTAAATCTTCGTAACTAACCAAAAACCATTTAAAGCTGACTAAAGCTATGCTACACTAAGGGTTCCCAAAAGTTGGCACAAATTTGCAGATTGCACAGATTTAAAGCATGACAGCACTGCACTTCTCAGAAAAACTTGGGTGCCTAACTAAACATTTTGTCCCACCTCAATGCAAGTGACTAGAGCCCAAGTCTTTGAAGGACCTGATTTCAACCATAGATTTAAATCTATGGTATATTCCAGTATTCTGGGGTTTAGTCAGCAGGGTTGCTAGTGCTTATCAGAAATCAGTTCCAACATTCCAGTGCATCAGCACCTTCTCTGCAAAATTGTGCCACCTATCAACACTTCATTCATGCCTCAACAAACTATAATTGTGGAGTTGTTTTTTTTTGTTGCATGGATAACTATCATCCTCTTGTTTGTGTGTGCATTCTAGTTAGTTGTGTTCACCATATGGGCTTACTCCTATTCTCTTCTCTTTTTAAAATTTTTTTTTAATTTAATTTTTTTTACAGTACACACAGTTCCAAACATTTGACTTGAAATTAGACTTATATCAGGTTTGTCATGCTATACTATTTCTCTCTGTTTATCAGTATTTTCCCCTCTCATATGCAGGAGGTGATTTCTCAGAAAAGGGACAAGATCAAAGAAATCAGAACAAATTACATTATTATTTTATCATCTTGTTTGTATTTTAAATCATAATATATTATTCAATGATTGCAATTGATTGTAGTTGTTAATATTACCCAATAATAATTTTGTAATGTCATTAGTATTAACTTGAACTAAGCTATAAGTATCATCTATGGTAACTGCATACAAATTAATTTCGTACACATTTGTAAGGAGTTCACTTCCTTTATCAGGTTTATCTATATGTAACATTTATGATGTTCAGCCTGAACTAGTTTTCTAGTTTGGAAGATTGGATGGAATATATTACAAGTGAAATCAACTTGTATGGACCCAGTGTGGCCATGGGTATAGTAGACCCTCACTTGTACTGAACCTGTGTTGCCTTGGTTATAGTACAACAGACCCAGGGGGTGATACAGGATGTTCAAAAGAGGAGAGCACATGGGGGGGGGGGGGGGGTTAAAAATATGGGAATAGAACAACAAACGAAGTGATGCTAATATAGGGTTCGTTTTACCTTCCCCCCCCCCCCCCCCATAACCATATATATATATATATGTGAAGTTGTGTCCGCTTGTTGGGCGTGATTCAATTCCCCAAGGTTGAAACTGAATTGAATTTGGTGTGGACATTCAGAGGGTTCGGCATGAGGTTCATCAGACATATTTTTGAAAGTGGTTCCCCTGGTGAGGAAGTTGTCATACCAAAAAAAAAGCCTGAAAAACTATGGCTCGGTTGTCAAAGTAGTGGTCTTCCAAGGTGGAATTCCCAGGTTTGAGTCCCACAAAAGTTATTTGGGCTGCCAAAAGCTAATTAAAGGAGCAATGAATCATGCTGAAATTTTGAATGTGGCAATGAATGTGGTTTGATCATAGCAGCACCCACACGAAGTTGTTATGGCTACCAAAAGCTAATTAAAGGATTAATCAGGCTAAATTGGGCATGTGTCCGAGCACTGGGGTGTGCACTATTAACTACATGTGGATATAGAAGTGGATGTGGTTCCCCCCCACGAGTTTTTTTCATTGACAAGGACCACTCATACTGGAACTTGGTATGTGGTCTCTATGCAACCACAGGAATATTAATAACTTCCTGTGAGTGTGTCTAGCCACACCCATAAAATATTAATGGAGACAGTTGGATTGATCAAGAAGAGAAGTCAGGGGAACAAGATATAATAGAACTCTCATAGTTCACATATGTCCTCAAGCACAGGAGAATAACACACTTCTCGGTCACATGCTGGACCGATCAGGCTGAAATTTGGCATGTGAATTTCATGTGCAATGAAATCCACATTACATAACAATTGCTAATTCTTGGCCTTTTGGCTATATATTTTTTTTTAGGTTTTTTTTTTTTTGTGAATGGAAAATTTGAATTCTTTGTGCCTCCACATGCGTTATTCTTGGTGCTTCAACATACCTTATTATCTATCCCAGCACCCAAGGTTGTCTAAAATATTTCCTTAAAATCAGTTAGCTTTTAGAAACCTTATTCTGAATAAAACGGTTGAGGTTGTGTCTTATGCATATACACATATACTAGCAATTTTCTAAATTTTAGAGACATTGGGTGCTCCATCTGAAGTTAAAATCGTTTTTGTTTGCATTAGGGAATCTATATATATATATTAGAAGACCTATGTAATTATGTTCATCCGTTTCTCAAAATCCCTCTGTTTGATTTTGACCAAACTTTTAAGGATGGAGGAGACCCACCCTGAGATGGTTTTAAGCCAGGTTGGCATGTCTGGGAAAATACAGAATTTGTCTGTCTGTCGGTCCATCATTCTGGCCAAACCAGTAGATAAATTTCTCTGAAACTTGGCATGATGATAGATTTTGACCCAACTTAAAACATGGGCTAAAAATGTCGCAAAATGGTTACCATGGTAATGAGAAAAAGCCGAAAAAATGGTATTTTGGCCAGAAAAACTCTAGGACTTAGGCATCACAGTGAAATTTGGCATTGTTCTCCAAGAACCTGAGTGAGCCTTATTAAATATATATTGGTAAGGTAATGGGTATGGTTTTGTCATAGCCACACCCACAGGAAGTTATGTTGGCTATTAAAAGCTAATAAAAGGACCTACAAGACTGAAATTTGAAATGAGGTTTCCAAGCAACTGAGTGAGCACTGCTAATCAAATGTGCGTGTGTCAATGGGTGTGGTCTGGTCATTGCCACACCCATTGGACTTCATGCCAGCCAAAAATTCATTTATGGACCAATTAGGCTGAAATTTTGAACATGAAGTCCAAGTAACCAAGTGAAAATTACTAACTACATGTGGATATGGCAATGTGTGTGGTTTGATATTAGCCACAACCAGAAGAAGTTATTTTGGTTACAAAAGATAATTAAAGGACCAACCAGGCCAAAATTTGAAGAGGCTTTTATAATGTTTCATATTGACAAAGAGAGGGTTATATTTGGTTTGGCAGGAAAGTGATGTGGCAAGTGTAACCCAGCGTATGTGGAAGAGTTTGTCTAAGACCATATTGCCACTTGTGGCCCCACATGCCCGCAGGAAAACGTATGAATAGGAATAGTCACACTGAGTAGAGAGTATCTAAGGTACAGTAATATAAAAAAGAAAATGAATTTTTTTCTCAAAGTATTCTATTACAAGGTGTTTGCAGCACTTCCACATATGTTACAGGCTTTAACTATTTTAAATCCATGACATGGTACCAAACTTCAGGTTTGTCCATCATAACAATCAAAATTGAGATCTGTGACATTTCCAGATCCAAACTAGGATGAAAATCTGTCTTTTTCCTTATCAAAAAAAAAGACTCACTCTTTTGCTACTTCATTAGGAGAAATTATCACAACTGATAATTCTATTCAGCTAAAATTTGGAAGATTACCTCATAAATATCTCCATATTATATCACTATGGTGATAAACCACCGTTCTAACACCATGAACATTGAGACTGTTCTGTTTAATTACTCTAGTTGTTCTAATGTGACATCAATTTTCCACTCTAGCACTTAGAAATGGTTATAACCCTGACCCTTTAGCTGGCTGTTAAGAGTCATAAAAAATTTAATGAAATTAGGCAGAAGGGAGATTTGCTAGTAAATTTTGGAGACTCACGAATTTTTCGTGAGTGTTAGAATGTATGGCCTGCATATGCCCCCAGGGGGGGGGGGGGGGGGGGGGGTGTTTCTCTATTACACTGGCAAGTAACATGAACAAGCCAGAATGTCATCATGATATTAGACAGCATTCATGCCAGAGGATCT
Organism: Lycopodina hypogea; assembly: GCA_963969325.1. NCBI lineage: Eukaryota > Metazoa > Porifera > Demospongiae > Poecilosclerida > Cladorhizidae > Lycopodina > Lycopodina hypogea. Next base: position 12,744,531 of record OZ017792.1, read on the forward strand.
ATTATTATTGGTGGATATCTAGTTCATGTGCTTACATGACTGAAGAGTCCTTCAGTCCTTGTTCTGCCGGTGGAACACCTGCTGCATTGGCCTCAGGCCCTGATGTGCTGTGCAGCCTGCAGCCCCCTTGGATGAGGGGCACATTATGTCTGAGTCCATCATTGGAACTGCTGGATTATGCAGAATACGATTAATGGATTATGTTGGTACAGCTGAGAGATGGAGAGAAGGAAGGGTGTGGTTAGTTCCATAGAGTGCACTGGGAAATATGCCTGAGTCACATCGAACAAATTTTTTCAAATTGGTGATGTGTTATTTCAGTATTTATTATATTTTTGACAAATTCACACACACACCATCTTTTTCACATTGAGTTGGTCCTAAACAAGCACTGTCACTAACTACCCACACTCATAGCCACACCCACAACAATAGTATCAATGAAAACAGCAATACAAAAGAAATGTAATGAACTGTGTAAAATAATTGATGTTATCAGTCAACAAATTCTTAAAGTACTGCTGTTTGCATCAGCACTGGAGCGTTTTGCTCAACTATAAAAATGATGACTTAAGTAAACATGGCTGTGGCATGCACTCCTTTGGAATGACTCTCAGTGCATCCTTCATCATGCTTGAAATAGTAATTTGGAGCGATAAGTTCAACCATGGGTTATGTCCACCTACCACTGTTACAGCACTCTCAGTGTTTGTGTTGGTATGAACTTTCTGCTCTTTCTCATGCAGCTTCACTTACTGCAGACCTCCTTCTTGTTGTCTGGGTTTAGTCTTTTTTTATACTCTGACCTGGTAAAGTGTTTGTCTATGGAAAGTAATTTTTTTTTTCAATTGCCAAAAGTCGGGATTTAGTGAAAGTTTTCAATCTCCACAAAATCATGTTTGGATAGAGCATGAGCATGATCAGGCCTTGTCACTGTGGGCCCAGCTGTGGGGCTACACTGTAGATATTATTCTCATGGTGATATAGTATAGATGGTAGGATAGCCAGTGTGGGATACACTGCAAGTGGCATCTGGTTTAATTCTTTCATGTGTAAATCTTATCCCATGAATAAGACAAACCTGGGGTTGTGCCAGTTGACAAGGGAGGGAGGAGGGAAATGAGTTTTCTTATGAAAGATTGAGAGAAAATTTTCGCACAGATATTTATCTCCACTAATTATAAAGCAAATTGTGTTAAATTGTATAACCTTGGCACAGAGGTGGAACATGAATAGCTCTCCCCCGCCCCCTCTCTCCTTCTCCCTGATGCAGTGAGAGTGCAACACATCTCATCAGTGCTGACAGCACAACACAACACACCTGTTGTGTGTAACCTGACCTTGGTGGTGGCTATGTGAGCACCTACCTTCATGAGCAGAGTTGCAGCATGCATATCTTCCCTATGAGCACACACATGAAAGGATGTGCTGCCCATCCTGTTTGCCTGTTAAGGGTCTCCGCCAGCATCAAGAAGTTGGTGTAGGAATGTACTGTGACCCCCACCAATCAGCTGTGCACGTTAACACAAAAATTGATCAGGAGTGGGCTACCTGCCATAGGTGGGCACTAGGTGAGTAGTGCCCCCAACTACATATTGTACTCACTCTATGCATTGGCTTGCAGGCATCTCTATCCTGCAGATTAGAGTTGGCCTTGCTGCCTACCACCACGTGAGTAATGTAAACAAACAGGTCAATTTCCTCCTACACAGAGGACGTGACACACCTGGATGCAAAATTAGAAATCTAGTCTGTACTTGTGTCTTGTAGTGTTCACATCATTTTTGAGAACGCATATGGGCCCACAGGGTCAAAAGACGTTTGAGAGCACTACGGAATGGGAGGCTGGCACTTTGCATTTATTGTGAACCCACCCTAAGCTGTAATATTTTCCGATATACATTTTTGATATGTGTTATGAATGTGAAGTGTAATCTGTGTTTTGTAGTGATTTTTGAGGTAGCTGAAAATAAGTAGTGATAAAAAGTAGTGATTTTGAGCTGCATCCTTCCGGTAACACTGGTCTTGAGTCATGAGATTTGCAATAAAACAACTGTGAATGAAGAGGTTTGAATTACTTTGATTGGACACTCTCTCCTCAGTGTGGATATTCCTATTCAAACCACCCCCATTGGGTTTATGAGGCAAAAAGGGCCGTAGGTGGTACTTGAAAACTCTTGAACATATGCTGGGTCAAACCTGACCACACCACTTTCTTACCAAAGCACCACACCAATTATAACCAGCTCTTAAGGGTAGGCACATTCTACACAGTGGATGGTCTTTAGCCAAAACAACAACAACAAAAAACAGCATGCTGAAGGGAAGCCAATTAAAGAAACTGCCTAAGTGGCTCCAGGCAGTATGCAAAGAGAACCTCCACCAACTCCAGCAGCCAGTAAATGGCATTAAAAATAAAACAGAGGTAAGAATTCACAGTAACTTTGGCTCAACAACTTACACAGTTAAACTTTGTGGGTTAAAGTGATGGATCAGACAAATAGAGCCAAACTGTCAAGTCCTGTCCTGTCATTGTTTTCTACAGGACAACAGTTGATGGCTGAATCCAGCAAGCATGGTCTTGATAAGGCCAAGGTGGTGGGTTCAAGTCCCATTCAACTGATATGGAGGATAATTAATAGAGTAGGCTGTTCAATACTCTGGCATCTCTTTAAAATAGTATTATCCTTTCAGTTGATAGCTGAATTGGGCCTGCACCTGGCTTGTGCTAGAGGATTGGATGACTTCATCAGCCACCTGGTGGTAGTCAGCAAGGATAACTCTAATATGCAGGATTGAGATGCCTTCAAGCCAATACATAGAGTGAGTACAAGTAGTTAGGGGGCACTACTCACCTAGTGCCCACCTATGGCAATTTTTTTGTGTTAATGTGCACAGCTCATTAGTGGGGGTCACAGTACATTCCTACACCACTAGCTTGATGCTGGCGGAGACCCTAGTGAGAGGATCAGGATGGGACATACACCCTTGCATGTGGCTGCTCAGATGGAAGACATGCATACTGCAGCTCTGCTCCTGGAGGAAGGTGCTCACCTAGCCACCACCAACAAGGTTAAGGTACTCACAGCCTGAAATTCTCTGTGCTGCTGGTGTTCCAAGCCAGCTCCTTGACCAGGGGGCAGTTAGAGTGCAGTTCTCCCTGGGGTGAAACATCTTATGGAAAGAATAGTGGACACAGATACTCTCTCTCCTTTCCAGGTGTAGCTTTCAAGGATCTTGATTCTTTATGTAGTCTTCCTCAAAGAAACTTGAAAGAGTTTTCTTTCAGTTTCCTCTTCTTGTGCATGGGCAGCTGGCTATGGTTTAACAGGTGCCATAGTTTTTGAGAAGTTGCATCACAAAGAGACATCTGCAATTCTGAAAAATAAATACAGTCTAGATTTTGAACACAAGATAAATCAGCTATGGTTTGCTCAATGTCAACCTATGGGCATGTCCATGGATGTTTCTGCCTGTTGGACAGCCAGTGACTTGATTATTGCAAGATAAGCTGCATTGGACCACTAGTACTGAACAGTTGGATTGGAAAGTCCCCCACTTGATCCTTGTATGAATGCACCTCCAGCCAGAAATTCTTTGTGCTGCTGGTATTCCAAGCCAGCTCCTTGACCAGGGGGCAGTTAGAGTGCAGTTCTCCCTGGGATGAAACATCTTATGGAAAGAATAGTGGACACAGATATTCTCTCTCCTTTCCAGGTGTAGCTTTCAAGAACAGTGGCAATGGGAATGAGCTGTCTGGTAAGGATCTTGATTCTTTGCGTAGTCTTATGTATACCTTCCTCACAGAAACCTGAAAGAGTTTCTTTCAGTTTCCTCTTCTTCTGCATGGGCAGCTGGCTAGGTTTAACAGGTACCATAGTTTTTGAGAAGTTGCATCACAAAGAGACATCTGGGATTCTGTAAAATTAATACAGTCTAGGTTTTGAACACAGGCTAAATCAACTATGGTTCACTCAATGTCAACCTGTGGCCATGTCCATGGATATTTCTGCCTGTTGGACAGCCAGTGACTTGATTATTGCAAGATAAGCTGCATTGGACCACTGGTACTTTTATTAAGCTAGATGAGGAAATCATATATTCCTCATCCATTCCAGAGGAGATAGCGGACAAAGTTTTGTGGCAGACAGACACCAAATTCACTAAGTAAACCTGATTTCTCGCTTGCTTGGAATTGATCAGTATTAGATACCCTTCCCCCCTTATTATCAGGAGTGTGTAAGGGAAAGATTATTTCTATTTTTCTACAATAGAACAAACCAAAATATATTCTCTAAATTTAACTGAAATAGAAAGGACAAATATATGCATTCACTTTCTTCTTGCATGGCTACATGTTAGTAATATCTGACTGCCTATACCATATAACAATAGATATAATTAGGTGCTGCATGGTTGGTCACTGGCAATCAGGAAAATCCCACATATCATTTGCAGGTCAGATCTGAGGTAACCGTGTGGAATAGAAAATAAACAATCAAAAACAAAAAAAAAATTGATTTTATGGAAAAGTGAGTGTTCGTACAAGTTTCCCTTCCATGTACTTACTAGAAAACCCCTGGATTCCACACCCCAACATGGTAATTCAATAAAAACTGGTAAAATTTCCAGTGATGGATCAGTGGGGAGCGAAATTTGGGAGAAATATTTTCTCAGGCAAAACTTAAACCATGGCACCTATAGCTACACAGGAGTGTGTTGACATGCATACACGATTTAACTCTGAGATAAACATGGGCTGGATCCCACCTGGCCTCACCTTAACCCTCAAGGCGTGTTCATGGACAACCAGAACTTTCATTATTTCAAGCATAACTGTAAAGGGCCTATAATATTAGCTATTGATACTGTTATCTTAATAATGTTTTATGTAATGTGTCATACTGTTTGTTGTTGTTGTTGTTGTTGTTATTTGTTAGGATACCACCACACCTGTGTTGTCCGAAAGTCAGTGGAATAGGATGTAGAGAATGTGTTCCGAGTTCTGCCTCTAACTGTAAGCTAAACAAGATGGTAGTTTCTTAGATAAGGGATGTAGAGTATAAGCACCTTCTGTAGGCAGCGAAGAATGAATGAGTCAATTAATAGTTGCTGTTTAGTTTTTAACTGGTGTGTAATATGATGGGGTTAGATGAAGGAAGGGAGGGATATGGGACAAGAGTGGTGTGGTTTGGTAAAGGGGGAAGGGGAGGGATATGGGAGGTGTGGTCTGGTGAGGGGGAGGAGAAATGATGGGTAAAGGGCACTGTAGGTGAGGGCTGATGAAGGGAGGAGGGGAAGTGGTGATAGAAATGAAAACTGGTGGAGGGAGGGGGAGGGGGAGGGGAGAGTAAGGGACAAGAGTGGTATGATCAGGTAATACTTGCTGGTCTCTAAGCCAAATGCACCTGTGTGTACACATTGCCGTATATTCACACATTGTGACCAAATAATGGTTGTGATCAGATAATGGTGTACGACAGCATGCTGGAGGAGAGAGGATTTAAAAAAACAACAACCGCCACCACCTAGGTTGCACATGGCAATATGCAAAGGGAACTATAACAATGTCGGACCACTTGTAATGAATGATAATGACAAAATCAGAGATACGAATTAGGCACAACTTACATGGTTAAACTTTGGGTTTAAACTTAAGGGATCATGCACAGAGAGTAAACTGATGATTCCTGTGCTGCGATTATTTTGATGTCCTACAGGACAGCACTGCACCTGATTTGTGCTAGAGGGTTGGATGACTTCATCAGCCACCTTTTACTATTGCAATTAGATTCATTGTAAATTAATACCAATAACTCATACTTTCTCAATTCATATGAATGAACACAAGTTTACAAGTGCCTTTAGCCAAGCCCTGATCCCACCTTCCTTAGCCGTGATTCAACACAGCTTGTGCCTAATACCACTTTATCTGATCCTTCTTCATGTTCACCTTCTCCATAGCTTTCATTTGAGTTTGTACAGATCATTTTCCATCACCTCCTGATCAGAGGAGTAGTTAGGGACTGGGAATCCTCATATGTTCTTTCCATAATTGCTCTTCAAGATTCCTGAAATATGTAACTCGATAATTATAGTTACTTTATATCCTTTCCCTCCCTATTCCCATATTCCTGTGCATGCATATTTTGCTACAACTAATTCACTACTATAGCTACAATCAAAATTTAATATTAATTTCGCATGTAGCGAAAAAAAAATTTCATTAGGACTTTAATATTCTAATCACAACAAAAATACACTACTTATTAATGGTAATATAAAACACTTAGTAGTAATAAGTACACTAATAGGGAATATACTGCATGCATATAATGGTTTAGTAATCGTACAGTGTTGGTCATATTATACGTGCACATGTTTATGTCACTTAATGTAGCTTGGACGTACTTCCCTGCACGAGGCTCTCTGCACAGCCGCCAGCATATGTTGATATATCTGCTGGATTATGGAGCCAAGTGCAATGCTCAGGACAACTCAGGCATGTGAGGAACCTACCAGTGGCATGTGTGCATGTGACAGTAATGCATGTGCATGTGACAGTAATGCATGTGCATGTGAGTGAGGACAGGGCTGAGGGAGGTCAGGGAGATCAGAACTGGGGGAGGGGAGGACTGGACAATATCAGTTGAAGGGAGGTGGAGGGAGGTAAAGACTGAGGGAGGTAAAGACTGAGGGAGGTAAAGACTGAGGGAGGTAAAGACTGAGGGAGGTAAAGACTGAGGGAGGTCAAGACTGAGGGAGGTAAAGACTGAGGGAGGTAAAGACTGAGGGAGGGGTGTGTATCCTAGTTGTGGTAGTTTCAGCTCAATGTTGCCCCACCATTACAGTGTCACAAACCATAGCTGGTCTTTCTGCAATCGTTTGACATAGATATTCTGTGGTATTCTATTTTAGAAAAAATACAACTATAATGAAGAATCTATGACATAACTTTGTATATCCTGATGGTATCATGTATATTATGTTGCACAAGTATGGCCCAATTGGTTGACATTGGCTGTTCCACATGTTATTGGATGGCTGTGTATGTTCTTATTGCAGGAATTGTCTGATGTAGGCATGTGTGGATGCTTTGTATGGATCCTCTGTGAACACCAGGTATTAGACCTTGACAACCTCTCCAACTTGAAGGTTATAGACTATACTGTCATGGAGAACCACCAGGAGTGAGTGAGCATGCCCATGCACACATACACATGTGTTTAAATATGTCAATATTTTTTGTCCTCAGTACTACAGAAGTTGAGGGTTTTTAGTGGTAGGGGATACTGTTGTTGCATATGAAACAATTCTGGAGTAGTTATGAACTATTTAGTGTTAAGTAAGTTTGATGTATCCAATACAGCCTTTGTAATTTTCAGGTTACAGTGCTAATGTGTTTAATCTACAAATAGAGAGAGAGAAGTCATATCTAGCACCACTACACAGCTAGATGACAGTTACACTAAACTAATGATGTTTAAATAATTTGTGGGATGGATAATATGTATTTACCTCTCTATCTTTTTCTTTCTGTGCATAGTTACTATTAGAGAACTGATTGGCCAATCGGCATGAAATTTGACATGAGCATTTGGGTTAGGTGGTGGTCATTACGTAATTAAATTATGAATTTTTTTCATTTTTGTATATCTATCTCTCTTTTTCTATTTGTGAATAATCGCTAGGATTTAAAGAATCGTTAGGGCAATTGGGATGAAATTTGGAATGAGTGTTCAATGATTATTACTTAATTTAATTTTGAAATTCCGTATTCAGTTTATCTATCTTTTTTTTTTCTATATGTGCATAACCGCTGGGATAGAGAGAACCACTGGGCAGATTGAGATAAATTTTAGCATGAGCACTTGGGGTGTATGTGGGATGGTTATTGCATAATTAAGTGTTTAAATTGGTGTATTCTGTCTATCTATCTATCTTTTTCTATTTTTTCTCAAGCACTGGGATTAAGACTGGGCCTATTGGCGTACAATTTGTCATGAGCACTTGGGATGGGTGTGGGATGGTTATCACTTGATTTTTTTAAAACTTCCAAAAAAAATTTTTTAATCTATCTTTTTCTGTTTGTGATTAATTGAGCATGAGCAATTGAGGTGAATGTTGGATGATTATTACTTAATTAAATTTTGAATAACTTTTTTGGTCTATCAATCTATCTTTTTTCTATTTTTTACACAACCATTGGAATTTAAAGAACCTCTGGGTCAGTTGGGATAAAATTTGGCATGAGCGCTTGAGGTGGGTGTGGGATGGTTATTGCATGACTAAATCTAAAATTACCATTTTTTGTCTATCATCCTCTAATTTGGTGATTTCAGTCTGTCCATGTAGAGAACCGCTGTGATGATTGGGATGAATTTGACATGAGCATTTGAGGAGGGAGGGTGTTGGTTCTTACATAATTTAATGCAGAACTGCAGGATATATTGTCTATTAATCTATCTTTTTCAATTTGTGCATAACCACTGGGGTTTGGAGAGCAGCATTTCTGATTGGGATGAAATTTGGCATGAGCTCTTAGAGTGGGTGGGGCTAATTCTTACATAATACAATGTGCTATTTCAGTAGTTGGCCATTCTGTTTTTCTTTTTTCTAATTGTGTGTAACCACTGGGGCCAGATCCAGCATGATAATGAACTTAGCTCCACCTATTCTATCAATAAACTGTTTCACTTTTTGCATTTGGTAGGCATCACTTGGGCACTCTCTGCTAATATATATATATATTAGGGATTTAGAGAACAGTTGGCCTGGCCAATTGGGATTAATTGGGCATGAGTGATTGGGGTGGGTGTTGGATGATTATTAATTAATTAAATTTTGATTAACTACATTTTTGTCTATCTATCTATCTTTTTTCTACTTTGCATAACCGTTGGGATATATATATGTATGTATATATTGTGAATTAGGTTCATTTCTTTCCAAATTTCAATAATTACCAACAGATTCCACTTAGCAATAATTTTTGGCTAACTGATCATCACAAGTCATTAATATTATTATTTATTTTTTTTATTTATTATTTTTTCCATCAAAGCTTCTCTTTTGAATGCTTTCCTGTTCTTGCTATCTCTCTGGTCTCTGTCTCTCATGTGACTCTTGTTTTATTGCTCAGGATGGAAGTGGTCACTTTAGATGGACCTGGCAACTTGTGTGGTCCTTCATTTTCAGAGGATGAGCTGACTAATCAACCAAATAAGGTAGAGACTCCCAAGTTGCCGGTGTTTGATTCATCAGGAATTGTCTGTCTGTCAGCAGGTCCCAGGACAGAGCCGCAGTCTCACACATCACTGTCCTCCTCACAGCCCACTTCTCCTGCACACTACCATCACTCCTCCAGGCATCCTTCATCCTCTCATTCACTTCCCTCACAAATTTTCCTTTAGCTGTTTCTCTCCACCTCTCATCCACACACCTCCACCTCAGATTTGACACATCAAACTTCCTCTCTCTATCTCTCACACACAAACCTAACTATTAATTGAAGTTGGCCAAAAAAGCCAGATTTTTACTAGTTGCATTTATTACCAGTTGTGGCATTGCTCAGCTAATTCCAATTAAATCCACACCTTGATTTGTGAGATTCCCACTTAGTTCAAAACTGTTCTTAAATGAATGAACATCGTACCTACCCACCCACCCACCTACTTACTTACCTATCTATCTACCTATCTACTTACCAACCCCTTACCCATTGACCCACCTACTTGTCTGCCTGTCTTACCCCACTTTCCTCTACACAACTAGGGGATGTTAATCTACTGTACTGGAAGGACACTTCCACATAACACTCTTTGTAGTGGCATTTCCCTGTCCTCCACTTCATCAGTCTATCTTTCACTACCGACTAAGTGGTCTCCTATTCCACCCCATGCCCTGGGTCTCCTCACAGTCTACCTCTCTCTCCATGAAGTAGTAACTCAAGTCAAACTCAGTTCTGTCCCAAACTGGCTTCCCTCTCCAATACAAGATTTGGTATAATATAATAATTTTGCACAAGTCAAACAAACAATACAGAGATAAAGATCCACAAGCGATACACTATAGTAATATAGTCAGTTCCACTAACAACTAAGCTGCTTCACTAACACTAAACAACTCCACAATCACCTCCTTCATAACAATGTTCTGTCTCATAGGCTTATATAATTAACAGTTTGATGACATCCCTCTGCCAACCCTAGCCAATCAGACTTCTTGTCTCTGTCTCTTGCAGGTAGGTTTCCATTTACAAATATTCCTAGACTTCTTGTCTCTTCTTGTTCTTTATCTACATAACTTGTCAGAAGTTTCTCATACACTCATCTCCTGATGGAGGCTAAACCTGGAGGATGTGCTCAATGCCAATGGTTGTAATTGGGAACTTATAAAATATTTGCTTTACATTTTATGGACTTGTTCTAGTTCTTCTTTAGATTTAAAATATTTAGTTTGTAATAGTAAGTGAATACCAAAAGTTTTATCAAGTGTCAAGATGTGTTAGAGTTCGGGATTTCCCTTCAACTGACCACAGGCATTGCTATCTGCACCTTGACCTGCAAGATGAGCTGGTCAGCTGGCAACTCGGGCGGGAGAGGAGGGCCACTAAATTGATTGGATAAGTTATTGGGTAAGGTTAGGGAAGATGGAGAAGCTCAACCTTTTTATACTGAACGTGAGAATGATTAATTGAATTCTCATGTGGCAGAGCTCTGCAAAGTTCAATCAGCACAAAGTGAAGCAGCCAATTGGAGGTCCAGGACATTGCAATGTTGCAGTCCCTGGGGGTGAAGTGATGTCTACTGAACTGGCAATGGAGGTAGGACCATGGTGTGCACAAATATTTATTAGTGCAATCATTGCCTGACTAGTTTTATCCAGTGGGAGAGGATGTTCCCTATCCTTAAAAACTGGAATTCTCATGTGTCACCTGTGATGATCATAGACACTTACAGGAATCTGCAAGTTCTACTTTTGCCCATTGAAATGTGCACCCACTCAATTTCTTCAGGCAATCTGGGTCCATGACGCAGTGTAATTAGGGACCTGTATGTGCTGGTATCCCTGGGGTTTCCCCTTTCCTCCCCACACTTGTGAAGCCATGTCACTGGGTAGTTGAGCTGCAAAAGTGGATTGGTATATTTACAACACAACATAAAGTGTCTGGAATAGCTTGTTGGTGCGTATCATCAATGATTCATTACAGGCACTTGTGATAAGAGCCAATTAAGCAGTTTTCATTTTCTTTATGTGAAAATTTTTATTATTTTATAACATTACCTATAATTTAGCAAAGTTATTCCTAGAAGATTCTGAAATGTTTGATAAGATTTGCTGTGACTGCCAGAGCCAGTTGAATGGTGTCTTCATTAGGTCATTCTATTATCCTCTTCCCTCTGTCCATGCCACGCCCCCTCTAATTCCTCAGGGTGGCAATCACTGAACAGATCAGGAGATAGCATAACACATATGATGTTAATACTGTTGATGACGATTCCATTTTAATTGCTACTTCAATTTCAGTTAATTCCTTGTTAGCAGCATTTAGGGTCATTTGTCTTCCAAAATGAACCTACTGGCCCCAATATTAGTATGCATACACAAACTGACAGATGATGGAGGGTCTTATCATGCACTCCATACCATCCTCTTCAGTGTGTGTGTGGGTGTTCAAGTTTTCCTTTGCATCCACAGTCCCCAGGAGCTGAAACAAAGTTTATCTGTGGAGGTAACTGGTTCTCTGGAGTGTCTTGGGCTACGTGGCATAGAGGACATGGCTTATCAACCATGTAGATTATTGCACCATTCTATATGGCCATTACATCATGTTATATCATGCCTACATCTGCACCATAATGTTCATATTCGAATGCAGAACAGAACATGCCGAGACATATCCCATAAATAGAACAAGTGCTTTTTGGAGTTGTGAACCCTTACCACACATGTACAACTCTCACCTTTATTCTGTATTGTCACTTGGTACATCTTTGTGCTTGATATCTATGATCTCACTTTTTTCTTCCTACTTGTAGCCATCATCCAGGAGCATGTGTGTTTGGTGTCATCGTTGATTTGCAGACCTCAGGCCAGAGAAAGGTGTGGAGGAGGACATGCCCAATAGCTCTTGCTGCATATGTGGTGAGTGTTGCTTCATGTGGTATGTGGTGGTGAGAGGCACTCTGAGGGACCTCCACTATTTCACATCCCACTGACCCCACAATGCACCCGCCCCCTCATAGTGCATGTCATTTTATAGCTTGCATAAAGTAGAATTGCTCCATAAGATGTTGTAAGGGAGTAATGACGGGGTGGGGGAGTTGTGTAATAGAACAACAAATATAAATTTGTCGACTAGTTTCATTAATGTAAGTGAAGTGTGTACATGTAATGTGTTTTTATAGAACAGTCACATTCTACCCCATATTGCATTCCATTTTTATACTAGTTGGTGGACTCACTTTGCTCACCACACCGGAGCTTGTGAGTTCACCTTCGGCCAAATCACTGCATTGACATTGAACTAACAAAATTGTATGTATGTGTTTATCCACCTCTGTGGCTAATTATTACCAAATTCTGAGCAAGAAAACAAGATGAGAAAAAAAAGAAGAAATATTTTCCTTACCAGTACCCAGTACCCAGTACCCATGTGCAGTCACGACTCTTGGGATTTTCCCATGTTCAGTTTTGATATGTATCAGTTTATCTTGAGCTCTGTGTGACTGTCTTATGCTGTAGTGTGTGTAACTGTGAGCTAGTCAGCCAGCATCTACCCTTTCCCCTTTCCCTGAATCTCTCAACTCTCTGTGTATTAGATGGAAGGAAGCAAGGCTTGCTGGGAGCAAGATGGCTGCTATCAGAATTGGTGGTTTTCTCAGGTACTCAAGCCTGAAGTGTTCACTGCCTGTGTCTACCACTAGTGGTTGTGGTGCTGTTGATCAAGGCTTTCTGGGAGCAAGATGACTACTGCTAGAAGTGGTGGTTTTCTCAGGTACTTCAAACTGGAGTGTTCACTTCCTATGTCTACCACTAGCGGTCAGCCATGTAGCTGTGTTTGTTCAGCAATTTTGGTGGCACTTGTGTCAGTGGTAATCTTAGGTTGGGACCCTCTGCTGGTTATGGAGGTTTAAATCATCATGGTGTAGATGGCAATGGTGGTCCTGATATTGGACATCTAGTTAAACTTAATATGGAGGCAAGGCTTGCTGGGAGAAGAGGGCAACTTTCAGAAGTGGTAGTTTCCAAGTACTTGAACGCACAATGTCCACTGTCCATTTCTATTGTCATTAGTGATGTGTTGCTGATGTGAGCCATGCACCTGTAATTGGTAACACTGATGATGCTTGTGAAAATCTTAGCTTGTCATCAGCTGCTGGTTGTGCAAGTTTGGACCATCTAGATGGCAACGGTGGCCCTGACAGTGTAGCTCAGAAAGTTAAGATATTGGCTTCTTCATCAAGCCTACTATGACCACTACTGAAGTAATTAGTGTAGTAAATTCTTTGGATAGGGATCAAGTATATAGATTTTTAAAACATCATTTTGTTCCTTCCAAAACTTTCCCTTTCCCTAAGGAGTATATTGTATAACAACAGGTGCTTTCAGGTGAAATGGCTATTTAATAAAAAAAAATTTTTTTTGGTTGGTATATTACATGGTATGGATTGGATGGTGGATTTGTATTTTCTGTAGTTTGTTTGCAAAAGATTGGAATAAATATGGAATTCTAGTCAATACACCTTTTAATAAATGGGTCAGGATACACAAGATAGTAGAGGGTCATTCCTCTGTTCTGTACCATCTTAATGCAATGGCAGATTCAAGTACTTCCGTCCAATCTGTGGAAAGTCCACAGCACAATGTAGATGTATGTACTAATTCTGCACTGGCTAAAACTATTGAGGAAAGTAGACACAATTTGTAGTTGTGCTGAGTGTATTATATTTTGTGGACGGCAACGCCTACCACTTGGAGGCTATGATGAAACTGGATGTAATGGTAACCCCAAAATATCACAAATGTTGGAGGACAGGGGTATGATTGAGCATCCAATTTGTCCTGTGAGCAGATTGGATTGCAAATTGACTGACTAGACATTATTTGTAAGATATAAAAAGCTATCATGATCACAAATTTATTTCTGGTCCAGCAACACCTGGTATATTCAATATGTTTACTGGAGTAGTATTAAAAATTATTTAAAAGAACAAGAAAAAAACAAATTGTATCAGTTACACCTATTGGTAACAATTAGAACTTGTGGATTTTGAGGGTTGCATCCTTTTAATTAACTAGTATAAATTTTGTTGTGTATGTATAGTGTTGATTTTCCTTTCTTCTCTGTGTGAATGTTTCTTAGACACTTTTGAGATATGCCAGTTGCCTCAGACAAAATATCAATTACATTCAACCATTTGTTCATATATCTTTTAATTTTTTTCTTTTTCAGAAAAAAATTTAACATTCTCCGCAATATATTTGGTAGCATACATGGCATACCATCAGTTTCTTGTGTTACCTGTAATTTTTTTTTAAAAATCGTATTGAAACTGAAGAAACAGAATTTTTTTTTTATTACTCTACATATATATTGACATTTCGGGTGGTTTTTCGTCCCACCTTTCGTGGGCTGTAGTCACAAAAATGTCTGCTTTGAAGACATTTGACTTTTAAAACAAAAGTGAACATGTAATTAGGTCTACATGTACCATTTTCGACCTTTTCAGCCTTATACACAAAGAGGAAGAGGTGTGGCCAGATGGGACCCACCCTATGTCATTCGCTGAATCAAGTTGTGTCTGCATGCCAAAGTTTTAGGCCTGTAGATCCATTTATTTCTTCTGGCATTATTCCTTTTTTTAACTTTTTCTTGAATACAGATAGGGGTGTGGCCATATAGATATGCTTATGACGTTCCCCTGGTGACACCAATTCCAAATATGTAAGGTTCATGAGTCTAACTTCCACCATTCAAGTGTGAATTGCTGACACACACAGACAGACTAACAGACAGACAGACAGACTGTTCACACTATAGTATAGATACTACATTGTAGAACTTTTGTAGCACATGAGTTGGTAGGTCACATAGTTATCAACCAAATCCTTATGGATGTGCTCAAAATGTGTGTGAGGGAATTTATAGGTCTCCCTTGGTAAGGATCATCTATAATATAAAGTATGAATTGTCTGTTCCTCTGTCTGTCTGTCTGTCTGTCTGTCTGTTTGTCTGTCTGTCTGTCTGTCTGTCTGTCTGTCTGTCTGTCTCTCTGTGATTGACGCTTGAACGGTTGAAGTTAGACCACAAACCCATATATATTTCAAACCAGTATCACCAAGGGAACGTCATGAGCATGTCTATATGGCCACACCCTTTCTGTATTTAAAAAAGCCAAAAATGGTACTTTTGCCAGAAAAAAGAATGGAGCTAGAATCCGCGTCACCAGGGGAACATCAAATGTATCTAGATGGCCACACCCCTTTCTGTATTAAAGAAAAGCCAAAAATTGTACTTTTGCCAGAAAATGAATGGAGCTACAGGCCTAAAACTGTGGCATGCAGACACAACTTGATTGTGCGAATAGCATGGGGTGGGTCCCATCTGGCAACACTTCTTTCTTTGTGTGTTAAGGCAAAAAATATCAAAAATGATATTTCTAAAAGCACTTTTAATCTGATCACATGCTCACCTTAGTGTTAAGTCTGCAACATATCTCTTCTAAGACCTAGTCCCTAGTCACCTCACCTAACCACAAGCTAAGGCCACAAAGTAGTTGGGGGTATGTCAGAGAGGGTCTTTAGTTCTTGTGAGTGAAGGTGACATAACATCTAACCTGGTAGCATCTATTGGTGATATAATTTCACATTGCCTGACCAGTTTTACCCAGTGGTAAGGGATTGGGGAATTCCCCGAAATTCTCAGGTGGCTCCTGTGGTGATCACAGACATTTAAAGAATCTCCAATTCATACTTTTTCTCATTGAAGATGCACCCACTCAATTTCTTCACGCAATCTCGGTCCATGACTCTGTGTAATTAAGGACCTGTGCATGGTGGTATCCCTGGGGTTTCCCCCTTTCTCCCTCACACTTGTGAAACCACATCACTGGATGTTTGGTGAGCTGGACAAGTGGATTGGTATATTTACAACACAACAGGAAGTGTTTGGAATAACTTATTGGTGTGTGTCCTCAACAATGATTCATCCCAGGCACTTGTGATTCCACAAGAGCCAATTTAGCAGTTCTCATTTTCTTTCATGTAAAAAGTTTATTGTTTTAGTACAGTACCTGTAATTAGAGAAGTTAGTTTACAAGTTTCTGAAATGTATGATAAGATTTGCTGTAACTGCCAGAGCCAGTTGAATGGTGTCTACATTAGGTCATTCTATTATCCTCTTCCTTCTGTCCATGACACGCCCCCTCTAATTCCTTAGGGAGGCAGTCGCTGAACAGATCGGGAGATAGTATAACACATGTGAGTGATGTTAATACTGTTGATGATGATTCCGGTTTAATTGCTACTTCAATTTCAGTTGATTCCTTGTTTGCAACATTTAATATCACTTAACTTCCATAATGGACCTATTGGCCCTGATATTATTATGAGCTCAGACTGACAAGTGATGGAGGATGTTATCATGCACTCCATACCTTCATCTTTAGTGTGTGAGGGGGTTCAAGTTTTCCTTGCAACCACAGTCCCCAGGAGCTGAAACAAATTCTATCTGTGGAGGCACCTGGTTCTCTTGAGTGTCTTCGGTTATGTGCATAAAAGACATGGCTTCATCAACCATTTAGATAATTGCACCATTCAATATGGCCGTTACATCATGCTTACATCTGCACCATAATGTGCATATTTCAATACAGAACAGAACATGTCTAGACATATCCAATAATCCTATAAATGGAACGAGTGCTTTCTAGAGTTATGACCCCTTACCACACATGTACAACTCTCACCTTTATTCTGTATTCTCCCGTAATTCCTCTTTATAGCTGATATCTATGAATTCACTTTTGTCTTCCTACTTGCAGCCATCATCCAGGAGCTCGTGTGTTTGGTGTCATCATTGATTTGCAGGCCTCAGGCCAGAGAAAGGTGTGGAAAATGACATGCCCAATAGCTCTTGCTACATATGTGATGAGAGTTGCTTCATAGTGGTATATGGTGAGAAGCACTCCAGATGTGACCTTGGTGGTGATGTAATTACTACATGTGTGCATTGTTGTATACTATTCCATATATGGTATTGTGTGATTGGTTGCACGTATATTTAGCTGAGTTTGTGTTCTTAAAAAAAAAACTTAAATACACACACACCACACACACACCCCACACACACACCACACACACACCACACACACACACACACACACACACACACACACACACACACACACACACACACACACACACACACACACACACACACACACACACACACACACACACACAGACACACACACACAGTGAAATATGAGACAGGATGTGGTTGCCTCCCACCAGAACAGTAGTTCCACTTGACCCTGTCCTGTCCTGTCTAGGCCTCTCCCAATCATGTTAGCTTAATTTCTAGCGTAGGTGGTAGCTGGGGAGCATAATTGGTAGCTAGGAGTGGAGAAAAGCTGAATACACCTGTGCTGGATCACTTTCCAATGTAGTGGATTAACATGTTTTCTCAAGTATGAAGTCAAAATGAGCTTGGCAGAGAAGAACTGGATTGTCTGTGCAAACCAATTTAAGCACACATCTGGTGATCAAGGTGGTAAATGCTCAAGAAAGTTCATAACTGCTTTGGGGATGTTGTGTCATTATCACCACTACTGGTAATGTATCAGCACCTAGTAAGTCTAATCTGTTGAGTTACTATCTAACCTTACAGAGAGCACACAGCTACAAATGGAACTGGCTATTACTGTAGATGTTGGAGATGTTTTTGTTAAGGCAGCATACAATCTCGACGGAGATGTCCCCTTAGCATTGTCAACATATGTACATATGTTTTTATTTCCACATTTGCAACTACAGTGCATTATCCCAATACTGCTGATATTTGCACAGTGCCTGCTGGTAGTCAAGGGCTCCATCAGCAACTGTATGGCTGTCCTTTATTATGTACAAAACCAGCATATGATTACTTTTGGTTAAGGTTTTACTTGAATGCTTTCAAAGGAGCCCAATTTTATTTTTATCCTGCCAGCGTGTGAACTTAAATTTACCAGTATTGATAGTGAAGGTTTCAAAGTCTTCCTTGTTTTCACCCATTTAACTCAGGATAATTTAAATGACCTACCAATGTACTGATCCCAAGCTGTGGGCGTGTCTAGCTACTGAGGTTTTGAAATTGCAGTGGTGGCAAAACACGGAGGATGAACTACCAAGGTGACCCAGTGCTGGCAAGCAAGTGAATTTAGAACAGCCATCATCAGCTGCAGCTGAAAATACTCAATACTTCTTTCAATGAAAGACAAAGCTGTTATGTTTTCTCCTTTTTTTGTGTTGGCATCTTACGTATTTGCCATTGGTTTGAGATGAATGTTTTTTGTAGCTTATAAAATTGACAACCTATGCATAATTGGTATCTTTCAGAATAGTAGGCTGTGTAGATTTTGTTTCTTTAAAAAAAATTGTCATTCAGTTGTTTGGCATTAAACTTGCGGGAAGTTTCCTGTGACTTCATCTTGTGAAGCCTTACTCTGGACAGGGTCATTTCTGGTGGAGAATTGTATTAACACATGTACACAACTCTCACCTTCATTCTGTATCAGCCCAAAACCTGCCATATGGGCGGTTTTCAAGGCACACATGTTGCAGACTTCTAGAACAGGAAGTGAAATGTGATTAAGTCTAAGTGATGTTTTATTTTAAAGTACCATTTGGATATTTTTAGCCTTACACACAAAGAAGAGGTGTGACCAGATGGGACCCACCCTGTGTTATTCGCAGAGTCCAGTTGTGTCTGCATGACCACACCCCCATACATGCCAGAGTGCTGGTGGTCAGGGAAGGAATAGGAATTATAATGGACTGCAGGCTGCTGGTCTCCCACAGGATGGACCAGGAATGTCCGCCTCAGAGACCATGGCCTCTTCAACATGTCCACAGGTTGCAGAAGGAGTTCTGCCTAGTGTTGATAAGACAGAGACTTCATTGGGTGTGCGTGTGTCAGCTTGCCTCCAGGATGGAGACAGTGAACAGATGCAGCGTGATTAGCTTGCTGTGACTACCATGACCAGCAATATCTTCAGTGTGCTGCCAACTCACACACATTGTGCACAGATGTCACACTCACACACTTGGACTCTTTAATCTCACTCATTTATGGCAACAAATATTAATGCACAAAATTTTAGTGTTCATCTGGTGTCCATAGTCACCTCACCTAACCACAGGCTGAGACCACAAAGTAGTTTGGGGTATGTCAGAGAGGGTCATTAATTCTTGTGAGGATGACATGCCAGCAGGAGACTCTCCAGGAGTTGAGGTATTGGAGACAGAGTCTTCTGACTGAAGACACATCAGATGGTGGTGTGTCTGCTGTACCAGCTCCACAGAGCTATGGACTATAACCACCTCAACTACAACCACTGTACAAAAATATGGTGGAATGTCTGAAACCACAGGTATCTACTAGTAGCTTGGATGAAACTCTGTCATTGCTGGAACCTGATCACAGCCAGGCTCTAGCCCACAATGTCCAAGTCTCAGCTCCATACAGAAGGACTGATAACACCACTGCACACCACACCACTCTATTCCTTGAAACAAACAAGGTTTGCTCTGATCTAGAACAGCATTCTGAATAGAACTTGAGGTTTGTCCCTGGTGGTTCCTTCAGAGTTGTAGCTCTCCTATTTGTAGGTGTGGTTGGTGGTCCTTTGTGGCAACATTGTGGCCCTTTGTCCGGAGTTGACTGGAGTATCTTCAAGCTCCTCCCCCTGGAGGAAATGTGTCAAGTGATATGTACAGAAGATTGCATGCAGAGATGTTTTTTTATGGGGATGTGACCAATGTTTTGAGGGGAAAAAACGTTTCTATTATGTTGCTTATATAGTTGCACAACATCTGTAGAAGTTGTTTTTCAGGTATAAAGCAATTTGGATGATCCATTGTTAGGTTATGGTGAATTTGAGTAAGATGTGCTATAGCGGCCATGTTGATTTCCCAAAGTAAAAGAGATTTCTTCTTAGTGTAGATTTTTGTTCCAGAAACACTTGAATCTTTGTGAAATTTTTAAGGATATATACTTTATTATACATCATTTTAAAGCCCTGTGTATATGCTACAATTTAAGTGTAAATAGAGTGCAGATAAGTGGTTGAGTTTTTCCAAGTGTTCTCAAGTGGACAATGAATTAAGAGTGTGAGCTGTAGAAATCCATAATTGTTTTGAAGTGTCTAGTTGCTTTCCAAACACTCAAATAATCCCTCAGTGACAAAAAGGACACTCTCATAGTTAGGGATGACCTCGTAGGAGTGCTACTGGTTGTGGGTGTGGCTAGTGAGGGCATGGAGCACTTGAGAGTTAGTTGTGGCACACTCAACATGTCGTAAAGCATATCATTGGAAAGCATTTGAACTAAGCTTTCATTTGGCAATGAAATGAAGGGTAGAGGGTGAGTGACAACAAAGTTAGGGTACATAGTAGACCTCTCACGAATAATTTATGAGCTACGGTATCATTTCTCTGTTATGCTGTCAACTGTTCCAGTGGCTTCAACCACAATCTCAACATCACATCTCCAGATTAATATTAGGGGAAATCCACTTTAATTTCCTTTGTTGTGTTTTATTTGCTTATATTTGTTTATATTGTCCAAATCTGAATTCGGCATTGGATGGAATCTCTGAACATCGGCCATATTGGAGTCGGTGGTGACTTTGTCCTCAGTGTGGAGGTGCTCATGTCTCTGGGCATGTCAGTGTGAGCAAGTTGTGTTGGTGTAGATGACAACTGCACTGAGTTTCTTTGTAGAGAGCTTGTGGTTGGGGACAAGATGTGTAGTGTGCATTGGTTGTGGGGGCAGTTGTGTTGAGTCAGCAATTGCAGTGTGGAGGGTCTCTGGAACTGAACTGGACCACTTTGATGCTTTGGCTCACCCGAGAGCAACCAAATAAACACTTGTATATGACAAAACATGTCCGCCTCAGAGCAGGAGAGCTCCAGAGTTTTGCTTGCTCTAATTTGCACTTCCACTCCTGTGAGCAGTTACTCAGACAACATCATGTGGTGGTCCCTATGTCTATTAAATACTGGACAATACAATATTACCTTAGTTTATCCTTCGCCATAAAACAACATTGTTATGTATGTTTATATCATTATTTATTTTGTCGAAAAAGAAAACAAGATCTGGTGTTGCTGTAGCCACTGTGTGGATGTGTGACTGGACGTGGGCAGACAACACAACACTATGCACTGCTTGTCAACATGCGAATAATGGAGTCCATTTATTCCACCACATGATATTATTATCTGCTGTGTACATACAAATATGTTGCCATGCTGTTCTTACCATCACACACAAATATATTGAATGTCTTAATTTATTTGCTGAGGCAATTAGTGTGAAGCAGCAACGCCCACACAAGGCAGCCTCACCCCCACTTGCATGAGTGGGTGGGAGTTTAGAGAAGCTGTCCCTATCTGTCATGAATGCTGGGGAGGGCCAGGGATTTGACCTGGAGGAAGGCTAGTCATTGTTTGTGGTGGGGGAAAGCTACTATTATTTAATTAATATAATATTTCTTATTTATTTATTTTAGTTGAAGGAAAATCCACAAGTTTTGTTAGCAACAAAATATTTTAATTATCACATGTGGTCAGTATATATTTTACATTATTATTGGTTGTTCTTTTTTTTTTCCTGGTAGGAAGAAAAGTGCAGAGAAATTATAAAATCATATTCCAACCAAGGAATTTCTAGTGGTATTGTATATGGTGGTTTATATCATAGAATCTGATGTCTTGAGGTCTGGAGTAATCCTGCAATGGTTGCAATTGGGAACTTGATAAAAAATATTTCTTTGTATTTTATAGACTTGAATCAATTTTTCTTTGGATTTAATATATTTAATTTGTAGTAATAATAATAATAATAATAACATTTTGGTAGTAAGTAAATAAAAGATTTTATCAGGTTCAGGAACACAGGATATGCTAGAGTTGGAATCCCCTTCAACTGACCACAGGCATATATATCTGCACCTTGACTTGCACTGCTGTCTGCAAGGTGAGCTGGTCAGCTGGCAACTCAGTGGGAGAGATGAGGGCCACCAAATTGGCTGGACATGTTGTTGGGTAAGGTTAGGGAAAGATTGAGAAGCTCTACATTTTTATACTGAATGTGAGAATAACTAATTAAATCTCATGTGGCAGAGCTCTGCAAGGTTCAAACAGCTCAAAGTGAAGCAGCCAGTCCGAGGTCCAGGACATTCCAATGTTACAGAACTGGCAATGAAGGTAGGACCATGGTGTGCACAAATGTTTATTAGTGCAATCATTGCCTGACCTATAAAGGGGGAGGGGGTGGGGGGATTCCCTCTCCCAGGGACAGAATACACAGGTGGTCCTTGCCTCAATTGATTAGAAGCACTGGACAGGACCATTGAATGCAGCCATGTTACCCTTCACTATCCATTGTATGAGGACAAGACAGAACTAAAATATATTTAATTATAAATATTGGTCCAGTGTCTGCAGTTTCTATGGCGATCCCACCGATAATCACAGACACTATTGATAATCAGAAATATAACAATTTTTCTGACTTAAAGTGCACACACACACACACACACACACACACACACACACACACCATTTCTTCAAGGGCAATGTAATTGAGGATCTGGCGTACTTGTATCCCTGGGGTTTCCCCTTTTCTTCACAAGAATTTGGGAAACCACATCACTGGATAGTTGGTGAGCTGGAAAAGTGGATTGGTATATTAACAACACAACATGAAGTGCTTGAAATGTTCTTTTTTTTAGGTTAAAAATATTAATAAATTACATATTTATTTTGATAAATGATAATTGTACAAGCAATTAAGGAACCTATTTCAATTGTTCAGTTGTGAACCTATACAGCAGCTGTCAGAGAAGATATTTTTATAGACTGAAAAAGACCTTTCCACACCAACACTATTGGGCAAGTTTGCAATGTCTCTCCAGACTCATTCCAGAGGGAAGTTTTTCTACCTGTCAAGTATGTCTGGCTACTTGACTGGCGATATTTTCTGTACAGCTATGTCTGGATGTCTGTGCAAACCCTTGTGTACTTGGAAGCCAGTTAATATAGGAAGGAAGAGACAAGTTAGCATCAATGAGAGCGAGGTAAGTCCTGAGCTGATTCTTGGTCAGTAGTTGCTGTACCTTCTTGATTGCTGCTCCATCCTCTTGATCGGATCCAGCATGTCTATCACTCTCTCTATCAGCATCAAAGTGTTCATAGTAAAAGATGGCAGCCTCCATTCAAGTGCCCCAGCAGGTTGTTATGGGTTGAGGGGGCAGAGGAAGGTTGGGAGGTTTGCTTCCACAGTGATGTGTGAGAAGGGGCCTTCTTAAAGATCTTTTTCCAAAGGGATGGGTCATGGTAGAAAGAATTATTCTGTAATTATGTCAAAAGAAGGAGAAATAGGATTTTTTTTTAAAACAGAAACCGATATTTTAGGTCAAAAACCTTGGTTTTCGGTGGAAACCTAAAAATCCTAACTCTACTCATTGTGTGTCTCCTCAACAATGATTCATCCCAGGCACTTGTGATTCTACAAGTGCCCAATTAAGCAATTCTCGTTTCCCTTCATGTGAAATAAATTTAGTGTTATGAGAACTGTACCTGTAATATATGCCCCCTCTAATTCCCTACAGAGTCAGTCACTGAACAGATCAGGAGATAGTATAACACACGTTATGATAATGTAGTAAGAACATTCCCTGCACTAGCACATTTGAAGCAAATTGTGTTCATATTTGTAAGTTCCATATCAAGTGATGGAAGATCTTATCATGCACTCCATTCCTTCCTCTTTAGTGTTGATGAAGAACATTTAAAGAGGCTATAATTATGAACCCTTACCACATGTGTATAACTCTCACCTTTATTCTGTATTCTCACTTAGTACCTCTTTGTGCCTGATATCTATGATCTCATTTTTGTCTTCCTACTTGTAGCCATCATCCAGGAGCTCGTGTGTTTGGTGTCATCGTTGATTTGCACGCCTCAGGCCATAGAAAGTTGTGGAGGACATGCCCAATAGCTCTTGCTGGATATGTGGTGAGTGTTGCTTCATAGTGGTATGTGGTGAGAGGCACTCTGAAGGATCTCCACTATTTCACATCCCACTGACCCCACAATGCACCCACCCCCTCATATTGCGTGTCACTTTATAGCTTCCATAGACTAGAATTGTTCCATAAGATGTTGGGAGGAATGATATTGGAGATTGTTGGACAGAACAACAATAACAAATAGTATTTTGGCTAGTCCATGACGTGTGTACATGTGTGCTTCTATAGCAACCTGAATCAAATTTGTTTTGTGTTGCAATTCATTACCTGTGATTAAGTTAATGGACTTTTATCGTTTTTCCATTATTCCTTTGGAAACTTAGCAAATAACTATATCTGCAGTTAAACTTGTTCTGCTCTGGGTCTGTTCAACTGGATAATCACCACCAACATAAGGAACCAGGCATGATGTTTAACTAAGTGAATTTCTAATGAAGAAATTAGTGGAGTTACTCTGTTATGGGGTTATCAATAGGTTAGGCTAATAAAATGTAGTCACTTTTGGTATTGGGTAGGTCTCTGCTAATATATATATATATATATATATATATATATATTGCGAATTAGGTTCATTGACCACACTTCTTTCTAAATTTCAACAATTACAAGCACACCACTTAGCAATAATTTTTGGTTAACTGATTATTGCAAGTCATTAATATTAAAAAAAAATTTTTTTTTTTTCCATTAAAGCTTTTCTTTTGAATGCTTTCCTATTCTTGCTATCTCTCTGGTCTGTCTCTCATGTGACTCTTGTTTTATTGCTCAGGATGGAAGTGGTCACTTTAGATGGACCTGGCAACTTGTGTGTTCCTTCATTTTCAGAGGATGAGCTGACTAATCAACCAAATAAGGTAGAGACTCCCAAGTTGCCAGTGTTTGATTCATCAGGAATTGTCTGTCTGTCAGCAGGTCCCAGGACAGAGCCTGCAGTCTCACACATCACTGTCCTCCTTACAGCCCACTTCTCCTCCACACTACCATCACTCCTCCAGGCATCCTTCATCCTCTCATTCACTTCCCTCACAAATTTTCCTTTAGCTGTTTCTCTCCACCTCTCATCCACACATCTCCCTTGTAGATTTGACACATCAAACTTTCTCTCTCTATCTCTCACACACCAACCTCTATAGTTTTTTTCTCCCAGCTGCAGCTTCACCCTTAACATCATGTAATGAGTGTTGCACTCAGCACCATGCATCACAGTGGTATCAAGATTCCTACTGTGGACTTTCCTCATGGCAACGTAGCCAACACACGCATGAACGTATGCAGAAAGGTCACTCAAATTCATTCTAGCTCAAATTTTTATTTATTGATACAGTGATCATCAGCTTCAAATCAAGTACTTCATCAAGTCATATAACTTACAACATGATATAATCTCATATAATTTCATTTGTGATTTTTAACGGGTAGCTTAATATAGGGCTGAAGAAATCTGGTTGTTTTTATTCTCCCTGAAATGATTTTTGCCAACTTGAGAGGTCTGCAAGTTTCAGAGAAATCCACCCACAGGTTTGGCCAGAATGATGGTTAAAAACACACACTTTGTTAGTTAGTTTGTTCGCACCTATCTCCTGCTACACTGCTCCAATCTATATAAAACTTATGTCATTTGAATTCTTATCTACTAAGGATGATTTGTAGTGTAAAATAGCTAATTTCATTAAAATGTCAAACCAAAAAGTTAAAGTAAAAAGCTGTATTTTTAGGGCAAGTTTAGTTCAAACCATTAGCTTGCAATAACGAAGGCACTGGTTGTCCAACCAGCAGAACTATTGCAGCTATGCTGGCAATGTGTCCTACTAGTCAAGCCACTGATTGTCCAACAGAAAGAACTTTTGTAGCTGTGGAATTGTTTAAAAGGAGGAAATATTCCTTTATGAACAACATTCCATTTTATCCTGAGAATTTTAAAAGGAGCTTAGATTTATTTCAAAATGAATTTAAAAAAAAAATAAATAATTTTGGTTTATGTTTCCTGGTTTTCTTAAGTGGATAGTTATGTGGTCATGGGTTGGTGGCACAGCACTATTTTGTTCTTATGAATAAGTGGTTTTACAAAATACAAATAGACTAGTGGAATAAAAGATCTTGGCTCTGTTGATCAATCAACAATAAGGCAAATGTTCCTGCTTTTCTTAGCACACAATTTAGTGTGGATACTGTCACTTAGCTTGTTTTCTTTAAGTTTATAGTTCAAGTATACATTCAAGGTACACCATTGTACCATCCCAATATATGAAGCTGTTCTTTAATTTATTGTTGCCATAGACAGTTATTAAACGCAATAGTGGATCTTTTCCAGTATTAAGATTTTTGGAATTGATTATATGTAATTTAGCTTGGTTTGGAACTGAGAAGTACATAGTTGCTTCTATTGTTTGGTATTGATCGATTTGGAGTGAAGGGAGGAATCAGGTTTACTTAGCAAATTGGTGTCTGTCTGTCACAAAAATTGGTCTGCTATCTTCTCTGAGATGACTTGGTGAATTTGACTAAAAATTGGTGGGGATACTTTGGAGTGGTGTCAAAGTAACCTGAACTGATCAAAATTGGAAAGAAGAGTCAACACTGGTGAGGGAAGAGAAATTAAATTTTCCATACAAAAGAAAAAAGGAGTCTGAAACAAAGGGCTAAGTGGTAAAGGATTTGGTCTTCCAAGCTGAAGTAAGTCCCATAATCAAATCCTGGATGGTTTTGCTTTTATCTTCCCCCCTTTAATTTTTTTTCCTACTTTAGGTGTGGTTCAAAAGTTAATTTTAATAAGATTTATTCTAGGGTAGTAGGATACACTACAAAAAATATATTAATTCAGGTGTATTGCTGCAGCTACATTTACAAGGCAGCATTGATAAGTAATCAGTGTGGCAGCTCTGTGGCACCTCTAAAGGAAAGAAAGATATAAAGGTATGTAGCCCAGCTACAGAGAGTCTTTAC